>CM076575.1:1905222114-1905722853 GCA_034641835.2 Pinus albicaulis | reverse complement strand
AAAATAAACTATCACCATACATTCATCACAAAATTCCAGAAATTGAACAATATGCCAATATGGATGAATGGATGGAAGGAACATTGGTAGAAATAGGCCTGAGGAAGCCAATCAACTCATACAGTTTCTAAACACTCAAACCAGACACCAACTTGCAGAACTTGGTATTCAGGACAGGACCAGGACAATTTTGGAAATAAAAAGAGTTTTTACTAAGAGAACCCTTATGCAGAATCTAGAACGAAGGTGCTCAGATATGGAAGAAGAAATCATTGCCTTCAGAGAAAGATTTGATATTTTGTTGAAAAAAGGATTACTCAGTCCTATAGTTTCAGAGGATAAACTAATGGACCTTGAAAGCTATGTTGAAAAATTGGACAAGTATGTTGACAATCAGGCCAATTCTTCAACCAGTACATCAGAAGCAGCATTGCCAACAGGAAAAAAATTTCATGACAGATTGGAAAATTTATTTTATCTTGAGCATGAAGTAAAGTATTTGTTTCCAATTCAGCCTACCTTTTTCAGATATACTGAGGCTGATGAAACATTGAGAAAACTTCAATGGACCAGAATACCAGAAGATAAATGGTGGGAAGAACTCTTGGAACTTTTGTAAAATTTATCCTTATATGAAATTTTGCCTATTTACTACAGTATACCATGATAAAAAGGATAAACAAAGGTCAAAGTGTATCAGTGAAAACAAAGAGTATCACTAAAGCAAGGCAGTCAGAACAGAATTACTGAGGATGACAGCAACGGGCCAAAACATAGGGTCTGCCTCCAGCACATTCTCAAAAGAAGGAAACAGCACAACATCCGTTACTTTTTATCTTATCTACAAGACCATTTGTCTCTATTTTTATTGTAACTTATTCATGAGTCACCCTAGATTATATCTCAATTTGTTATGAGATATTTTTGATAATTTTTTGTATAAATACTCCCTTAATTGCTCCTGTTTTACTAGTTTAAGCATTTTGATTATTTAGTAAAGAATACTTGAATGCTCTTTATTGATAATCACTCAATTTCCCTCTTTGAATGTGTTGAAAGATTCTTAATTTCCTTTCATCCATTTTAATTCCATCTCATTCGCTTTAAAGATCTAAAATTGTTCTCTGTTTCATTATCTTGCCCTGTAAAACCATCTTTTGTTTAGAAACTTAATCCAGTGAAGCCATATTTTTGACTCCATAGCCCAATGGCCTGAATTACTTCAATCTTGCCCTCAGCTATCGAATTCCACCACCTAAATTCAATCAAAACCCTTGAACTTTATAACTAGCCTAATATCTTTCAAAACAAAGCTAAATTTTAAAGAGAGATCCCTCTTTGTGTACAGATTGGCTAGATTCTGTACCTAAAATATTGGTTTGTGGTTACCTCGGACCCCTTTCCTCTTCTCTACAACTTCAAGGAAAATCTGAGTGATAACATATTTAGTGTTAGACTCCTATACCAATAGGTGTCATATTTCATGATTGACTTGATGGGCTATGTAATATGTTCATACCTTTTCTTGTTGCAAAGGTTTTCCATATTAACAGTATTGATGGATCACCCCACACCATCCCACCCACTAGAAACGGTGAAAAAGGAAACTCGAGAAAACTTCTAAAATATCTCAAGATGACTATATGGGTGGTTCTTATGAATCAACCAACCATTCAGAACATGCTCATCAATCCAAACCATGAGTATTATGTGACAATATTCAAGCAGGCACTGAATCGGATTTCTGAAGCTATGTTAGAGAAACCCTAAACTCTCACTGAAAATAGGTGAAATGTGGCACCACTCGGAGATTGACATGTGCCAATTGGTACAAGTGGTAGACAATTGGCATGCTCAAACAACGAGGTGATGCAGGAATGACATGAGGGAGAAAATATCAGAAAAGCCCCAAATCTGGAGAACTAAAGCTCATCACCAACACGAGATTGACAACTTTACATGATGTAACCTATGAAATCGTAAATGGAGAAATCATAGTAACAATAAAGTAACCTATGTAACAATAAAGTCGGATTCATCCTGGGAGTGGTAATGGGAGAAATCATAGTGAACAGCAGGAAACATGCAGAGTTGCTTACAATCAAATAGATGAAAAAACACATACAAAAAACCTAGATAATAATCATGAACAAGCTTAATATTGAATTATGAACTGTAAAGGAACTTACAAAATGTGACATTACGAACCTGGTCAAATGCACAAGCAAAAATATCCTGGACATTACCCTAGTTGACAAGTTGTATTGCTCATGATGCAAGAGGATTTGTACCTGCACTGCCAAGTCAATCAAAATCCATCATTATCTATACAATAAATACAAGTAATTGATGTAGTATTTTTACTCTAAGATGCATTCTTATGATAATGTTAGAACATATGTTGAAAATGTCAAAACATACCTGAATAAGCTCCTTTTTGTTTCAAGAACAATTTATTGGAGTCGCATGAACTTGGAACAAGCCTCCCACGATCTGAAAGAGTAGCAACTAAGTCAACAATGACTTTTTTGTTGCTACGCTGGATCGAGGGAGGTTTGCTCCAAGATTAAATCGCTCCAATAAATTATTCTCTACTAAAAAGGGCCAACCACATGAAGGTGGAAGCTCTTATGGCCCCTCCCCCCCCCTCACATCACTCTCAATTCCCCAATACCCAATCTATATTTCAATTTTTACTTTCATGAGCATAAAAAAAAATATTCAATAACTAGTAAAAAAACAATTCAACAAAAAGTATGCAAGGAAACATTGCAATTAATGCTTGACATAAAAATAGTATGATAAATGAGTTTTATATATAACGCAAAAAAATGTTCCAAGTATGGTAACGTTTGTCTTATAATAATACAATATTTTACATTGTCAAATTTTCTTTTTCTTCTTCCTATTTTTAAAGCTTCTAATTACATCATCAATATCATCGTGCTCTGCTCCTGTTTCGTGCCTTTCAACCCGCACTGCTGACCTAGTTGCGTATTCACGATGTCTGGGCTCATCCAGTGACGGGGCATCGCCTACAAAAACAGATAATATTAAATTTTAATTGTAAGTTTTTAAATATCATTGAACTAGTTCGGTAATATTAATAAAAAAAATTGCAATGAGATTATTTACCTGGTGCACCAGTTGTCGCCGCTGACCTAGTTGCGTAGTCACGATGTCTGGTCTCATCCAGTGACGGGGCATCGCCTACAAAAACAGATAATATTAAATTTTAATTGTCGGTTTTTAAATATCATTGAACTAGTTCGGTAATATTAATAAAAAAAATTGCAATGAGATTATTTACCTGGTGCACCAGTTGTCGCCGCTGACCTAGTTGCGTAGTCACGATGTCTGGTCTCATCCAGTGACGGGGCATCGCCTACAAAAACAGATAATATTAAATTTTCATTTTCATTTTTTAAATATCATTGAACTAGTTCAGTAATATTAATAAAAAAAATTGCAATGAGATTATTTACCTGGTGCACCAGTTGTCGTCGCTGACCTAGTTGCGTAGTCACGATGTCTGGTCTCATACAGTGACGGGGCATCGCCTACAAAAACAGATAATATTAAATTTAATTGTCAGATTTTAAATATCATTGAACTAGTTCGGTAATATTAATAAAAAAAATTGCAATGAGATTATTTACCTGGTGCACCAGTTGTCGTCGTTGGGACTGTTGCCCTGTCTTCCTCTCTGGTGGTAAGATCCTCAAGGGAAACATTCTCTGTCATTTAAAAAAAAAGCGTTATAAGGACAACCATCAAGGTATAATTAGAAAAAATTATAAGTGGAAATTAATTACCGTCACGGCCCTCACTGATAGTAGCATTGTCGGCCTGGTCCCCACTACAATGATCAGGTTGCACGTGAGGATCATCTACATCTAGCTCTAAAACTGGGTTATTTTCCTCGTCGGTAGTGCTGCTCCCCTGATTTAAACAAAGTTGTTAGACATTAAATTTATGGACGAAAAAAAACATATTGAAAGGTTAATTTTTTACCTTATCAGGCATTCTGGATCTTGGGACCTACCCCAAGCTTCTGCGACGTTCAACTACGGCTTGATAGCCGAAATGGAAAGTGATATTTTTATCTTCCTCTGTAGTTTCTGTTCCGAAGTCATCACCCTACATTACATATGATTGTGTATTTTTAATCATATTTGATAGGATTAAAAAAATGTTGGAAGGTGATACAATTAATTATAAGATGTTTAGCTACTTAATTACAATTCTTGCAGCTAATTTCAAGTAGCCGCCCTGGCCTAGCTTGTGATGGCCCTTTTTTTCAATCCTAGCTTTGGTTGCCTTTGAGGTGTCAGGAAACCTAGCATCAAAAGATTGAATTTAGATATGACATAGCACACTTTTATTTTAGACATAGAGAAAATTAAAGATATTGAATTAAAGTTGTAATTTACCTTGCGGGTCCAGTTGGCATTTTTCCTTCTTTCTTTGCCCTTTTCTCTTTTCCGTCATGGATGAGTGCTCTCCACTCACTCTCTGAAACTGCGAGAGGATGCTCATATCTAGGTTTAAATTGCAATTGCGTCCTATAGGTGTCCCTGGTATATTTCAAATATTTGTCGGCTACCTGAGCCACCGCTTTTCTGTCAAATGTGCCGACCCCAAAAAGGGCTTCTAGATAATCTAGAAGTTCTTTTTCAGGTTGGAATTCTGGGAATTCCACCCTGTACGTATGGTTGGGCCAAAAATTACCAACGCATGGCTCTCCAGAATCCTGTAGAACTCATTGTTTCCTACACAGAATAAAACCAAAAGAAAAAGAAGATATTATCATTAATTTAAAAATAAAAATCATGATAAGTATGTTTTAGATAAAGTACATGAAATAGTTAAAATATTAAAATTTACCTGGGAGTTGTACATGCTTTATAGGGACACCCTCATCGTTCACCAACAACGTGCCATTATTGGTCCCTGTGGAGCTGACACGTGTAGCTCCAGGAAACACAATAATGTAGCTGGCCATATCAGCCTCATCATTGCCAACACGTTCAGCAGTTGGCTGGGTGTCAGCTTGGGCAGGGTGTGTTTCTTGGCTAGCACCTAAAGGAGTAGAAGGTGTAAGAGAGGGTTGTTGGGCAATCTCTTGCCCTTGTGTCCCACTACCACCAACACCAGGTTCAGCAAGTGCCAAAAAACGCTACATACAAAAGAACTTTTTGTTAGTTTAGTCAATGTAAAAATTAAAAATCAAACTATCACAATTCATCTCATGCAGAACAAAAAAAATATCATTTTGACTTTTTATTATTACCTGATATCTTTCTAGCTGGCTCATAAGAATTTTTATCCTCTCTTCTGTTTCAGGTGTTTTAGGCGCGTCTATCAAAGTATTAAATTCCGACCTTGCATCTCGTGCCTTTTTTCGCAACAAGAACACTGGAGATAGGGATGAAGAAAGCTCTTCCTCAAAGAGGGAATCATCAGGCGTACCATGGCTAGGTGTCTGCATATTTGAACAAAATTAATATTATTTCAATTATGTAAATAACTAAAATACCTGAAGATAGAGCAATTTTGGCACTTTACATGTTCTTCCGCTGGCCTCTTTCCGCGATCATCCCATCTCGGGGTTGTTCCTGTACTGCCCTGATCAGTCTGCCACATTGCAATAAAATTATAAATGTAAAAACTTGAAAAAAATATCTAACTTGAAAACACAAAATGAAAACTGAAATAATTTCTAATAAGACACCAGAAGACAGAGTTAGAGTTTCAAATATGCCTTGCATTGAGTTCAGTCTGGAAACACGTCATTGCACATTAAGGCACCCAAACAAGAGACGAGTTGATAATGAAGACCTTATTGAATATATTGTTGGAGCAACTTCTAGTAAACTTGTTGTGAAGACCTTGAGGATATTTTTGGAGCAACATTGTTGAATCTGATGGTATAGCATTGTTGGAGACGATCTTGAAGGGCCTTGAAGTGAAGCTTTTGGAGCAACTATTGAAAAATCCTTAGAGCATTTAAGTAAGGCACTTTCTATCTTCCATCACCTTTTCCTTTCAATATCCTTTAAACAATTTTGTTGATATTTAATGTTTGAAATCACGTTATAATTCCTTGATTATATGTGTTTGGGGACTTTCCCTTTGAAATTACCCAAAAATACCCTGGCAATTTATCTTCAGGATGCATGTCTGACCCTATTGTTCAATATTTTGATTGATAGTAGTAAACATAGAGAGTTAGGGGGCTCTTGACTTGGTTTGGTTGGGCCATTAGATCCCTAACATCTACTAGGAAGAACCCCCCTTGAGTTGGAGGAGAGCTAGCCCGAAGTGAAAAGAGGTTGGTGAGGTGACAATGGGGCTATTGAATTACACATGGTATCACACTTTAGCTTTAGGATTTTATCTTGAGAAGTGCGAGATTTTGCTATATCAATTCTCAAATTGTTTACAACACTATTGTTAAGAACTAATAAGAAGTGATGTTGAGGGGTTTTTGGGTATAAGAAACAATACCATTTAAAAACTAGGGTTCTCATTCCTTGGCATTCCTTCACCTGGGCCTAGGGCACACTAGAATAATTTCACACTAAACCATGCAAACTTAAAAGTAACTTAACAGATCCATAAAGTAATAATAATCATAATTCCTAATTTCCTATTGTACGATATGATGCAAATTATTCAAACATGAAGCGATGAAGACATGCAATGTCTGAATTTCAAGATTGATGAACCAATACAAGAAGTTAGAAACTACAACTTTGATTCAATACTCTGTGTCCTAACTCCAGGAAGGAATCTAGTTTGTAGTACAGAACATGCATCGTGTATTATCAATTCTTAATTGACAACAACTAAAGGTCATCTACCTCATCGATTCCTTCCCATTTTGTGTTTTTATGTTATATTCCTTATAAAAGTGTCAAATTTCTCTCAAAGTAAGCAACCACTGAATAAAATAAAAAATAGTTGAGATATGATTAAGAAATGGTCATTTATTTCTTGAAAGGATCTTCACAATTTCTTTGGTTGTTTTCATCTCAAGAAACAAGAAATGACCTAAGAAACTATCGTGATGTAATATAAGAAACAACACGGTGCAATGGCCATTTTCAAAGCCAAATGATGTCCATTGATGACATGGCCTTTATTTGGTTCCTGTTTCATAGGAGTTTCGGGTAGAAATGGAACTTTGTTGTACCATTTCCAGTAGTAAAAAGGGAAAACCTTCTTTTTCCATGGGAAATAATTTACCTTTCCTTTTTCAAGATAATCGAAATCACAAAAAATATGAACTATACTGCACACATTCTTGGATAATGTGAAAGTGGAAAAGGAATACCCTACACAAGTGATGCACACATGTACATTTGAACACTAATAGATTTTTGTAGTTGAAATGCAATGCTTGTTTCATTTAAATGTAGGGTTTTTAAAGCAGGGAGAAATAATGGCTGCCAAATTAATAAGCGTTTCTTTGGGAAAAATTTAAATCTTGTATTGGGTGATGAAGATAATAGAGGTATTGAATCTTGATTCTTGACATCTAGAGAGAACCCTACAGCCTAACACAATCTAATGGAATTGACCAAAAAAACCCAAATAGAGTCAACCCTACTATAGGAGGAAGGGCCTGCAGTAAGAACTTACCATTTTGCAAGAGCTGAGGGAGAATGTTGTTCTGCAAGAGCTGAGGGCGAACGCTGAGGGCGAATGCTGAGGGAAAATGCTGTTCTACAAGAGCTGAGGGCGAATGCAGGGCGAATGCTGTTCTGAAAGAGCTGAGGGCGAATCCAGGGCGAATGATGTTCTGCAAGAGCTCAGGAAGAGATGCGGGCGAATGTTGTTGCGGCGAGGGTGAATGTTGTTACTGCAGAAGCTGAAGGGGCGAATCTTGCGCATGATATCAGATGTTAATGTAGCACACATGTACATTTGAACACTAATATATTTTTGTAGTTGAAATGCAATGCTTGTTTTCATTTAAATATAGGGTTTTTAAAGCAGGGAGAAATAATGGCTGCCAAATTAATAAGCGTTTCTTTGGGAAAAATGTAAATCTTGTATTAGGTGATGAAGATAATAGAGGGTATTGAATCTTGATTCTTGACATCTAGAGAGAACCCTATAGCCTAACACAATCCAATGGAATTGACCAAAAAAACCCAAATAGAGTCAACTCTACTATAGGAGGAAGGGCCTACAGTAAGAACTTACCTTGAGGGGGCGGCGAATGTTGTTGCAGGGGTTTGAGGGGCGAACGTTGGGGCGAATGCTGAGGGCAGATGTTGTTCTGCAAGAGCTGAGCGCGAATGCTGAGGGCAAATGTTGTTCTGCAAGAGCTGAGGGCGAATGTTGTTCTACAAGAGCGGAGGGCGAATGCGCGCGTCATATCAGACGTTAATGTAGCTATTGCGACGCATACGAAACAATAAAATCATTTTTATGTAGCGCGCATATAAGTTTCGAATTTTTATGTAGCGCGCATATAAGTTTCGTATTTTTATGTGGCGCGCATATAAGTGTCGTTATACCGACGACGGAAAAAGCGTCGCTATTGCGACGGGTACCTAAACGTCGCAATGGCGACACTGTAGGATTTTTAAAGCAGGGAGAAATAATGGCTGCCAAATTAATAAGCGTTTCTTTGGGAAAAATTTAAATCTTGTATTGGGAGATGAAGATAATAGAGGGTATTGAATCTTGATTCTTGACATCTAGAGAGAACCCTACAGCCTAACACAATCCAATGGAATTGACCAAAAAAACCTGTGGGAAGCAGAGTACCAACCCTACCACAGTAGGAGGAAGGGCCCTGCAGAATAACCGCTCATTTTTCAAGAGCTCTAGGGGCGAACGTTGCTCGCAAGAGCCGAGGGCGAATGATGTTTCGCAAGAGTCGCAGGGGGCGAACGTACAAGCATTGTTCTCCAAGAGCCGAGGGTGAATTTGTGCTAATGATGTTCGAAGAGCTCGTGGCGGCACGTCGAGGGCGCAATGTTGCTCCGTGAAGAGCCCAGGGCGACGAGGGCGCAATGTTGCTCCGCGAAGAGCCGAGGGTGAATGTTGTTCGCGAAGAGCGATGGCTATCGCGCGTACATATCGTACGTTATGTAGCACACATGTACATTTGAACACTAATAGATTTTTGTAGTTGAAATGCAATGCTTGTTTTGATTTAAATGTAGGGTTTTTAAAGCAGGGAGAAATAATGGCTGCCAAATTAATAAGTGTTTCTTTGGGAAAAATTTAAATCTTGTATTGGGTGATGAAGATAATAGAGGGTATTGAATCTTGATTCTTGACATCTAGAGAGAACCCTACAGCCTAACACAATCCAATGGAATTGACCAAAAAACCCAAATAGAGTCAACCCTACTATAGGAGGAAGGGCCTGTAGTAAGAACTTACCATTTTGCAAGAGCTGAGGGCGAATGCTGTTCTGCAAGAGCTGAGGGCGAACACTGAGGGCGAATGCTGAGGGCAAATGTTGTTCTACAAGAGCTGAGGGTGAATGGAGGGCGAATGCTGTTTCATACAAGAGCGAGAGAAGTAATGCGCACGTGATATCGTACGTTAATGTAGCTATTTGCGACGGATACGAAAACAACAAATCATTTTTATGCAGCGTATACAGTTTCGTATTTTTACAAAGCGCGTACATATGTCATTACACCGACGGCGGGAAAGGCCTTATTGCGATGGTGCCCAAACGTCGCAATTGCGACACTTAGACATTGTGTCGCACCTACACGCTGAGGTGCGGGCCGCCGCAACAGCGAGCCCTTGACCATAGTGCTTAAACTGCGACGTTCAAACGTCGACCACACACTTTTCTAAGTGTCGGTATTGCGACACTTTTCTATAAACGTCGGTATAGCGACAGTTTCGAGTGGGATGGAAAAAATCTGGGGAAATTTTCGACATTTGGTCAAAAGCGTCGGAACCAAGTGTCGGAATTTCCGCCAAATGTAGTAGCGATACTTTGTGGAAATCCATATGGGTATGTGCCTTGTAAAGGTCGTGTGCTATCACATGTAAATCTTCCCATCATAATGGCCTTAAATGAAGTAGAGCTTATATAGTTAGGCCTCAAAGACAGTGTAGGTTGATCATAATTTTGATGCCTACAATTGGCTTACCAATCTAACTCTTCTTATGATAACTTTTCAAATGGATTATTGTCCTTGTACTAGTTAGACAATTATGAATACCTCCCTAGTTAAGAGGGAGTGTTGAATAATGTAACTAGTTTTGGTCTTCATAATTGTCATTTGACTCATGTAATGATATAAATATTATTTGGAGAAACAAAAAGATGTGAATAGTTAAAAAAAAAAAAATTGGACCATAGGTTTCATTCTCATGTCACTTTGTCACTAGGTCAAAAATCCATTGAATGCTCCTAGGGTTTGACATGAGTTAAGAGTAATTTTCACTTTGTAAAAGACCCTTGCATGGACTTGTATCAATAAAAAGATAATTTATTTTGTATTTGGTAGCCACTGTAGAGGACTCCCAAGAACAAGTCGACCAACAAAGTAAAGTCTTCCTAGAATGGGCTTACAGAGCCACTTGGAAGGTTATATAAAGAAGGAAATTCAACCTCCTTGGACATATATCAAGCATAAGGTGTAGGTTCAATCTGAAATTAAGAAGTGAAAAAAATCTTAGAAAAGAAGGAGAATTCCAACGAAGGAATGAAGAAACTTTAGAAGAAAGAAAAACTCTGAAACCTATCTCTTGTTGACCACATGTGCGAGTGCCCTAGGGTTTCTAAGGTCTGAAATAGAGAAAGTTGTACACCATTGAGGTAATGATGGAAGGTTGGAAGATGTTGCTTCACTATCCTTGGAAGATCCTTATCTTTTTTTGCAAAATAAAGGGTGGTTGGTTGGCTTAGTTGTTGTTGGGAGCCCTGGTCTAGGGTTTGGTCTTGGAAGTCTCCTTTGAAAGTGATTCTATAAGAAGAGAAGTTTTTTTGGGTTTTCCCCTTGGAGGGGGTTTTCCCCAGCTTGGATTCTATATCTTGTGTTCATGTGATATTAATTATTTTTTCTTTTGGCATTGATTTGATGATAAGAACATAAGCATAAACAAAAGAATAATAATATAATGTCGCAAATAATGTCAAAGAAAGGAAAGGTGAATTAAGATGTTTCCCTAATGAATTTTCCAGCAAATATAGGGCATCCTTCATCCTTATCTAGTGATCCCTTGAGGGATATATAAAGTTATTTTTTATACCTATTTATTCACATTTTTTTCATAGCTAAATATTTGTTATGTAATAGAGTACATGAAATAAGGGAATAGGTTTAAGCAAGTGCAATGAAAAAGTGAATAAATGGACATATTTTCAATATTTTGTAATAAAATAAATGCATAATAACAATAACTAAAAATTTAATACTAAATGTAATGTTACCATTTTGAGATATTTGCTTCCAGTAATTGTTCCACTTCAATATTTGAATTGATACTAGTTTTCCTACACATATTGATGACATCAATGAGGCAAACATAGATTAAATTTGACCAAATATTAAATTTAATAGCATGAATAAATAATAATTAAAAATACTTGAGTGTATGAATACATAAATGAGCTCCTCACAGTTTCGAGAATAAATTATTGGAGTATTTGAATCTTGGAGCAAACCTACCTCCACTCAAAGAAGCAACAACGAAGTCAACATTGACTTTGTTGTTTCTCTCTCAAATCGAGGGTGTTTTACTCTAAGATTATCTAAATCCTAATTTATTTTATATTGAATAAGCCCAACGACGTGAAGGTGGAATCTCTCATGGCCCTTCCCCCCCTCTAATCCGGAAGGATCCAGAAATAGAAGTGGCCTTGAAAATAGCTCAAAAATCAAAGTCATAATATGGAAGTGAAACTAGGACCATATCATAGTTCTCGTTTCCCTAATTCCAACGGTGTGAATGACACTCAAATCCGAGTTTGTATGCTAAAGTTATAGATGGTAAAAATTTTGGTCAAACGTGGCCAAGTGGGAGTCTTAATGAGGCAACAATTTGGCAGCGACCTGGCGCACGAAATCTGGCCACCGAAATGGGTGAATTTGTCGCCTACTATTTTTCTAGTGACCCTTATTTTTCGGCCGGGAAATTTGAACTATTGTTTTTATAAAAAAACAAAAAAAATATATAAATAGGGTAGCGGGTTGCCACCCCCACCCATATTTATATATATATATATATATATATATATATATATATATATATATGTATATATATATATATATATATATATATATATATATATATATATATATATATATATATATATATATATATGTATATATATATATATATATATATATATATATATATATATATATATATATATATATATGTATATATATATATATATATGTATATATATATATATATATTTATATATATATATATATATGTACATATATATATATATATATATATATATATATATGTACATATATATATATATATATGTACATATATATATATATGTACATATATATATATATATATGTACATATATATATATATGTACATATATATATTAAACAGTCAAATAGGGGTGGTGGGCCACCACCCTACACACCCCACACCAACCTACATATATGTATCATATATTGTGTGGACGGGTTGCCAAAGGCAGCCCCACTACACACCCCTGTGCCATTTTTCAACACAAGTGGGGTTTGAACCCACCCAGCTAGCTTGGCCAGTCAGCCTCCCGGGTGACCCCAACTAAAAACTTCTAAAAAATTAACCTCTCGTTAAAAAAAAAAAAAAAAAGTGTCATTCTATTTGGGGGTCGGTGGGGTTGGAACCCATGACCATCCATAGCCAATCACAACAACTTACCAACCTGCCAACCCATGGGGAATTGAAATATTCACCCACTATACACTATTTAACCTCTCACTTTTCCATTCGAACGAAGGCCCAAAAGTGGAGAACAAGAGAAACTTTGAGCAGCTTGGGGGCCATAACCAAGAGCTAGGGTATCTTATGAGATGATGAAAAGATTCCCTTGGAGGTCCAAAGGTTCCAGTGTCATAATTTCACAAATACACTATCAATTTTGCACGATTTTGCGCCATGAATCCAACCATGCAGACCGTTTCTCCAGTTGAGGTCTCAATTTTTAGGCCATCATCCGGATTGGAGGTATAAGGGTCTTTTTTTTTAAGTTTCTTGTAACTGATTTCTTTAATGGAACTTGATAAAAGAAGGCCTCACCACTTCGAGCAGGGCCCAAAGATGCAACCCACATTCGGTGAACTCTATAATCAAATCGCTCGTGTGCCTTTGATCTCATGGTTTCTTTTTATTTCTGCTTCTTTTTCATGTGTTAAATTACTTGGTTAATATCCTTTGTTATATGCAATTCTGAATGCATCCTTGAAGTTAAAATATGTGGATAAAGTTTGGTATCAAAGCAGGTCTTCTTGATGTGAGTTGCATGAGTGAATGCTAACAAGGAACAATCTCAAAAAAGGTGAAGGAAAACTTAAATAATTTGATCTTGAAGCGGGGCATGCACCACGAAGACGGAACATAGAACATAATAATGCACGAGATGTAGAAGAGAAAAATTATCGCAATATATTCTTCAACATAGAAAAAATTTGACAAGATATTTGCATAATATGAGAATACAATCAAGCATGAGAAGAAAGAGCCTGAGGATCATGCATCGATACACCATGAAGTTGGAGGAGGAAATCCTCCGCCCTCTCCATCCAGCAATGAAATTTCTTATTCTACATCTTTTCATCATTCTAATAGGAATCGTAGGAATGCATCTAAAAAGCCCTTTTTCAAGTTGGATGTCAAGTTTGATTTACTTGTATTTAGTGGAGAATATAATGCGAAAAATATAGATAACTAGATAATAAAGGTTGAAGTGTATTTCCGCATACAAGAAACCAAAGAGGATGAAGCCAAGATCGAACTAGAATCCCTTCGATTGAGTGGCACCTCTCTTGCCTCGTGGGAAGGAACGCTGCAACAAGGTGGTAAGAGTAGCCATAAACTTCTTTTATCTTGGTATGAGTTCATTCATTTATGCTTTAAGAATACAATTTTACCCATTGGGTTACAAACAGAAGGCCATGATGGAATGGAAACATTGGAAACAAAGAAAAGGTCAAATTGTTTATAATTTTACAAGGAGTATAGAAAACAATCATTAGCATCGAATGTTCCACTAGACACTTCTAAGATGTAGATGAAATATATTGGATATTTTCATAGTTGTATGCATCATTCATTGTTATTATTTGAACCTAAGTCTCTTGATGAAGCTAGTGTGAAGGTTGTACATCTTGAAAGTAGGGAGAAGCATGAACAAGATGACCACCCAAAGAAGATAGCAGAAGCCAAGAGAAGAGAAAAAAGGCCCTCTTTTAATCATTGTGAGAAATAAGGGCATGATGAGGAGATTTATTGGAAACTACATCCAGAATTGAGACCTAAGAGGAATGACAGAAAAGAGAAGCAGAAGATAGTTGCAACTATGCAACAAGACCAAGACTCTAAATCAAAAGATAATGAGAAGATCATGGTTGTAGGATTTGCAGGCGGTGGACCAATTGACCTGGGATCAAATTCAAGTGAGGAAGGGAAGATTGCAGCTCTTGGGATTGCAATAGATGGACCCATCGACTTGGATTCTGATTCGGGTGATGAGACAAATATTTTAGCAGATGTTGTACCAAAGATGAAATGGGCACCAAATACAGCATGGCTCCAAGAACTTGAAGAAATAAACCAAAGAATTCAGGCGAAGAATGTTGACTAAGGAGACTCCTACAAGAAGAAAAGAAGGAGAAACAAAGGTTTCAGCATCAATTACAAGCCAAGGAGGAGGCATTGGAAAAGTTGCAACATAACAAGCCTGAGGTAAAAAGTGATTCTTCAATTTCATGTGCTTTCAATGATGATGATTTTTTTTCTTTTCAAAAATACATACTACAATAATGGGATCAGAATTATTTAATAAAATGGGGTATCAAGGAAAGGGCATCGAAATTAATGGCCAAGGCATTATGAATCCCATGAAAGTGGAGGAATTGTCTCATTTGCAAGACTTGGATATGTTAGAAAAGAGCTTGGAGAATGCTCCAAGGCAGCCATTGACAAACCAACGATAGATGATGAGATAATTTCATCACATTCCAGTGATAGTGAGGGTTCCACGGGCACGTATCATGGGTGCACCATAAATAAGTGTTCTAAGATGATCTGGAAATTTTGGAGGAGAAATAATCATTGTGGTCACTTTAACGAGGTTGGACACCAGAGAGCCATGTTTCAAATGCTCCATGCCCAGAAAACATTGATTAAGAATCCAGTTGGCGACTATGTTCAACAAACGAATCCATCATATTCATGGTGGTCCACTTTATTAAGTAAGAGATGGTTTTACTAGTTATAGTAGCTTGTCATGGCCACATTTTTTAAAACTTGTGTTGCGAATAATTGTAAAATTAATTATGTGTTTTACATTTCTTATTAAATAAATGATAATGTTTTTGGCCTTTTGTTGATAGTTGGAGTATTTGTCTCTATTATATTGTAAACTTGACCAAAGAGTGTGTGTTATAAACTCTTGGCAAGTATGGGGTTGTTTGAGTCATGTTTGGTTTTGTATGCAATGCATATTTGCATGCAATGCAGATGTTGAAAGTGTGGCTTGACGAAGACACGGGAAATGTGTAGGATGCATTCATGTCTTTGGAGCACCAAAATCTCTTCAGTGGGGAGGAATGATCTGGGAGCATCCAGAAATAGAGGTGGCCTTGAAAATAGTTCAAAAATCAAAGCCATCGAATGGAAGGGAAACCATGATGAGATCATAGTTCTTATTGCCCTGATTCCAATGGTGCAAACGACACTCAAATCCGAGTTCATATGATCAAGTTATAGTTGGTCAAATTTATGGTCAAACTTGGCCAAGTGGCAATCTTAACAAGGAAACAATTTGATAGCGACTTGATGCATGGAATCATGCCACCAAAATAGGTGAATTTATCGCCTACTTAATTTGTCCAGTGACCCTTATTTTTTGGTAGGAAAATTTGAACTATTATATATATATATATATATATATATATATATATATATATATATATATAGGGTAGCAGGCTTCCACCCCTATATAAATATATATATTGTGTGGGTGGCCTGCCAAAGGCAGACCGACCACACACCCCCGCACCATTTTTCAACACCATCGGGGCTGACGGGGCTTGAACTTGCCCGGCCTGCCTCCTAGGCAACCCCAACTAAACACTTCCAAAAAATTAACCACCCGTTAAAAAAATAAAAATAAAAAAATAAAAAAAGTGCCATTCTATTTGGGGGTCAGTGGGGTTGGAGCACCCTACCACCCAAACCCAATGACAATGACTCGCCAACCCGCCAACCCATGGGGATTTGAAACCTCTACCCACCATACACTATTTACATATATATATATATAGGGTGGCGGGCTTCCACCCCTATATAAATATATATATTGTGTGGGTGGCTTGCCAAAGGCAGACCAACCACACACCCCCGCACCATTTTTCAACACCACCGGGGCTAACGGGGCTTGAACTTGCCCAGCCTGCCTCCTAGGCAACCCCAACTAAACACTTCCAAAAAATAAACCACCCGTTAAAAAAATAAAAATAAAAAATAAAAAAAGTGCCATTCTATTTGGGCGTCGGTGGGGTTGGAGCACCCTACCACCCAAACCCAATGACAACGACTCGCCAACCCGCCAACCCATGGGGATTTGAAACCTCTACCCACCATACACTATTTACCCTCTCACTTTTCCATTTGAATGAAGGTCCGACAGTGGAGAACAAGCGAAACCTTGAGCGGCTTGGTGGTTAGAACCAGGCGCTAGGGTATCCTATGAGATGCTAAAAATATTCCCTTGGAGGGCCCGAGGTGCCAGTGTCAAAATTTGACAAATTTATAGTCAATTTTGCACAATTTTACGTCAATAATACAAACATGCAGCCCGTTTCTCCAGTTGAGGTCTCCATTTTAAGGCTGTCATCCGGATTGGAGGTATAAGGGTCATTTTTGTAAAAATTACTTATAACATATTTCTTTGATGCCACTTAGTAAAATAAACCCTCCCCACTTCGATCAAGTCCTAGAGACATAGCCCACATTGGGTGAAATCCGTAATCAAATCGTTTGTGTGCATTTTATCTCATGGTTGCTTTATGATTTCCGCTTCTTTTTTCATGTGTTAAATTACTTCGTTAATATGCTTTGTTATATGCAATTTTGAATGAATCCTTGAAGTTGAAAGATCTAGATCACCCTCCCCCTCGCATCACTCTCAATTCCATAGTATCCAATATATATACTAAGAAATAGTTGAAAGTAGGGCATTAAGATACATAAAGAAACAAATAGCAAACATTCATTCATTCGTATATCCACAAAATATTGTCGTAGTCTAAAAAACCCACATAATAACCTAGAAATTCTAGTAAGATTATGAAACAATTCGGAAAATATTTTTGAAAATCTAGGTACAGTAGTTAAATTTCAGTATTTTGGGTGCCTTGAGGGTTTTTGATGGTGTTGAATCCATTTTTACCATCAAAAATGAAATTCAAATACTCCAACTACTTAATTTTTTGAAATTTTTTTTACTGGATTCCAGCAAAAAACTACCGTCCAGGCTATTTTGTTGCGTCAGTAGACAACTCCCAAAATATTTCATCTCAATAAATTTTATCATAAAAAACATGTTTACATAATATGAAACAAGGTTGTGTACATAAAGGAACATATATCAATTATTCATTAGCATATAACATCCATTCATTCACTAATTAATAATAGACACAAAAATAATTCATCTCAATAAATGTTATGATCAAAAATATGATTTCATAATATGGTACACGATGTTTCTAATGATATCACTAGTACAATCATTTCTTCTTCTTTTCATTTAATTTTGATAGCCTGTTCATGTACTCATGACGTCGTCGAGGATACCACAAGAGGGGTGGATCATCAGTTGTAACAAGAAATGTTAAATTGATATTTTTTGTTATTATTATTACAAGTATTTCATTAATAAAAAGAGCATTAATATTTTTTTTACCTTTTGCACTAGTTGACATTGTTGGAATGGTTGCATTGTGCTTCTCTTCTCATACAGGATCCTCATGTATGACACTCTCCACCATTAAAGGATGGCTCGTGGTATCTGTATGTTGTGGTATGATCTCTGCCAAAAAATTATATATAAGGAAGAGAATGTTTTTTAGATTAGATAATGTAAAGGTTTAAAAAGAAACATTCATAATTGAACTTTTGACATTAAAAAATCACTTTAAAATTTGGTTATTACATTATATCTCTAAAGTTGTTGGTTGAACATGTTGATCCTATCTTTAATCTCAGGACTTTTATTTCTAATGTGAATCAAATGAACAAGTTCTTTGTTCATTCTAACCACAATCTTATTGATTGTTACGATTGGATTAGGAGAAATGAATAACTCATCATCATCAAACCAATCAGGATCATTGTCGTCATGTCCCCCGGACTACATATTTAGACAAAATAAAATATATTTTTTATTATCTAAAAAAATAATCAATCTCACATTAAGTTATTTCAATTATTTAAACAAATAATCTCCTACGTTATTTTCAAACCTTACCAATATTTCTGAAATATATCTTCAACGAAAGAAAACATTTTATTTTCTTGTCGTAAACATTCCTGGAAGTAGTGAAATAAAGAAAAAAAATTATTTTCCTTTCATAAACATTCTTGGAATTCGTGAAATAAATATATTGCAATAACTCATTTTTCATATACTATAGGTAGTAAGGAAAGAAGTAAAGAAGAGATAGAGATGAAAATTTGTTGATTACTATCAAACAAATTCTACCAAACAATGGCCATTAAACCTAACTCTATAAAACTTTGATCCTCCTAAAGGAGGAACCACTCCCATAAAATGTGCCTTCATTGACTTATGATGAAGTGAAGTGAAGGAGAAACAGGTGAATTCTACTCTTATTATGGTTGACAATACTTCTACAATCAAGGTGGCCAAGATCCCATATTACATGAGAAAACCAAACATATAAAGATAAAGTACCATATGATTCAATATCATGTAGAGGGAAATACTATTCATTTGAGACATTGTTCCACAAATGAGGACATGGTTTACATCGTCACCAAAACACTTGGAAGAGAAAATTTTAAAATGATGCTTGGACTCTAAAACACTCATTGAAATTAAGTGGGGAATGTTAGATATATAATCCTTTGGTGTTGTTGTTGTTGTTGTTGTTGTTGTTGTTGTACATAATTTAGAGCTACATGAATGAACAGTGTTAAGGAAGAACAATAGTCCCTCATGGAATGTGAAGAAACTAAATATAAATTGAACATGTAAGCAATGGGAAACACCACAAGATCACAACTACATTTTGTTGGAATTAGTAAATAGTTATGGTCTTCATAATTGTCATTTGACTCATGTCATGATGTAATTCTTATGTAAAAATGAGAAATTAAAATAATGTAAAGAATAAAAATAAATTATTTTTGGAGAATAGGTTCCATTCTCAAGTTATTTTTCATTAGGTCTCCTATGTTTTTCATGAGTCAAAGAGTACTTGTCACTATAAAGACCCATTTGGGCACTTGTATGAATTTCATTTATGTGCATTTCAAGTTATAAGGGTTTGTTTAGAAATTAGGGTTTTGTAAGAATAGAATATAGGGTTTGAAATTTTTTGGCATATACGGATTGAAAATCCTAGAGGAGACTTGATTTAGAAAACCTTGTTAATTAAGTAACCCTAACCCTAATCGTTTTGTTCCCTCATGGAAACCCTAGCTACTAAATTTTAGGGTTTGCAAGGAAGATCTAGGGGCTTATGGTAAAACATAGCAAGGGTGGAATTACATCAAGTTTAGGGTATGACACAAAAACCTTAGGGTTGATGTTTCAAAGGATAAGTTAAGGAATGTAGGGTTTGTCTATAAGAACCCTAGGAGTACACTCTCTAAGAAATCCATAAAAACCCTAGATCGTCATAATGTCTTTGTCTTTCTATATCCTGCTTGGTTGCAATTAAATTTTCATGAACATTAAGAAAGCAAGATAAGGAGGAATAAATTTCAAGTCAAAGCATGATGGAAGGGGGGAATAGTAAGGACCTGGAAGGAACCAATGTTAAATGAGTAAGCATGCATCATTGTATTAAAATATTATTTTTGTGTGGCATCGTAGAAAGAAGCATGTAGCATATCTAGAATATACTTGATTGAGTTGATTCATAAAAATCGTGTAGTCTTTCAACGATAAGGAGCCTTGAGGACCATCTTGCATAAGTGTTCATCCATATAGTGTCTAACATTATGTTAGTAGTCATTTTGCGCCTAAAGTGGATCATCATGATTCTGTGAGAGTCGTAATTTTGAAGAAGAATTACAACAATATTAGTATACATTCCATATAGTATGGAAATAATACTCTTGAATAGTGAAGGAATGCAGTTAGTCAAGTTGCAGGATCATTTGAGCAGGACAGTTGGTCAAGGACAATAGCTAGATGATTATATGAAAGATTGAATGCATTTTTAAATAACTTTTGGATCTTGTAAGAAATGGTTGGTCTTCAATTATGCATGATGAATCTTTCATTTGATGCCTAAAAGGGTGAATTTGCCTTAGTATATAATGAATAAAATGTTAAAACTTTCTCGAATCAACATCAAAATCAAATGGTAACTTGGAAATCAAGTTAGATCCTTGGGCACTCTTCTGCAAGAATGAAGATTCGAGTGGAGATGGAACATGAGAATGTTGATGAGAAATTTTTCATGATGAGGTAAGTCTAATTTTTTTATTTTTATCGATTATATTTTTAACATATTGTTTTGCTATGTGGAAGAATGTTGCAGGAATTCATGATGAGTTGAAGCAAATTAAACTATATGTAAAATATTGAGAGAAGCTCAATGATAGAAAACCATGAAGTCAAGATGTTCTCATCTTTGGTAGTAGTGCGAGAATATAACCGAAAGTTAAAAGGAGTCACTTTATTAAGGAAAATTCGATTATCTAAAAGTATGGGAAGGTTGAATTGATGACGAGAAGATGAAATAGTTTAAATAGTTGAAAGCAAGACATTAAGATACATAAAGAAACAAATATCAAACATTCATTCATTCATTCGTAATCCCACAAAATATTTCATCTCAATAAATTTTATTACAAAAAATATGTTTACATAATATGAAACAAGGTCATTCTATTATTTTCCAACAGGGAAAAAAAAAAAAACTTTTTATTAATATGGTAAAAAATTACATGTGCACATGCCATGAGTATTCAACCTGTCAGTAAAAAATGTGGTACTCAAAATCGGGCTCTAAATAAATAAGTATAGTGATTATTTTTCGATCTCTTTCTAATTTTTAGGTATTTCACAAGGACTTGATCTTTCCCTTCAGTTGTTATGGGTTATGTATGCCTTGCTCTAGACCTAGTCATACGTCTATGCTGCTCTAAGGGGGGAAAAGCATTAACTAAAATAATAAAGAAATGTTAAATTCATATTTATAGTTATTACTATTACAAGTGTTTTATTAATAAAAATATTAGTAGAGTGTTCTTTACCTACTTTGGTTGTGGAGGGATGCGGAGTACTTTCATATGTGACCATATGTTCCTCCTCTTATCTGGCCTTGTCTTATACATTCTCTGGAGTAGAAACAAGAAAGTTAATAATTAATACACCATTTTCATTTAAATATTTTTAATTGTAATCCATACTAAAAAAAATTATAACACGTGAAATACCTCCAATACCGAGTTGAACAACAGTTTCAAGAGGCACTCCACTCTCGCTAGGCTCATGTATTGTATCTACATTGCTTTCCTATGTTTTACAAAAGCACATTACTTTATGGCCAAAAATAATAACCATAATAGATTGTACAAGTAATAATTTATAAATGCACTTTGTTTATTTTATTTACGTGCCGAGTTGAACATCAGTTTCAAGAGGCACTCCACTCTCACTAGGCTCATGTATTGTATCTACATTGCTTTCCTGTGTTTTACAAAATCACATTACTTTATGGCAAAAAATAATAACCATAATAGATTGAACAATTAATAATTTATAAATTCACTTTGTTTATTTTATTTACGTAACTGTCAAGTTGAGTGTCGGAAGGTTGTGTAGACCCCAAGCATGTCCTACATTCAACCATGGCTTGATATTCATGCTTGAAAGAGAGCTTGAGGTCTTCCTCCATTGGAGCCTCTTTGAATTGTGACCCCTACAATTTTGAATGAGAACACAAATTTTTCTTCTTCTGTGATATTAAATTAAAAGTGTTAATAATTTATGCTTTGGATGCAAAAAAAATTTTTATATAATTACAATTTTTGCAGCCAATTTTGAGTAACCACCCACGCCAAGATGATGTTTCCCATGTTTAGCTATCCTACCTAATCCGAATTGGATAATTATATTTTTTTTCATCCATATCGATGCATTTGGAGTGGAAAAAGTGGAGGAATCAGCTTAGGGGACCGTTTTTACGAATGGGACCGTTTTTGGCGAAACAGGGTATGAAACCTTTCGGGAGTGTTTTGAGGAATAAGACGACGTTTTTTGGGGGTAATTTTTTTTTTTAGTTTAGAACCTTTATATTTTATTCTACACACATAGATATTTCCAACGGAACAAGAAGCGCGTCAATCAGAGTCCATATGCAAAATTTATGCCACTCAGAATTTGACCTTCCTGTTTTCACACCTATAGTTTGGGAGGATGTTGCATCAGCCCCCATTATTCATGGAAAAGGGGCTAGCCACGTGTTTTTGATGTAAAATACTCTAGAAGATTCTATTTTCTAACTCTAGTTAAGAGTTGATGTAGTCAAAATTAACCACTAGTAGGCTATTGGGCTGTGTTATAACCAGGCCACTAGTAGAAGAGGCATTCCATTATTTCGAGAGGATTTTGTTCCATATATCATAAAAGATATCTAGAAGAGATAGGAGGTAGAGCACACACAGAGGATGTGTGCACTGTAGCAGCCCACGGGACACAGGCATTACTTCTTTGTACCTGCAGCCATATATCCAGACAGAGAAAGAGAGCGAAGCGGCCTCACCTTCCAGTTGGGTTTTCTCCCGAACGGGTTTCCAAGAGAGCATATCTTGTGTCTTATATGTGTGTGAGATTATTTTTTCATTATCTACTTTTCTACATAATTTCCATTCACAAGCATGCATTAATTACAGTAAAATCTACAGATCTAGAATTTTAATAAAATTGTAATAGTGTAAAAATATGATATTTTAATTTATTATTATTAGATTTGTCATGACGAATTGTCCAATGGAATATCCATGGAATTTTATAGATCACCACCCATCGTGGCTTTGGATGTATCTAGGATATTATATTGAAAATGTTGAAAAACTTAATTAGATGTTGCAATGTTGATAAAGCATCATAATTACATTATTAAAAGTGCCTCATACCTTCCCGGTCGAGGTGGTGTCTTCCCTGCTTTTCGTAGCGTCTTCACAGATGCATCTTCCATGAGGTCTTTCCACTCCCTATCTAGATTTTTGGATGGTGATTGTGTGACCTGGTCCTTTCCAAATGACACCTATATTGCTTCCACATATGTTTTAAAGGTAATCCTACCTTGGAGGTAATTAAATACAATTTTGTTGAAGGTACCCTCACTGAATAGGCCACCCATATTTCTCATAAGTTGATCCTTCAACTTGGAACTTTGGGATTTCTCTTTTGTGTGAATGGTGGTCCCAAAGAGTTCCAAGGTTAGGTCATATAAGCTCCTATACAATACATCATTTCCTGCAAAATGATATTATCATTAGTTCAAAATAATCACAAACTATACATAAATTTCAATTAGATTATACATAATATTTAAGACACTTCTTAAGTTCTTACAAGCTTCTCTAATTTTATGGGTACATGGTCATCATCTAAAAAAACATAATTGGTAATGTTCTCATGCTAGTAATTTGGGAAGATCCAGGAAATATCGCTTTAAAATATGTGATGGGATCAGGCTCTACATCCACAACATCATGTGCAGATCCCAACATCTCTATATAAATGGGTGCATATCATGACGTGTGTGGTTCAGTGAGTGTACCAGGCCCAATGATTGATGCATCACTCACATGCAGATAGTAGGCGCTACTACCAGTGTCGTCTCCCATAGGCGCACCATAAGGATCGTACTTGTTGGTTCCTTTTTTTGGAGGACAAAATTTTGACATGTTTTGACATTTTGATTGTATTTTGACCAAATTTGAATGATGGCAAGTCACGAAGAAGGAAATTGATGAAGGAAAAGGAATTCGTTAAGGTATGGCAGTTGTGGAAGGTCGGAAAGTGAAATAGGGGCACGTGTAGTTATAATCAAGCCAAAAATGTTGATAACAGTAGACGAAGCAGTCGTAACCGAGCAACAAAAGCAGTTGAGAAGGAAAGGGCAGGGCATCCACGGAAGAAAACAGTAGTCGAGGCAAGTGGAGTGCATATAATGTTAAGGGAAAGCCAAAATGAGAGAGCAAGAGAGAGAGAGAGTGTGTGTGTGTGTGTACTAAAATGTTGTCTCAAAGCCTATTGAGCTCGCATGATTCTGTGATCACCTGGGCATATATTATATTATGTTCCTAGCTCATGTTATGTTGGAAAGGCATCAGAGCCTGAATGTAATGATGTATTGATGTCTTAAATTAATGAAAGAAAGAGTTGTGAGGATGTTTTTGGATATACTTGTGTTGGTTTTATGTGACCCTTTACTTTCTGCTATGAATGTATGTGCATCCTTTGAATGATTTAGTTGTTTTTTTCCGCAACGCTTATACGTATGATGTTGTTTTTCTAAGTTTTAGAGTACACGTATCCTTTGCGTGATTTCTCCCAATGCCTGGTTCCAATCCCTTAAATAAGTAATGTTTTGCATGGCTTGGGTGAGAAACCTTATTATTCCTGAGTAATGTGAAAAATTCGGTGTTACACTAGACTACAGTGGACCCTTTTGTTGGCCCATGTGCCTAAACCCAGGGTCTCTACTTGTCCAGCATTTTTTCACCAACAAATGGTTTCGTTGTCGGGGCCTTCAATTTTTCAAAGGGGTTTGGAATATGGTGTCAAGGATATTTAAGAAGGATGTGCAAGATTGGAGGCATGAATAAGTAGATTGATTTGCCTCCCAACAAGAACAACTCTGTCACCAAAGTGTCAAGTGGTTGAAGGAAGAAAATTTAAATGTGGAACCTACAATAAATTAGTACATCTTCTGGTGCAAGATCCCATAGGACCTCTACAATTGGTTGCAAAGGTTCCAAATAAAAGGAAATACTGGAAGCCAGATCCAATCTCCTCGTACTTGGACCCATGTCGATCTTGTTGAATTACATCGGCTCAATACAGGCCTGGCTTGAGTTGTCAACTTATGGGTGTAGACCACTCTAGAGGGGTATATTATCGAGTTTTTTGTGGAGGTCCATCAGTCTCTTTCAAAGGATGAGGTCATATTCAAGTTAGGGTTGCGAGGAATACTACTGAAGGAGATATCATTGTGGATTAAATATTTAATGGTAGAAGAGAACTTACTAGTGTTCCAGGACCCTCCCGTAGCATTTTAAAGCCATGATACTAGGGGAAGGACATAAGGGGAGGAATACACCTAGTTGGGAACTATGAAAATATCAGAGAGACGGATGCAGATTGATTCCAAAATGTTAGATATCTAAGATCACAAAGGAGAGCGCAGATAGCTGAAGAATAGTAGGAGAAATATTTTCAAGATATCTATAGATGGAAAAGGGGCCTACACCAAGCAGGAGTAGTGTTAAGCAGTCTACAAGTATGAGAAGGAGAAAGAAGTTGGCTAAGTTGCAGAGCGATGGGGATGGAGCTATAGTGAAACCTAATCCAATAGGAAAATTCGAGACCTCCACAATGACAGAAGTTGATAGAAGCAGTAGAGATGTTGCTCTGCCAATAGATATGAGAACGCCAAATGGATTGGGCCCAACAAGTCTCGAAGATATCCCAGATGATGACATGCACTTCACTACGATAATATTATTTTTTTATAATTATGTGTCTCCCACAAATATGATTCATTGCCCAAAAGTTCAAGTAGTACTTCCCCCAACTTTCCCCTAGTACTTTTCACAACCCTGTTTAGTTTTTATCTAATCTGGTTAAAGTTACAAAGGTCCACCGAATATATAAAACCTACAGGGTTGGTACCTCTATTGGTAGAGATAGTAATTGCAGTTCAGGTCCCATAGGATCATCATAACCGAGTTCCTGAAGATTCATACTCATTCTTCCAATTCAAACGTATATGGCTGGTAACATGGTGGGATCCTTTACTTAATATCTTGAATTCTCTAGGAAGGGTAATGAGGATGTCGAATAGCATTGGTACCTACGTGAGGCCATATGGAGGGCTCGCCAAACTCCAGATGCCATGAATATTATTGAATTTTAAACCACTCTTCGAGATAGAGCACCGAGATGGTTCATTAAGTGGTCTATATTACAGCAGAATCTGATGATAGATGAAGTCCAGCAGGAGTTTGTTCAGGAGTTTAAACTCCCTTATACTAATTAGCAAGGGCTATCTAAACTGTGGTAAATCAAGAAGTAGGAAGGAAAAACTTCCTAGGAGATGATGCAAATATTTAAGGATGTTATTGGCAAGTTGAGCTACCCTATAAACCTCAATCATCAGTTGGATTGGTTCATCAAAGAGATATTGACACTTACACGCACGTCATTGACTCAGCAGAAGATTGATACTTTGCAAGACACCCTAGAACAGAAAACTCAAATTGAATCCATGGAAGGATACCCACATGAACATCGAGGAGGAACGACTTCCCATGACCCACTTTTATAGGACTGCAACATAAAATCATTGATCTTATAGAGAATATGAGGGACATGCAGTCGGTGAGACCTTTGAGACTGCACATATGGTGTACCAATTTTACTATTGAGTGGGATCGCGCCACGAAGTGCCCAAGACTAAGAGGCCCAAGCACTCCCTATGTACCGGCAGGGCCCTCCACATCTTTACATGTCGTTGGAGTTACACAGGTTCATACACAAGGTTTATATACATGGAAGACGTAGTTTCGTGCCTTTCCTAATCAGCAGGGCGCAACTCCAACCGAATATTGTGAAATCTACAGAACTCATGGGCATATTCCTCGCCTTTTTCCAATTTTACAAAAGTATTCAAATGTTCCAGACAATTTTTTCTGTGAGTTTTGTGATTCACCTACTCACTACACTGATCAATGCAGAGCATTATATTCCCTATTTGATCGATTAGACCATTATGCCTACCTGATCAATGAAGCTCCTCAAGGGTGAGGAGGCATAGGAACAAGGGGGGAGACAATATTAGGCTAAGGTCTGATCCGTTGCTACAATTTTGATCAAGAGGGGCATGTTGAGAGAGACTAAAAACTTCTAAAAATGCACTGGTGCTCTGAGTGTAGGGTCAACATGCATGCAACAGAAGATTTCCCATAGATAATTATTAGATGGGAAGAACACAACCACCAAAGGGGAGAAAATTTAATTAATATTGAACCAAGGAAACCCGAGACAACTCCTCTTTTAAACATTTATATAGTCACCTAAGGAGGAAATAAGACTAGAGTTGAATTTGGAGCCACTAAACAACCAAGAACCATTAAGCCCACCTCATTAGAGTGCTTGTATGATTCCATCTAGTAGAAGCAGTATTACAAAGAGGTCACGGAGATATTTTAAAAATTGACTCCAACTATTGAGCCCCAAGGAGAAAAACATCAACCTTCAAAGGCCAGAATCCTAAAACTATCGCAACCTAATTCCCAACCTATAGAAAAATTGTTCAAGTTGTTTCTGAAAGTTTTGAATGACGAGCAAATTCTAGGGCAGTTGCTGAAAAATATTAAAGGTGTTGTCAACGATGGGGAGCCCGAGGAAGGACTCATTTCCGTTAATTTTCCAAATATTCACTTCAGGCGGGTGCGTAGGAACAAAAAAAATGATAGGAGTGGATTTTTAATTGATGCCCATATTGGAGGATTCCATATCAAGGATACAATTCCAGACTTGGGATCAAATGTGAATATCCTACCGAGAAAAACCTAGGAAGCCTTAGGAAGGCCTAAGTTGCCATTCTCTTCAATTCAATTACGCATGGAGAATCAGTATTATATCCTCCCAGTTGGATGTCTGGAATATGTATAATTCGACATAGCAGGGGTAAAGACTTATGCTGACTTTAAGGTAATAGATATTATGGGAGACAAAGACCCCTATCTGACATTGTTGGGAATAGACTATGCCTTTGAAAACTATGCAATAATTGATCTAAAGAGAGAAACCATGACCTTTGAAGTGGAGGGATTCAAGGTGATCTAACCCTAGGAATCTTATCAAGGGTCAAGGTTCATCGATCCAGCAGATGACAGATAAGAGCTTGAGTTATTACACCATTTATATCGACTGATGACGATAAAAATGGAAGACTACATAAATCCTATGGCAGGGGGTTTGATCATATGGAGAAGTGTTTAGATATTTGAATTTAGATCTGAGGTTGCATGGCATGATTGGTTGCACGACAGACATGAGATCAACACCAGGTGATGTTCCACAATCCACTGTATCCACTGGGTTGGTACTGAGGTAAAATAATTTCCTATTTTGGGTTTTGTTACTGATTTTATCAATGAATTTGATTCAACCATCTTGCAAATACGTAAAGTTCCCTTGTTGGATGACGCTCTCCAAGGGACACTAGCAAGGTGTTAGGGCTCTCACTGCAACCATCTCAGAGAGTGGTAGGAATTTAAGTCTTCACTGATAAGTTGATTCAGGTATTTAGAATATTGCATATCTAATTTCACTAAGTATCAAGGGAATACTGACCCTCAACAACATCTACAAGACTGTAAATATATACAGATCAAAGAAGGACTTCCAAAAAAAATGTGGGTGCATAGCTTTGTCCACACACTGGGGAAATTTCCACAGGCGCAGTAGGTGAAGGAGGAAATAAGGAGGCAGACCAGTGAATAGGATTGTATGACAACTCATTTTATTAGCAAATTTTCCTTCACCAATGATAACAAGAGGATAATAGTTCCTCTGCAAGTTTTGAAAAGGCTCTTTCTCTCGATAGGTAAGCTTATTGACGACTACTTAGATCAGGATGCCTTCGATCACATATATGAATCCAAATTCCATGAAGTTATGTCTTGTAGAAAGATAAACCTAGAACCTGATGGGGACGATTTAGAGGAGCTAAGGCACTTAAAATTTAAGGAACCTGAATG
Source organism: Pinus albicaulis (assembly GCA_034641835.2). Taxonomy (NCBI): domain Eukaryota; kingdom Viridiplantae; phylum Streptophyta; class Pinopsida; order Pinales; family Pinaceae; genus Pinus; species Pinus albicaulis. The sequence continues at coordinate 1,905,693,417 of CM076575.1, read as the reverse complement.
GGATCGTAGTTTCGAAGATAGGACTGTAATTTTTGGTCCACATCTACTGCCTTTGAAGTTGTGAAAACACAATATTGGTACTCAGGAGAAACCAAAATTAGGTTTTATTTTGGATTATTGGGATGAGAGAACTACCTATGAAATATTTTATCTACTAAGAGAATACAAAGACTTGTTCCATTCATCTGTTGTAGACATTAAATGGATTAATGGGGAGCTCAGTGAGATGAATATTGTGCTTAAGCTAGAAATGAGGCCAGTAAAACACTGCCCATATAAATTGAATCCGAGAGTAAAGGAAAAGGTAAAAAGGGAAATTGACATAATGTTGGCAGCAAGCTTATCTTCCCAGTTAACGGGGTTGAGTGGGTTAGTCGAATTGTCATACATAATAAAAAACACTCCAAATAAATCTGGGTCTGTGTGGATTACAGGAGTCTGGACAGTGCATGTGTTCATGACCCTTTTCCTACCCCATTCAGCGATGAAGTCTTAGTTAATGTTCCAGGAAATGAAGCCTACCCTTTCACAAATGGATTCTCTGGTTACCACCAAGTTTGTGTTGCAGAGGATGATAAGAATAAAATCATATTCACGACGGAATGGGGGTCCTATGCCTGCCATGTCATGCCCTTTGGAATTAAGAACGCACAAACAGTTTTTTAGAGGATCATAATCGTTGCCTTTCAGGACTATATTCATAGGTTTATATAGGTTTACATGGATGATTAGACAGTATATAGTTTATTAAAAATACATCCCAGTATACTCTGAGTGGCATTTGCCCACTATAGACAGCTGCAGATCTCCTTAAACTTGAAAAAGTGCATTTTTATCATCCCTTTTGCAACACTACTAGGGAATATATTATGCAAGGAGGGGGTGTGCGTCGATCCTACCAAGTTCATTGTAATCCTAAATATGCCTCCCCCGATAAGTGTTAAGCAATTGAGATCAACACTCAACCACATGGGATATTACCGCAGGTTCATCCACAATTATGCCTCGATCATTTCACCTCTCGAAAAGCTATTTAATAAATCTGAAAGGTTTTCCTGGTCTGATGAATGTGAAGTTGCCTTCAATGTGCTAAAGGAAAATTTGGCAAGCAGAAAAATTCTGGTTTATCCAGATTAGAACATGTAATTTCATGTCCATGTCGATGGATTGGGAATTGCTTTGGGAGTTGTTTTAGTTTATTCCAGATACGATAACCTTGATGACCTGATACACTTTTCTAGCAGAAAAATTTCCATGACAGAAAATAACTTTACCACAACTGAGCGTGAAGCGCTTGCAATGGTGTAACCACTATAGAAGTTTTGGCACTATCTTCTAGGTGGGGAATTCAATTTTTTTACTGATCACTCTGCCCTAAAGTACCTAGTGAACAAGCATGTGCTCGAAGGAAGGATTTTTAGGTGGTTTCTATTGGTTTAGGAGTTCACATTTGAAGTAATCATCGAGCCAAGAAGGTTGAATGTGGGTCCTAATCATTTTTCCAGCTAGATTCAAGTGAAGTTTGAGGATCAATAGATGATCAACTGCCAAATGCTGACCTGTTTCGAGTTGAGGCCATACCAGAATATTTGGAGGACATTGCATTTTTCCTAGCCACAGGAAAACGTCTAGAGGGGTACATGGCAACACAGCTAAGGCACATGGTAGTTCAAGCTGCATATTACTAATTTATTACAAGACAATTATACAAGATGGACCTTGACCAAATATTGGGATGGTGTGTCCTTGATCGTAATAAATAGGATGTATTATTGGAAATAGATCAGGGAATTACGAGAGTACATATGGTTGGGAAAGCCCGTGAGAAAAGTATTGCATGCAGGACACTGGTGGAGCACACTTTTCGGAGATGCAAAGGAATATGCCAAAAAATGCGATGTTTTCCAACACGTCAGAAGGTTATCACACCGAGATGAGCTTCCTTTGCATCTAGCATGGGCACTCAGGCCTTTGAGAAAGGGATGATAGAATTTTTAGGCCCATTAATCCATTGGCACGTCACTCCTATACCAGGTACATTATCACTGCCAAAACCTACCTTACCTAATGGTTTGAATCTTCTCCATTCAAGGATTGCATTGCACACACTACCACCAAGTTCATATTTGAGAATATTGTCACTCTATTTAGGTGCCCCTGAAACCTCACAAGTGACCAGGGGACCCACTTCATTAATGAGACAATTGCCTCACTATTATATAACTTCATCATCCAACACAATAAGAGAATCCCCTATCACCCCTAATAAAATGGCACTATGGAATCTTTTAACAAAATCATAGAGAGAGGCCTCACCATGATATGCTATGTTGACTGAGACAACCGGGAGGAGTAAGTATCGGCTACATTATGGGCCTACTGCACAACCGTCAAACGCATGCACAAGTACACGTTGTTCTCGCTTATTTATGTGTGAGAAACCATAGTACCCACTAATTTCATCATTCCCAACCTTTTCATTGTGTAAGCAACTCACATGTCTAAGGATGAATCCATTACGAAGCAATTGGATGAACTCTTGGAGTTGGATGAGGCCCGATTTTTTGTTTATTTTCCTAGTTTTTCGAGAAGGAGATGCAGAGAGCATGGCACGATCGACACATAAATCAGAATTCCTTTGCAATCGAGAATCGGGTTCTCTTATATGATAGTAAGTTTCTAAAACATCCTGGAAATTTGAGAATGCATTGGTTAGGACCATTCATTGTTGCGAAAGTGAAAGAATCTGGAGTTGTCAAACTCGCACAAATAGATAGAGTCCTATTCCTAGATGGGTGAATAGTGCATGCCTGAAGCCCTTTTATGGCACAATCAGTTATACATCAAATTGATTTTATCTATGAAAGGGGATCATAGTTAGTTTTAGGTAGATTCAATCAATTATTTTAGTTGCGTCAGTCTCTTTAGTTGTGTGAGTTATTTTAGATTCGTCATTTATTTTAGTCGTGTCAGTCACGAATAAAGTTACATAAGTTATTTTAGTTGCATCATTTGAGTGCTTTCCTTCGCAAAAGATTGTGGTCGGGGACTCACATGTGGCAATCGTCTTATCCATAATACTTAATAATAATACCCTACGTCATTTCGAATTTTGGAAAATTTTATTTTGTAATATCTCTGACATGATATGGTCATCATCATTTAGGAACTTGCCATCATATTGTCATAATTAACCATCATGACCACCCTCCTTTTCAATTTTCATGTCATATGGGTTAGGTCCAGGTCACAGCCACCGTTATTTCCATTATTTGAATTGAGTGTAGGAAGTTTTCGTATTAATTAGTTCAATGGTTTAATAAAAAATTTCATGTAGGATATTTCTATTTATTTTGCATGGCAATGATAATTTATTCATTATCAAATCATAGGTGGTCCATTTTCTCATTATGGCTTCTATGACGAATTCCTTCGTTCCTCAGCCCAAATTCAAACCCCCCGTATCTGTTTTGTATCGTCATCGAATTGCATCCATGACTAAGGTCACCAAAATATTTATTCCCACACCTGCATCTGACTCCAGATTCACTGAAATTTAGAATATCTAAAGGAATTATGACAAGGCCACGCTTGTAGATAATGACCTATCAGAGTCTTTTCATTCCTCTTCGCTCAAACGGGAAGTTTTTAAATAGGCTATGACCAAAACGGATGGAATCCATTCATCCAAAATCAAACAGGATATCAGTGTTCGGCACCTCATGAATAGAGATACAATGCACCAAAATTCCTTAAAATTCATATGCATGGGGGTTCTCTCTGGCTTGACAAAGAATACACCATACATATCAGTGACATTCTACAATTGATAGGATTATCTGCTGCAGGGGCCACAGTATTGTCTGCACTCTAAAATACTTACAAACGGGGAAAGAAGACGGGTGATAGCTGTGTTAGTGTGTTTGGTACACGTATGTACGAAATCACACCAACTTAAGGGGTTTGGTTTTCCCTCTTGAGTTATTGGTCACAGTCATAAAATATATGGAGTCAAGCAAGTTAGTGGAACATGCTAGAACATAAACATACTAGATAGAGAAATAGCATGCATATTCAAACATAAACTAAATCAAATAACACAAAAGCTCTAAATAGAGTCAAACAACTTCAATAATCCAAACAGCGGCGCTTACGTCCCCTCTTATTGAGTGCTGGTAGGAAATGAGGATGAAACTTTAAACCACTTTCCAAGGGGCCCTTAGAACTTGCGGTTCTAAGTCCCGATGCAAGGATGTCTTTACTTTCGATCTGCCTTGGCGCAAAGTTTCCCTCTCTATACTATGGTGGACTGGAGTTGTTGGATGGCCAACAACTGAGTCCCCTCTATCTCTACTCCGGATCACACACTGCTGGTATTTCTTGGGGCAATTTTGGCCAGCATAACAATGGGCTCTCTTGTTTCTCATCTCTTGGTGGCCTTTTATAGGAGAATTCAAATCCTCCTTCCCTCTCTTGGTACATTGTAGATGGTGAACCAAGAGAGGAGGGTGATTCCATTGTGTGCTCCCTTGATGTCCTAAGGAGGCTTGGGAGGTTTTCCTTAGGCGGCTTCAAGTGTGGAATCAATGTCCTGGAGTGTGCTTTTGTGGTCCCGGAAAGTGACTTCCGCCACACCCAGGATTGCATGCTTTTTGGGTCAAAATACACACAAGGGCGCACTTATCGAAGGATTTTGCATGCAAAAGCATGTTTGACTAGTTAAAATTTGATTTTTCCTTAGAATTTAGAGATTTGTTTAAATACTTACAGATTCTCTAATGTCTCTCAGCCCTGTAAATCCTTCTGCCTGACATTAAATAATGTCTTATTTTCTTGTACGATTTTCCAGTGATAACAGTTGCCCCCTAATGTGTGAGTTCTAGGAAGAACTGTATAGCTGAAATACATTATAGTTTATTTTATGTATATTGTGTGTAGAGAGAGAGACCAACGTGTAGCTCAAAAGTGGAGATACCCTGCACTGGGTCGAAGAGCGACCATGTCCTATGGGACCCCTGTAAGCAATGGTATAATACAATATATACAAATTTTCTACGAGGCGGGCATGTCCCATGCTCGTAATGCTTTGGCTATTTAAACAAATATATTTGACAGATACATGTTCTGTCTATGTCACTAATATGGTAGTGATCTGTTGGTCGATGACGATGACTGTAGACGCCCTCAGGGGCGTTTTTTCTTTGAAAATAGGTAGAATGTGGTACCCATATGCGTAAACTTGGTATGGCATATAACTGCGCATTATACGCATAGGCGCTGGCTGGGACCTTCCCGTGTAAGCATTGCTGAAAAAGATGCTTATGAAGGCACGGATCTTTGACGAATTTGATCAGAGTGCAATGGTTGTAAGGTACGATACCATCTTGACATGAGAACTTGTGTTGTAGTCGAATGTCAGGAGGATCGATGACATCTGTGGGAAACAATGTCTCTCATAGTGTCACCGAGGATGCCTCTATTGTGGAGAGGGGTGATCCAAGGTACCGCTTCCTTTTTGGAAAAGAGGTGTTGAAGTAGACAAAAAGGAAGCCTCAACTGAACGAGGGGGTCTCTGATACGGAGGATCAGAATCCTGGATGTGATGGGTTTAACATAGGCATGATGGTGAGGGGTGATTGAAAACTGATGACGGGGATTTAGTGGCCCAAAGTCGGAGTATAAAAAGAAACTTGGCGGAAGTCATAACTATTTATGATGGGGAGTCGATCCAGGGTAAGTATAAACTGGTTATGAATGTCATAGTGGATTTTGCATGAGGGTGGTCTACTCCGACCAAGGGTGGTCAGGTACTGCTGCCGTGGGAGAAAAAATGAATGAGTGGGTGGGGGACATAGTGCATCGTTTGCGGTCTTTGTACACTTACCAAAAGAATAAAATAATGTGGTTTGGCTTGTACAAAACATAGAGACGAGTGCCCCAAAACATGAAATTGTTCGCTCACTGGTGATGTGAGGAAGGTGTTTTTTTTAGGGTGGGGGCCCCATTGGTTGGTCTCATGTGTGACATTGATGAAGCGAATGAAAAGGTATCGCAGATGGGATTAATGGAGGTATGGTGGTCCAAATGCGAGGCGAAACAGTGCGCTTTTGATCTGCTTGTACAACCTGGTTATCGAGAAAAGGGGTTTTATTTCATCTGGTAAAACTTGACCTTATGCATGGTGAGTGAATGGGCATGAGGTGCTTCACAAACTACAGTGGTATGGCCATGGCGTCACTATTGTTTGTGATATATGGTCTACTTTGGGTGATGAGCCATGGAGGGGAGTCTCTACTTACCAATGAGAATGCTTATAATGTGCAAGGTGAGGTGATGATAAACACGGTCAGGTGTTTGGAACCTACGGTTAATTCCTTATGTAGAAATGATGTCAGGATATGCAGAGTTTCTTTGGGAATATATCATGCTGGGGGTAGAATGATACCTGCTCTGTAACTTTCAGTGGATGGAGTTATGGATGGTTTGTGTACTACCTACAAAAAAAATTACCTCAAGTGAAAGCATCTTCTTTATCAAAAATTTATTTGAAAGACGCTTGCCTTAAAAAAAAGATAAGGGAGGGCATACCTGTCAGCGCTGAAAATTTATTTTTTCCGGGTTACGAATGTGTGGGACCCCCCTTGGGCGTTATGGAGCATTGATCACAGTGATGTTGATTACTGCTACATAAGTGACCTTGGACCAAAGACTCGATCAAACCGTCTACAGTAATTGACGCGTGTGGTAACTCAAGAGGATGAGGCAATCGGGTTACCCTGTCCCTAGTAGGTGTATGGTGGCTTGGGGGGAATTTCTGTGATGGGAGTTTGCGTAAGCGCAAGGTTGGGTCCCCCGTTAGGATGGTCAATTTCCTATTGGTGGAAATTGCTTCTGGTGCAGATGTGCCTTAACATTCCCATTAACGGGCATGCCTCTGTGTCGTGGTTTTGGCTAGTGAAAATGGTGCATGGTACCACTGTCCCAACTGAGTAGATTGTGTGGGAATCAACACTACTCTTCGTCCCAGACATGGATGCTTGGAAAGGATCTGTGGTAGAAGATGAGGTCTTCTGCTTCCATTTCCATGTCGTTGGCTTGGGTGTGCCTAATTCTTGTGGGTAGTGTGGACTTAATGCTACTCTTGTCACTCTTAGCTTGGGGAGATGCTCACATTTAATTTTATGGTGAAAGTGTTAACAAATCCGGCAATAGGTACGCGTGATCTTCTCTTGGTTAGAGAGAAGTCTCTGTGGCAGAGAAGATATTGTGTGAAAAATTCTTGCGAGGGGCTTCAGTTCTTTGCACCGATTAAACCAGAGGTCATTCAGGTCGCATAGTTAGCATGTTATCCTAGGTTTGGCCTGGGTCATGCTTTGTTGGTGCGTCATCCCAGTTTTCCCATCACGCCCGTGTGGGTGTGGGGTCACTGGCCTAGGGATGATGTACTTTTTATATTGTATGAGGAGATTGTCCCCTTTTTTCTCTATTATATGAATCATATCAATGAGAGGAAGAACTCGTGGGATATAGGTACAGTGATTTCCACATTGATTACCCTGACATACTAGGAAAAATAGCCTAGATATGGGGGTGTCGTCATGCTCATTTTGTGGTCTGGTAGGGTACCAACGTCGTAATGCTACTAAATCAGGGCAAGTGGCGACCACGTGATTTCACGTTTTACATAACGCACATGTTGGTCTTCTCTGTAGAGAGCGATTGGGGGTAACTAAGGGTTCCCTGATTGGTCGCTTTTCAGCTGACAAGAATAGGATGTATCTTCTCGTCACATCCTCTTGGGTTGTTGATTTTTTCATGGATTCTGAGTATGCGCCATCTTCTTGGGAGAGGCGGACTAAAGTTGAGAACAAACAGGCTAGTGTTGCGCGAAACCTAGGTATGTAGTGAATATGGTACACTGGGTGATTGTCACCACATATCTTAGATGAATATTGGATGTCCATGTTATTGTAATACACTATATGAACGGGGTACCATCGTTGGAACATTTCCAGAGCTGGGCAATCAATGATGAAATGATCGAGCTTGTCACAGAGTACATAGCTCTCGATGCGAGGAGGGGGCATGAATGGGAGTTTTTCTGGTGCCCGTCATTCCTCCTGTAGGTATAGGATGGTACAAGGTTCGTCTCCAAATGAGTGGGTAGAGGGATCCCCTTGATAGGATCGCTCCATGGCTGGCAAGGCATCCCTATATCATGGGATCTCTGGGAAATTATGGGTATAGTGCCCATAATTTTTGCAGATAGCTCACGCGTGATTGGTATGCAATGATTTGCCTTTACCTTTGGTGCCAAGTTCCTTTTTTCGGCACCGCGGCATTGCGATTTCTGCCTCAGAGCCAAGGAGCAGTTTAATTCATCCATCTCAAGGAAAATATGGGTAGGGTGACCTACTACATCACATATAGCACAATGTGGTGATTCCCGTTGTATGGAGAGAGTTTCCACTCTCTTTCCTCTCTCAGTTTTCTTAGCCAAATTCATTGGTTTTGCAATGGGAATTTCCTTTGTAGGGATGTTTTCGATAGTTTATTGTATGGGTCGGGCCTCCTCGGGACTGAGGGGTTTTAACCCTGTGGTAGTGATGTGTGTGGCTCTTATCCCAGTAGGGAGAAAGAGATACCAAACTCGTATTTCGAAAGAGATGTTTGGTAACACCACTATTGCCAAAACCTGTTGGGATACGAAACCAACTAGGGGTAGAGGAAATGGGTTTGGGAAGCGGCGTAGGCTGGAGAGGCTGTCGTGGTTGAGGAATCAGTGTCATTATTGCTTTTTTCTATGTCCTGAATAGCTTTGGTGCTCGATGTGCACATCATGCACACCGGAGCTCCTATGACATCAGGTAATGGCTCAAGTATGATGGGATGATCTCCGAGGAATGATCCTAGGATGGACGATGGTTTGAACTGGCCAACACTAAATTCTTGGTAACGTGAAAGCGCATCCATAGATGTATCTACGTAGGGTAGAATTACATCGGTGTTTTTTAGGGGCCGTTTTTCGCTATGCGTCAATTGGTTGACAGTAACGATGCGGTCCTCATGGAAGAACATAATAGTGCGGAAGATGGAGGAGGTTATGGCTGACATGCCATACATATATCTCCGACCAAGGAGTATATTATAGTCCAAGTGAGCGTAAGACTTCAATGTCTATAAGGAACTTCTTTCCGGCTAAGCAGACCGGGATGTTTTGGTAGAGACCGACGGGGGTTGAAGGGCGACCATCGTATGCTCTAAGCGTGATGACTTCTGGTTTTCGTATGGGAGACCCTAACTTATGCCAAACATTCTTTGACATCATGCATGTGGATGCACCCTCGTCAATGACACATCGGTGAATGGTAATATTTTGGAGCGATACTAGTATCTGAAAGGTGGCATTGAAGGAAGCCTAGGGGTGGCTTTGTCTAAGTCAAAAGCCATTAGGCGTGTATCGGCAGAGTCGATAGCGCCTAACGTAGAAAGAAAGACTTTCCGTTGTTTTGGGCATGAATGCAATACTTCCAAAGCTGACATTGCAATGGGAGATTGAGCTAGGTCATCTACGATGTTATAGTTACGGGTTGCTTTGGAATAGTTTCCTACTCGCCTAGTTAGTCCCTTAACAATATTTGGAAAAGGTTCAATAAGAATATTTGATATGTCAAAGGTGTTGTTGCCGCACTGGTACTAGCCCCTGATGTGTTGGTGTCTGGTGGGGTGTCGTAATTTCGACTCCATGTTTGAAAAAACATTTCCTCGCCAGTCATGTAGATTTCGTGGTTGTTCTTTCCGGAGTCGTCAGGATTTTTTTGTTGTGTGCTAACTACCCCTTGATGAGGGAAAGGTTCCTGCATGACGGTTGTCTACTGGGAAGATCCCCCTTGTCCACGGTTACTCTGTAGCTTGTGCAGCTCGGAGAGGTTGGGACAGTGGTGAGTGTAATGGCCGTACTCACCACAGATTGAACAAAAGTGGTTTGTTCAAAGAGGTGGCCTTTTGTTCTGCCATTGGGAATTTCTTGGCTCCTCGTTTTGATTTCGGTTGGAGTTTCCTCCATCTTCAGATCGTGGAGGGCGATGTTGATTGTTTCCCCCCTGTCCAAGATTTCCTTTAGGCTTGTTTTTCCCTTTTTTCTTAACCATGTTAGGAGGGTAGTTCTCCTATTTATATGGTTGTCGCAGTTGGTTTTGGGAAGGTTGCACAAAGTTCACCTGTGCATTATTTTACATAGGCGGATCTTGTGTCGGGGACTGCACATAATTCGGTCCTTGGTTTGCAAATGGTTGTTGGGGGGAGCCCTTATGTCAGTATGTCTATCTGCGTATTGGGTCCCCTAAGCCAGAGGATAAGATCTCAGGTCAAGGGTAGTGATACTGGCCGACGCCCCACATCGGGTAAAAATTTTCTTCCGGAGTGTGCGGGATGACCTTGTAGCCTTCTAGCCGTGTACCCTCTCCGGGCAGGTCTGGCACGGTAACCGTGCTTTGAAAGTCGTTGCCCTGCACCCCGCGGGCCATCGCACCCAATTAAATAATCGTAGTTCGACGCGCCCGAAAATTCTTCGTAAGTTTACAAAGCGTGATGCCCGCGCATACGATAAATATACCCCCGACCGCGGGGTATAGACGGCCGTGCTCGAGCTGCTGGATGTGTGATATGGCATCCCTCGTGACATAATTTTGTGGCCGCACCACATCCTTTGAAATATCCGCGGTGAGAGTTTTCAAGAATATGTTCAATATAACCGACTGCTTAGTTTGATTGTGTAACCACGACATCAACGCCATTTTTTATTATCCCAGAGCATGGACGACGGTGGATTGCTTAAAGTGGCACGTAACCATTCCGGCACCATGGTGAATAGGTAATCGAAACAGGTCGGGGAACGCAGCGGGGCGGGGGAGAAGCTTGTGTCTCATGTGTGGCGAGATACGTTCCACATACCATTTCATTGCTACTCCAGTCAGAGTGTGTTGAAATAGTCTCAGTCGAATAGTATCATCAACGATGTTGTTCCACGAACACCACAGGTGGAAAGTCATAACATGATTTCCGAGGTCTTCCGCTTGCTTTCCTTCAAACTTTCGAATGTCCGAGAGGAGATTTTTGGGCATGGGAGGCCATATGGGGTTGTGAGAAATGGGGTCGTTCGTCAACTTGGTTAAATCTGGTATATTCAACAAAGCTATAAAAGGTGACTACGAGGTTGTAGCCATTGCTACTTACGAAAACACAATGTTCTGGTTAGGAATAGGGTTTTCCTATGATGTACCATGTTGTGCGTTCGATTAGATTCCTGAATGGGTAGCACTCCTCTGCCCTTTAGGGGTTGTGGGAGGAGTGGTGTGTGGTGTGATGTTGGGAGACCGACCAGGGTTCCCAACTAAATATGCCCCAAAAAAAGATGAACTAATAATGGTGGCAGTGTTCCATCTTTGACGCCTAAATGGCAAAAGACCTGGAACCCCTCCTGGTAATGGGGGGAGGTCCAAAAGATGTCTAGATCAACGAGGTCCCGTTGGGTCCATTATGACGTCGACTAGGTACATATTTGGAAATATTTGAGAGGATAGAGATTATAATCAAAGCAAAATTTTGATCGCATACATAAAACAAAGCGAAAATAAAATAAATTTTCCCTTTAGATTAATCCTATGTGATCACTCAATCAAAAAATATGGTTTTTGTTTGTTTTCATATCATACTCAAATCCTAGAAGACCTAATCATCCTCACACACTCAAATGTAACTGGGCCTTGATAATATATCTTGCGAGTGCTGGCAACGCCCCTAGTCAGCCAAAGAAAATCCACCAAGGTAAGGGTAGAGGATCTAGTGCTTGCCTGCACCGTCACCTATAGGGAAAGGATGCCCTAATTTTGGCCACTAAGTATCATCGTCCCACGTGAGCATTCGATTCTTGGTGTTCTTGGTAGTTTAGCTAACAGTACCAAGTATTATCCAGGTCAGGTAGCCCCAACTGATACCGCACGCACTGCGCCTAAGACTAACCCCCTCTTAATCGGGTCTCTGTTGTGCTTGGGTTTTCTTTTCCGTGGGCTGATAGGAGGATTTGAAAGCTCCCTAAATAGTCAAATTATATGTTTCAAGATGAATAATGATCAAGGAGGCCTATTGGATGCCTACCCCTTGATCCTAACTTAGACAATAAATTCTTTTGTGGCCCCTGTGGGGAGAATTTAGTGAGTTTTGTTAAGTTAGTTTTAGGTGTCTCTGCTTTTCTTAGTGTGTGGATGTGTGTGAGAAAAAAGTGAACAAGCACATAATTTTAACGTGTGGTATGTGATGATCCTTTTCAAAATCCCCTATTAACCTATGTTCTATTGTTCCCTGCTCAAAAGAAAAAATACGCAGATATGGGGCGCTTTCAATTTTTCCTAGTTAATCTATGTGATCAACTATAGGGAGATGGTGAGTTGTGAATAGAGAGTGTTCATTTGCTTACCTAGGATCACCGAAGGGTGCAAAGGAAGCAAATATTACTTACTCTTCTATCGAAAATTCAATCCTGGTCCTGAAATCCTAGTGCAAAAATTGAACTAAACTAATTACTTTTACACTAGAAAAGGAACTATCTAAGCATGCATGGACTTCGGCCGCTTACTTCGGCTAATTATCTAAGTGTTTTGGTACCTAAATTTGCAAAACATAATTTTTTTTTGGAATGCAAGTTAATTTTCCCCCCTACTTAAACTATGCGTGAACTTTGCAAAAATCAACTTGAAATAAAACTAAAACCAAGCCTACCAAAAGTAGCTAAGAGTGAGATTTAGCAAGCTGCGGGGCACCTCAACCAGTGCTGGCAGATGTATTATGGGCTGCCAGGCACTTTACAAGTAGGAAAAGATAGAAATATGGGAGAAATTTCTCATTATGTTTTTTGCGTGCAAAAGGCTAAAAAAAGCGCAATGTCTACGCGCAAAACGCTAAAACAGGTGCGATGTCTGCGCACAGGTCAGCTCTGAACACGCGCCTTGGGGCATCTTTCTGAGGGAAATGCGCGCAAATTCCTGCAATGTAATTTTTTGGAGCTCTTCTGCTTCAGTCTGTAACTTGGGATGAATCAGATAATGAAGGACATGAAGGGGGCAATTCCAGCCCAACTCCACAGCACAGATGGAGTTCTCTGCAAAACGGCACAACCACATGAACTTGGAAATAAAAGTTAGTGGAGTCACTAATCCTATGTTAGTGTGTTTGGTGCATGTATGTATGAAATCACACCAACTTAAGGGGTGTGGTTTTCCCTCTTAAGTTATTGGTCACAGGCAGAAAATATATGGAGTCAAGCAAGTTAGTGGAACATGCTAGAACATAAACATACTAGATAGAGAAATATAATGCATATTCAAACATAAAAATAAAGCAAATAACAAAAAAACTCTAAATAGAGTCAAACAAATTCAATAGTCCAAACGGTGGCACTTACGTCCCCTCTTATTGAGTGTTGGTAGGAAATGAGGATGCAAATTTAACCCACTTTCCAAGGGGCCCTTAGAACTTAGGGTTCTAAGTCCCGATGCAAGGATGTCTTTACTTCCAAGCTGCCTTGTCGCAAAGTCTCCCTCTCTCTACTATCGTGGACTGGAGTTGTTGGATGGACAACAACTGAGTCCCCTCTATCTCTGCTCCGAATCACACACTGCTGATATTGGTTGGGGAAATTATGGCTAGCATAACAATGTGCTCTCCTGTTTCTCATCTCTTGCAGGAATTTTATATGACAATTCAAATCCTCCTTCCCTCTCTTAGTACATTGTATATGGTGACCCAAGAGAAGAGGGGGGTTCCATTGTGTGACACATTTATTCCATTGTGTTCTCCCTTGATGTCATAAGGAGGCTTGGGTGGCTATCCTTAGGTAGCTTCAAGTGTGGAATCAATGTCATGGAGTGTGCTTTTGTGGTCCCGGAAAGTGACTTCCACCACTCCCAATATTGCGCACTTTTTGGGTTAAAAGGCGCACAAGGGCGCGCTTATTGAAGGATTTTGTGTGCAAAAGCATGTTTGAATAGTTCAAATTTGATTTTTCCTCAGACCTTATAGATTTTTTAAAATAATTTCAGATTCTCTAATGTCTCTCGGCCTTGTAAATCCTTCTACCTAACATTAAATAATGTCATATTTGCTTTTACGATTTTCAAGTGATAACAGTTGCCCCCTAATGTGTGAGGTCTAGGAAGAACTGTATAGCCGAAATAAATTATAGTTTCTTTTATATATATTTTGTGTAGAGAGAGAGACCCATGTGTAGCTCAGAATTGGAGACACCCTGCACTAGGTCGAAGAGCGAAAATATATAAAAAATTTCTATGAGGTAAGCATGTCCCATGCTCGTAATGCTTTGGCTAGTTAAAAAAATATATTTGACATATACATGTTCTGTTTATGTCACTAATATGGTAGTGATCCGTTGGTTGATGACGACGACTGTTGACGCCCTCAGGGGCGTTTTTTCTTTGACAATAGGTAGAATGTGGTACCCATATGCGTAAACTTGGTATGGCATATAACTGCGTATTGTACGCATAGGCGTTGGCTGGGACTTTCTCGTGTAAGCATTGCTGAAAGAGATGCTTATGAAGGCACAGGTCTTCGACGAATTTGATCAAAGTGCAATGGTTGTAAGGTATGATACCATCTTGACATGAGAACTTGTGTGGTAGTCAAATGTAAGGAGGATTGATGACATCTGTGGGCAATAATTTCTCTCACAGTGTCACCCGAGGATGCCCCTTTTGTGGAGAGGGTTGATCCAAGGTACCGCTTCCTTTTTGGAAAAGAGGTGTTGAAGTAGAAAAAAAAGAAGCCTCAACCGAATGAGGGGGTCACCGATATAGAGGATCAGAATCCTAGATGTGATGGGTTTAACATATGCATGATGGCGTGGGTTGACTAAAAACTGGTAATGGGGATTTAGTGGCCCAAAGTTAGAGTATAAAAAGCAGCTTGGCGACAGTCATAACTATTTTTTATGGGGAAATCCCTGGATTCGATAGGACTTCCAGGGTGGGTATAAACTGGTTATGAATGTCATAGTGGATTTTGTGTGAGGGTAGTATACTTAGACCAAGGGTGGTCAGGGACTACTGGCATGGGAGAAAAAATGAATGAGTGGGTGGGGGACATAGTGCACCGTTTGCGGTCTTTGTACACTTACGAAAAGAATAAAATAATATGGCTTGCGGTCTTCTCTGTAGAGAGCAGTTGGGGATAACTAAGGGTTCCCTGATTGGTCACTTTTCAGCTAACAAGAATAGGATAGATCTTCTCGTCACATCCTCTTAGGTTGTCTAGTTTTTCATGGATTCTGAGTCCGTGCCATCTTCTTGGGAGAGGCAAACTATAGTTGAGCGCATACAGGCTAATGTTTCATGAAACCTAGGTATGTAGTGACAATTGCGCACTAGGTGATTGTCTCCACATATCTGACATGAATACTGGATGTCCATGTTATTGCGATACACTATATGAACGAGGTACCATTGTTGGAACATTTCTAGAGCTAGGAAATCAATGATGAAATGATTGAGCTCATCACAAAGTACATAGCTCTCGATGCGAGGAAGGGGCATGACTAGGAGTCTTTCTGGTGCCCGTCATTCCTCTTGTAGGTACAGGATGGTACGAGGTTCATCTCCAGATGACTGGGTGGAGGGATCCTCTTGATAGTATTACTCGATGGCATGTAACGCATCCCTATATCACGGGATCTCTGGGAAATGATGGGTATAGTGTCCATAATTTCTACAAATAGCGCATGCGCGATTGGTATGCAATGCTTTGCCTTTACCTTTAGTGCCAAGTTCATTTTTTCGGGACCGCGGTGTTGCAATTTCTGCCTCAGAGCCAAGGAGTTGTTTTAGTTCATCCAGCTCTAGGAAAATATGGGTAGGGTGACCTACTATGTCACATATAGCGCAACGTGGTGATTCCCGTTGTATGGCGGGATTTTCCACTCTCTTTCTTCTCTTATTTTTCTTAGCTGAAGTCACTATTTTGCAATGGAAATTTCCTTTGAAGGGATGTTTTCGACAATTTCTTGTATGGGTCAGGCCTCCTCTGGACTGAGGGGTTTTAACCCTATTCCATTGATGTGTGTGGCCCCTGTAAAATTAGGGGGAATGAGATACCAAACTAGTATTGTGAAAGAGAAGTTTGGTAACACCATTATTACCAAAACATGCTAGGATACGAAACCAGCTGGGGGGTAGAGGAAAGGGGTTTTGGAAGCGGTGTAGGCTAGAGAGGTTGTCGTAGTTGAGGACTAAGTGTCATTACTACTTGTGTCTATGTCCTGAATAGCTCTGGTGCTCGATGTGGAAATCATGCACACCAGAGCTCACGTGACATTAGGTGATGACTTAGGTATGATGGGGGGATCTCCTAGGAATGATCATAGGATGGACGACAGTTTTAACTAGCCAGGGCTAAATTCTTGGTACCGTGAAAGCGAGTTCGTGGATGTATCTATGTAGGGTAGAATTACATCAGTTTTTGTTCCGGGTCATTTTTTGCTATGCGTCAATTGGTCGATAGTAAAGATGCAGTCCTTATGGGGGAACATCATAGTGCAGAAGACGGAGGAGGCTATGGCTGGCATGGCTTACATATAACTTCGACCAAGGAGTATATTATAGTCTAAGTGAGCATCCAAGACTTCAATGTTTATAAGGACCGTATTTCCAGCTAAGTAGACCGAGACGTTTTGGTAGAGACTGACGGGAGTCGAAGGGCGACCATCGTATGTTCTAAGCCTGATGACTAATGGTTTTAGTTCAGGAGACCCTAACTTTTGCCAAAAATTCTTTAACATGATGCATGTGGGTGCACCCTCGTCAATGACACATTGGTGAATGGTAATATTTTGGACCAATACTCGTATCTAAAAGGCTACCATTGAAGGAAGCCTAGGGGTGGCTTTATCTAAGTCAAAATCCATTAGGCGTGTATCGGCAGGGTTGATAGCGCCTAACAAAGAAAGAAAGGCTTTCTTTTATTTTGGGCATGACTGCAATACTTCCAAAGATGACATGGCAGCGAAATATTGAGCTAGGTCATCTACGATGGTATTGTTATGGGTTGCTTTGGAATAGTTTCCTGTTCGCCCAGTTAGTCCCTTAGCCATCTTTGGCAAAGGTTCAATAGGCATCTTTGATATGGTCAAAGGTGATATTAGCGCACTGGTACTAGCCCCTGATGTGTTGGTGTCTGGTGGGGTGTCATAATTTAGATTCTATGTTTGAAAAAACATTTCCTCGCCAGTCATGTAGATTTCGTGGTTGTTCTTTCTGGAGTCGTCGGGAGTTTTTTGTTGAGTGCTAATTTTCCCTTGATGAGGGAAAGGTTCCTGCATGACGATTGTCTACTGGGAAGATCCCCCTTGTCCACAGTTACTCTATAGCTTCTTCAGCTCAGGGATTTTAAGACAGTGGTGAGTGTAATGGTCGTACTCACCACAGATTCAACAAGAGTGGTTTGTTCGAAGAGGTGGCCTTTTGTTCTGTCGTTGGGAATTGCTTGGCTCCTGGTTTTGATTTCGGTTGGAGTTACCTTCATCCTAAGATCATGGAGGGCGTTTTTTATTGTTTCCCCCCTATCCAGAATTTCCTTTAGGCTTGTTTTTCTATTTTTTCTTAACAGCGGTAGGAGAGTAGTTCTCCTAGTTATATGGTTGGCGTGGTTGGTTTTGGGAAGGTTGCACAAAGTTCACCTATGCATTATTATGCATAGGCAGGTCTTGTGTCGGGGACTGCACATAATGCAGTCCTTGGTTTCAAAATGGGTGTTGGGGGGAGCTCTTCCAGCAAGATGTCTATCTGCGTACTAGGTCCCCTGAGCCGGCGGATAAGATCCTTTGTGTTGATGGTGATACAACGACGCCCTACTGGTCAAATTTTGCAAAGGCATGTGATGACTTACAATAGCCGGGTTATGGAACGTTCTGCGTAGAATCATACGTGTAACCAGGGTTTTGAACGCTGCTCCCTGGGTAACTTTGGGTCAATGACCCAATTAAACCATCTACAGATTTCAACGTGCCTGGAAATTCTTTGTAAGTTTGCAGGCACGGGGCATCTGGCAGGATATTGTAAATATAACCTGACGGCATATAGATTAGCTAGATTTGTTGGGCCTTACTAATGGCATCCTTTTTGGATATGGGATTTTGTTGTGCCACATCCTTTGAAATCTCTGTGGTGAGAATTTTCAGGAATAGGTCTAATAAAACTCGATCGTCGAGTTTGGCTTTGCACAAACTACGACGTCGCTGCCATTCGTGCAGATGGTCTGAGATATAGATGGTGGGGGTTTGCCTAAAGTGGGTCAGTAATTACATTCCGGAACCATGGTGAATGGGTAACTGAAAATAGGTCAGGAACATAGCGGCGAGGGCACTAAAGGTTCCATGTGTGGCAGAGGGTTGTTCCACATACCATTTCATTCCTACTCCATTCAGAGCGCGTTGAAACAGTCTCAGTCGAATAGTATTTTCAACGATGTTGTTCGACGAACTCCACAAGTGGAAAGTCATAACATGTTTTTTGGGGTCTTCCGCTTGCTTTCTTCGAACTTTGGAATGTCCGAGGGGAGCTTCGTGGGCATGGGAGGCCATATGGGGTTGTGAGCAATGGGGTCATTCGTCAACTTAGTTAAATTTGGCAGATTCAATGAAGCTAAAAAAAGGTGACTGCGAGGTTGTAGCCATTATCACTTGCAAAAACACAATGTTCTGGTTAGGAATAAGGTTTGTATGCGACGTACCCTGTTATGCATTCGATTGGATTCCTAAATGGGTAGCACTCCTCTGTTGTCTAGGGGTTGTGGGAGGAGTGGTGTGCAGTGTGGCATTGGGAGACTGACCAGGGTTCCCAATTAAATATGCCCCAATAAAGGATGAACTAATAATGGTGGCAGTGTTCCGTATTTGACGCCTGAATGGGGAAAGACCTATAACCCCTCCTGTTAATAGCGGGAGGTCCAAAAGACGTGTAGAACGACGAGGTCCCGTTGGGTCTGATCTGGCGTCGACTAGGTATGGCTTTGGAAATATTTGAGAGGATAGAGATTATAATCAAAGAAAAATTCTGATCTTATGCATAAAACAAAGCGAAAATAAAATAAATTTTCCCTTTATATTAATCCTATGTGATCAATTAATCAAAAAATATGGTTTTTGTTTGTTTGCGTATGATAGTCAAATCCTAGAAGACCTAATCGTCCTCACACACTCAAATGTAACGGTGCCTTAAGAAGATATCTTGCAAGTGCTGGCACAACGTCATAAGAGCTGGCGACGCCCCCAGTCAGGCAAGGAAAATCCACCAAGGTAAGGGTAGAGGATCTAGTGCTTGCCTGCACCATCACCTATAGGTAAAGGATGCCCTAATTTTGGCCACTCTGTACCACCATCCCACGTGAGCGTTCGAGTCTTGTGCTCCAAACAGAGCTGTTGCAAAAAAATTTGGCAGTCGAACACGAGAAACAACAACCCTTTTCCATTGCAGTTGAAAGAGATCAAATTCTCCAGGAGAAGCAAGAGCTACAACGACAAATTAACAATATCAGTGCAAAGTTCTGGGAACTTTGGCCCACAGTTGTCGAAATAGTACCAAATGCACTATTTTTCTTAAGTTCATAAGTGCATGCACTTATCAATAAACAAAGAGCTTCAAATAAATATTTCCACCACCCAAAGAGTGCTCCCAGATCTAGCAACCCAGTATGCCAAAAAAATCGAGCAAAAAATAACTAAAGCAGTTTGTTTGAAAGCCTCCATTATTCAGGCTATGAGGGAAGCTAAAGAACTTTTCACTCAAGTTTGAGATTGGTCAATCTTGCTTCCAAAGAAAAATAAGTCAATATACTCTCTGCGCCAACAAGCTAATAAACTCTTCAACGAAGCCCTCGCCACCTCAGACCTGAACCAACAAAAGGAGATTATTACAAAAAAAATACATCCTCGAAAAAAATATCCAGCAAATTGAGGATGAATCACGAATTAAAAAAACTCCGCTAAGTAATCTTAAGCCACCTACACAATTCCACTTCCAGAAACTATAGAAAATAAGCGCAATAGTATAAACTCAACAAAATGATCTCATGAAGACAATATTGCCTCAACCAACGGCTGAACTCAATGCACACTTCATTAAAAAATCTAGCACTCTCAAAGGTTCATGGAATTCAACCCTTGATGAGTACACACAATTTAAAATCATCTCCATCTAATCCATTCCAGATTTGGGTCCTTCATTTGAAGGAGCAGCACTAGCAAAAGCAACCAAGAAAGAAGCACCAGCAGCACCAGTAAATGATTGACTCGGGGATGAGTCTATTGACTGTAGTTGGGGCATGTTGGTCATTCATTTTGGGGACAATTGTTTTACTAATTTTGACATTTTAACCATATTTTGACCAAATGTGACTAATGGCGAGTCGCGAAGAAGGCATTCGAGGAAGGAGAAGGAATTTTCTAAGGTTTGGAAGTTGTGGAAGGTCTTCCAGGGAAATAGGGGGACATGCAGTCACATCCAAGATGAAATGGTTGATAATAGAAAAGGAAGCAGTCGCAATTAAGAAACAGAAGCAGTCAAGAAGGAAAGGGTGGGGAATTTGAGGAAGAAACCAGTAGTCCAGGTGAGAGAAGTGCAAAGAGAGAGAGAGAGAGAGTGTGTGTGTGTGTGTTTGTGTACTGAAATGTTTTCACAGAGCCTATTGAGTTCGCATGATTTTGTGATCACCTGAGCATATATTGGATTTTTTTCCTAGTTATTTTTCTATTGGGAAGACATCAGAACCTGAATGTAATGATGTATTGATGTTTGAAACTAATGAAAGAAAGAGTTGTTGGGATGTTTGTGGATCTACTTGTGTTGATTTTATGTGACCCTTTAAAAATTTATTATGAATGTATGTGTGTATTATATGTTCCTATGAATGCTTTATTTGTTTTCTTCGTCAATGGTTATATGTTTCATGCTTTGTTTCTAATTTTAAGAGTACTTGTAGCCTTTGCATAATTTCTCCCGGTGCCTAGTTCCAATCCGTTAAATAATTAAGGTTGTGGCATGCCTTGGGTGAGAGGCTTTATTCTTCTTGAGTAAGGCAAAAATATTAGTGTTATACTAAATTACAACACACCCTTTTGTTGGCCCCTGTGCCTGAACCCAGGGTCTCTACCTGTCCATCATTTTTTTGCCAACAATACTCCCTCAAAAACTCCTGGAAAATAAAGAGTTTTTTATAAAGGATGAGATAATTATAATCATAAATAAATAAATGGGTTAATTAAATGATTTTCTTAGCCCATGGCGTCTAATTTGGGCCATCAATGTTTTGATTTGACATTTTACCTCTTTTGTTTGTGGCTCAATCAAAATTAAAGAACTAAATTTCTTGTTTAATTTCATTTTAGGCTTCTTTATCGTTTGCATCATATTAGTGGACAAAAAAAAAAATCTTCTTCACTTAGCACTTCCTCAAGAGAATATGTGGACTTCTCAAAGGTTGGTGCCTTCCCCTTATCACCTTGTTTATCAAATAAGTGTAATTTGAAATTTTTTTCCACCATATTCAACTATAAAAATTCAAATATTTTTTACATAAGAGGGGAAGTCTAACTAGTTAAATATTGGCTCGTACATATATATCTTGAAAGTTCACGAACAAATAAAGTGATTCATCCACAATTAATTATCATTATATTAATAAGAAAACCACTACTGACATATGTCTAAAGTTGGGTAAAATATATACATATCGCCCCCATAATAGCAATGTTTTTATATATTTGAATCAAATTGTAATCAATGAGCAACTCTTCCCCTATAGTTATTGATTTTATGGCACTCACAAATACATGGTTTCCTTCATGCCCCTCGAATATGCAATAAGGTTGCTTATTTGTGGTCATGGGTCATGTACTATTTATAAATAGTGCAATATTCCCTATTTATTTTGGCATTCCATCAATATACATAGTTGTTCCTTTATTTTGATCACTATCTTTTAGTTGTATGTCATTTGCGGCCATGCCATATCTTCACATACGTTTCCTATATTGGACTATTCGTACCTAATCATTATAGACATAACATGGTCTGACATACTCCATAAAATCAGTTGATCTGTCGGAATATACATTTCCTCCATCTGTAGAAAGTAGCCCCAAACCATGTAATGAAGATGGGGCAATGCGACATAACCTTTTATTAACAGAAAAATTAGTGTTTATTTCAGGAAGATCCTTGGGTATTTTTGTCGCTGCAACAAACAACCTGCAAAAAAAAATTTTACAGTTGAATTTCGGAGCCTACAATGGATCTTGCGATCGGTCGTTCCATAGCCACTTCTTGGTCGATTGATGATTTGTTAATTATTTGAGAAACCTTATTGGATTCTAAGTGTTGAACCCGCTTGCATACACATGCTCAATCCACAACAAGTTCATGAGCACATCCTTTTATGCAAGCTTGAACAGGCACAACACATTCCATCGAGATAGTTCCTCTGTGATGATCAACCTAGGTCAACAGTTAATGCATGGTTTCATTGAGAGTCTCTCACTTTTGGTTGCGATGGTACTTCTATTTCGGTGAGTTTTCTAAACTGTCTCTTTTGTACACCTTCGCTTTCGCGACTGTCGTTTACATGTTTTCGATTTTTGTTTTCACTTTCTTTCACCTTAATTAGTTTAGTTTTCATGTTATCTTGGCTCTGTCATGTGTCGATTTCACCATTGTTTGCATATTGAAGGTGTCATTCACACTTTTATTTTCATATCGAAAGTGTTGTCTCTTTGCGTGGGAAGTGTCGCTTATCGCAATAAATGGTTTGTTTCAAAGGGTAACTTTGGTATTTATGAGTCCTACTAGTCATGTTGACATGTTTTAAACTCATTCCCAAAGTTTCATGCATTATCGCATAAGTGTCGTCACTATCGTCACAAAGTGTATCTTTAGTGTCGCACTTGGGGAAAGTTGTCGCAATGTCATCGCATTGAGGGAAGTATTTTATTCATGTTTTCTAAGTGATCAATGTTGCGTCGTCAACTATTATAAGTGTCTAATCATACTTAAATTTCATCACTATTCACTTTGGTCTCACTGATCCCACAGTTAGCCAAGTCCTGAAAACATCCCGACTAAGCAACCTGGCATCACTTAGTGTTATGCAACTAGCTCAAAAAATAGAAGAAAATATAGATAAACGATTTAAAACTTAGCCTCTTTGAGTGGGAAACCTCCTTTACATTAAAAAAATGACCAATTCTTGGATGATTCAAATGACAAAACCTACTTTATATATATAGGAATCTAAGGGGTCACAATATAATTACAGCCTACATAACAATAATAATGTTAGGGCACAACAAGAACAATAGTAGGCTTTTATGGGGCACAATAATAACAATATGGGGAATAAATGGGAACAACAATAACAATAAGGGGCTACACTAGTATTATAGGGACCTAATGTAGGTTTTAACCCTGAACAGAAATTATCTACACACGAATCTTATAACAGAAAATAAACAATAGCGAGAGCATAAAACATAAAACAGATAAACACAAAGATTTTCCCCTGGATCCCAAATCGGGATGACCAGCTTGATTTTTCATTATATTCCTTTTAGTGTTACAACACATATATATACATGTTGAAGCATACATAAACCCCAATCCATTAACCCTGGATTAGAACATAACCGTAGCTCCCTTGACCGGATCTACAAAATACCAAGGGTCGAAAACCATCGTACCCCAAAACCATGTGAAAACTCATGCAAAAAACATCGGTGGGTCCACCTATGAGTGGGTCTGCACACCAAAACAATTTTCACTGGGGGGCTGCCTCCCCCCTTTTGACCCCCCTGCTGCACCAGGCGCAACGTACAGCGCATGGGGCTAGTCGTGGAAAGAATATAACACATACCCAACATTCTCCCACTTGTTGTTTTCTTTCCACAGGGGGGCACAGGAGAGCTTAGTCATTGGGCCAATTCTTCAACACCCATTGTTTCTCTACACCAAGAGAACTTCTGAGTGCTCACAGACTTCGTCAATGCATCTGCAACATTCTTCAAAGTGTCCACCTTTACCAGCAACACCCTTTTAGCCTCAACCATATCTCTAACAAACTGATATTGAACATCAATGTGCTTTGTCTTTGAATGGTAAGCAGGGTTCTTAGCCAAGAAAATTGCACTTTCGCTATCACATTCTATCCTTATAGCTTGTTGTACCAACCCCATATTTGAACACAATATCTGCAACCAAATTGCTTCCTTGCTTGCATGAGTGGCTGCTATGTATTCTGCCTCTGTAGTTGAAAGAGCCACTACAGACTGTCTTTTACTCATCCAACTAACTGTGCCTTCAAATAGGCTAAACACATACCCACTTGTAGATCTTTTTTGGTCCAGATCTCCAGCCCAGTCTGCATCAACAAAACCACGAATGTCCAACATTCTTTCCAATCTTGGTCTTCCCTGGTAGCACAAGCCATAATCACTAGTTCCACGTAAATATCTGAAAACCCGCTTCACTGTTGTCCAATGCTCCTTCCCTGGGTTTGACATAAACCTGCTCAATACTCCCATTGCATGTGCAATGTCTGGTCTAGTACAAACCATTGCATACATCAGGCTACCCACTGCACTTGCATATGGAACACGAGACATATCCTCCTCTTCTTCTTGTGTCCTGGGACACTGTTCGGCAGATAGCTTTGCACCTACAGGAATAGGAACATTCACCAGTTTACTATCCTGCATATTGAACCTCTGTAATATAGTCTCGACATACATCCTTTGGTTTAACCAGAGCTTCCTCTTTGCCCAATCTCTCTTAATTTCCATGCCTAAAATATAGTTTGAAGCACCAAGATCCTTCATGTCGAATTTGGAGAACAGCTGGTTCTTCAAATCTTGGATAATTTCTCTGTCATTTCCAATCAACAACATATCATCCACATACAAGACCAAATAAATAACACGGTCACCAATTAATTTAAAATAAACACAGTGATCCTCCTTGCTTCTGGTGAAGCCAAGTCCCCGTATATAGGTATCAAATTTCGGATACCACATCCTTGGTGACTGTTTTAACCCATACAGAGACTTCTTCAACCTGCATACCAGTTCTTTCTTACCCTTCACCATAAAGCCTTCAGGTTGCTTCATGTAGATCTCCTCTTCTAAATCCCCGTGAAGAAATGTTGTCTTCACATCCATCTGTTCTATCTCAAAATCAAATGCAGCAGCAACAGATAAAAGTAATCTAATAGAAGTAACTTTGGCAACAGGAGAAAAAATATCACCAAAATCAATTCCCGGCACCTGGGAATAACCTTTTGCTACCAATCGGGCTTTGTATTTCTCCACCTTGCCTTCTACATTCATATTCTTCTTAAACACCCATTTTCTCCCAATGGGCTTCCTTCCAGCCGACAACTCCACCAGATCCCATGCCTCATTTTTGTGTAAGGATGCCATTTCATCAACCATGGCCTCCTTCCAGAGTTTTCCATCCTCTGAATCTACTGCCTCCCTGACAGTTCTGGGTTCATCATCAGTTATAGTTAAGGCAAAAACTGAACAAAAAGCAGATGGACTATACCTTTCTGGTTGCCTTCTTTCCCGAACTGATCTTCTCAAAGCTGGAGTTTGTGGCTCTTCATCTTCTGAGTCTTCTTCTGTTGTAGAGTCTGATTCATCCTCCTTTAGCTCAAACTCTATCTTCTCAAGTTCCTTTGGTATGATTTCATGTTTAACAACATCTTTCACCTCTCTAAACACCACATCTCGGCTGTACACAACCTTCCTTGTTTCTGGGTTCCAAATCTTGTAACCCTTTAAACCATCCTTGTACCCAATAAAGATGCACCTTTCAGATTTATTATCCAACTTGGTCCTTTTCTCCTTTGGAACATGTACATATGCATCACATCCAAATACCCTTAGATGTGAAAGATAGGGTTTCTTACCAGTCCATACCTCATGTAGAGTCTTATCCTCCAACACTAATGAAGGTGATATGTTAACCAGATAGCATGCAGTCTCCACTGCCTCTGCCCAGAATTCTTGTCCTAACCCGATACCACTGAGCATGCTTCTTGCCTTTTCCATCAGTGTTATGTTCATTCTTTCTGCAACTCCATTTTGCTGAGGTGTGTATGGAGTAGACTTTTGTCATGCTATACCACACTTCTTATAGAACTCTTCAAATTCCTTCTTGTAAAACTCCCCACCATTATCTGTCCTCAGCGCCTTTATCTTCTTCTTTGTCTGGTTTTCCACCAAAGCCTTAAATTCTTTAAATCTGTCAAAAGCTTCAGATTTCTTCCTCAAGAAATATATCCATGTATTCCTTGAGAATTCATCTATAAATGAAACATAGTACACAGACTTTCCCAGTGATGGAACTGACACAGGTCCAAACACATCACTGTCAAGTTCTAATATCTTGTTCACCCTCTTAGCACCAGAAGGAAAACTCACCCGATTTTGCTTCCCATATACACAATGTTCACATAAATAGAAATCCAGAGAGCAATTAGTCATACCTTCTACCATACCATTTCTATGCAGTATCCGAAGGCCCTTCTCTCCAATATGTCCAAGCCTTTGATGCCATAACATGGTCTTTTCTCTAGAGACAGCTAGGCTTTCCGCTCCACTTTCAGGAACCACATAACTGTTACACCCATCAATAACAGTGCTACCTTGTAGCTTGTACAGAGTTCCAGTCCGAACTCCCCGCATTAATACCAGTGCTCCCCGAACCATCTTGCAGGCATCTTTCTCGAACACTGTTTTTACACCTATATCGTCCATCTTGCTTACAAAAATCATATTTCTGGCCAATGCAGGAATATGTAGAACACCAGGAAGTGTTCTAATCCTTCCAACTTGCAGCTTCAACTTGACCTTTCCACATCTGACGATTCTGGCCTTCCTATCATCCCCTAGGAAGACATCACCATCATATTTCTCATACTCGCAGAACCACTACCTATGGGGAGTGAAGTGAAAGGATGCACCTGAGTCAATCAACCATGACTCATGATCTACATGTGTATTTGAAGAAGAAGCCAAATACACATCCCCACCTTCATCCAAGGTGGTTTTTGCCTCTGCAGAAGGAGCATCATCAAATCCCCTTCCTTTCTTAGGAGATTTAGATCTGCAGTCCTTTTTGTAGTGCCCTTCCTTTCTGCATTTCCAGCATACCTTTACAAATTTTCCAGGAGATTTATATCTCCCTCTAGATTTGGATCTCCCACTTGAAACCTTATTCTTGTTTTTTTTTTGTGACCTTCCTCGTACAGATAAGGCATCTCCATTCTGACCCTCCATATTTCTCCGTCTCATTTCCTCCGACAGCAAGGCTGACATAATGTCATCAAAATTCAAGGTAGTTGTATTGCTACCTATTGCAATAACCAGACTATCCCACGAGTCTGGTAGAGAACACAACAAACTGATGCACTTATCTTCATCTGATATTTTAATATCAATAGATGATCGCTGACTTACCACAATATTGAAGGCGTTCAGATGCTCTGTCACTGAGTCTCCATCCTTCATCCTCAGGTTATACAGCTTTTTCCGCAGGAACAACTTATTCACTAGAGACTTAGATTGGTACAAAGTCCCAAGTTTTTCCCACAAATTCTTCATCGTAGCTTCCCCAGATACATTCAACAATACTGAATCTGAGACACACAACCGTATTGTGCTCTTAGCCTTCCGATCCAATTTCTTCCAGTCTTCATCTGACATTGCCATTGGTTTAGTACCTGGATCTACCGCGATCCACTGATCTTTATCCGCCAGCAGATCCTCCATCTTGAGCTTCCACAACTCAAAACTCTGACCATTAAATTTCTTGATCTCTATCTTTCTGCCACTCGCCATCTTCTTTCATCGCAAGAATCGATCCCGCAGATCTCCCACTAAACAGGGTCTACCTCAGGCCCGAGAAAAAAACCCTCAGCAGCAAAGGTGTCCCCTTGAAGCCGAAACAACTCCGATACCAAATGTAGGTTTTAACCCTGAACAGAAATTATCTACACACAAATCTTATAACAGAAAATAAACAATAGCGAGAGCATAAAACATAAAACAGATAAACAAAGAGATTTTCCCCTGGATCCCAAATCGGGATGACCAGCTTGATTTTTCATTATATTCCTTTTAGTGTTACAACACATATATATACATGCCGAAGCATACATAAACCCAAATCCATTAACCCTGGATTAGAACATAACCGTAGTTCCCTTGACCGGATCTACAAAATACCAGGGGTCGAAAACCATCGTACCCCAAAACCATGTGCAAACTCATGCACAAAACATGGGTGGGTCTACCTATGAGTGGGTCCGCACACCAAAACAATTTTCGCCGGGGCGCTACCCCGGACCCCAACAGTGGGGGTTGCCTCCCCCCTTGTGACCCCCTTGCTGCGCCCGGCGCAACGTATAGCGCGTGGGGCTAGTTGTGGAAAGAATATAACACATACCCAACACCTAACATGCCCCTCTCCTTCAAAAAAGTGTTGTCCTCAATGCTTGAGTAGTTCTGGATGCTTTTGTATACAATTCTCATCCTCCCATGTGGAATCTTCAATGGATAAGTTCTTCCACTTGATGAGATCCTCTAAAATTGATCGACTTCATAGTTTTCGAGTTCTTGTTTCTGTGACTGCTTCAGGTTCCAATATGATTTTTCCTTTCTTGTCAAGTTCTGGCAATACTGTTTGAACTGGGATCTCGTCACCTATAACCTTCTTTAAGCATTAAACATGGAAAACTAGGTGTACTTGGGAAGATGCAGGAAGCTCGAATTTGTATGCCATAGTACCAATATTTTGCAACACATTGTAAGGACCATAGTACTTTGGTAATAATTTATTATCCTTCTTAGCTTGCTCTAGGTACATTTGTAAAACTTATTTCGTTGTGATGTTGATATGCCTATTGTTTCATTCAATTATGCGCCAAAGTGAGGTTATCCTTTAAGAGTTGGAGAACTTATTGTTGATGCTCAATGTGATCTTCTGCTGCTTTAAACTTAGAATTTTCTCTTAAATATGATGTGATGGATGGTGGATGATATCTATAAAGTACCATAAATGGGGTCATTTTGCTGTAGTATGGAAGTAAGTGTTATACCATAATTCAGCGAGAGGTAACAACTGGAACCATTGTGTTTAATTTTCATATACAAATAAACTAAGATATCCTTCCAAACATGTGTTCACTATCTTAGTTTTCCCATCAGATTGAGGATGATAAGATGAGCTATGAGCTAATTGAGTACCCAGAAAAGAAAATAATTTCGTCCAAAAATTTCCAACAAAAATGGGATCTCTCTCACTTACAATAATCTTTAGGTTTCCACGTAGCTTTTGAATTGTTTCCATAAATGCAGTAGAAATTGTATTGGCTTTAAATGGGTGAGATAATGCACAAAAGTGTGCATACTTAGTAAGTCTATCAACTACCACCATGATGACAGTATTTCCTTCAGAATTGGGTAAACTTGTGATCAAATCCATTGAAACGTCCTCCCAAGGTTGACTTTCACTGGATAAAGGTTGTAATAGACCCAGGGAGAGGTGTGCAATTCCAAAAGAATATTTTGTTTGAGTTGGGAATTCTTACAAAGATACAAACGATCTTTGTACCATAATGAATCATTTTTCCATCTAAATGTATCAAATGTATTGGGATCTTGTTGCAAATTTTAAATGAGTGTCCACACTTTTTCATCATTCTTCCATTCATCCCTTGTTTCGGTTATCTAATCTGGTTGTATAATAGAAATGGCACAAATCAATACTTCCACGTCCTCATCCTTTCTTGAGAGTGCATATGCAACAACATTTTGCTTCCCCTTTTTGTAGATGATTTCAAAGACATAACCCAACATTTTTTTAACCCATTTTTGCTACTCTTTTGAAGATAATCTATGTTCCAAAAAGTATTTAAGACTATCATGATCTGTTTTTACCTTGAAGTGTCTTCCCATTAGTTAAGGTCACCATTGCTTTAGTTCATGCAGTATTGCCAACATTTCCTTCTCATAAATATATTTGTGTAAATACTTTCCTTTGATTGGACGACTTTCAAAAGCAATGGGTCTTCCTTCTTGCATTAAAAGCACCAATTCCATTTCCTGAGGCATCACATTCCACAATAAAGGTTTTTGTGAAGTCCGGTGTAGTTAAGACCGGTGCTTGGCAAATTGCCTATTTAATATGTTCAAAGGCCTTAGTTGCTTATGGAGACCAAGAAAATGCATTTGTCTTCAGTAATGTTATTATTCTCCCATAATTCTTAACAAACTTGCGGTAATATCCTGTCAACCCAAGAAATCCTCGTGGATGCTTTATGGTTGTGGGGATTTCCATTCCTCAATGGCTTTAATTTTTTTAGGGTCTACCTTAACACCCTCGTGAGATAAAATATGACCCAGATATTCCACCTCATGTAATCCATAGAAACATTTGGAGGTTTTTGCATATAATTGTTTCTCCTCCAATAGTTTTAGCACCTTTTCAACATGTTGAACATGATCCTTCCCAGAATTGTTGTAGATTAGTATATCATCAAAAAATACTAACACAAATTTTCTAAGGAAGGGTTTGAAAATGGAATTCATCAAACCTTGAAATGTAGAAGGTGCATTGGTCAGGCCAAAAGTTCAAAGTCCCCATTGAGGACCTATAGGTTTTATATTGAGTCATTAGAGTCATTGTCCATTTTATGAGACCCTTCTTGGTCTTTTGAATCATGTCAAAAGAATTGTTATTGAGTCAAATAAGTCATTTGTCACCTCCACACCAAGTCGGACCTCACCTGATCAAGTTGGCCTACATCAGGGTAAGTTGACCCACAGAAGATGATCCGGATCTTGGGGGGAGGCCCCAAAGATTTAAAAATTTGAAACGGATCTGACAAGATCTACAAAATTACAGTGCCAGAAAAAAGAGAGAAGAAAACACAGTAAAAGCACAAAGAAAATTTTTATTAAAATGGAGAATAATTGTAGAAGCTACATTGTGGTGGACAATCTGTCCATTTACAAAGTGAGGCTTGTTATTTATAGCCTTTTTTTTTAGTTACAATACCATGGGTAGATACCATAGGTGAATACCATGGGTCAGTACCATGGGTAGATACCACTTAAAATGCCATGGGTAAAATCCATGTGTGGATGAATGCCATGGGTAAATACATACCATGGGTGAATGAATATCAAGGATAGACATTACTTACAATACCATGGGCCGATAAATACCATGGGTGTAGGTCACTTTTCATTCGGATCATTCCTCCCTCCTTAAGAAGCAATGGTCTCCATTACGTGAAGTTCCCTCTTGAGAGGCCCTTGTTGAATAAGAAGATCCACTGAAGGGAAGGGTTTTGTGTGGTTAACCCATAACCGTGATGAACGAAGATCCGAGGATAGAGATACCCTATAATGCTTGTGACCAGCTGTGATATTGACAATGTGCGACCTAGAAAAAGGACTTCGATGAAGTGTGGGTTTGTGGATGACCCAAAACTATGAAAAACGAAGATATGAGGATAGAGATACCCTGTAATGCTTGTGACCAACTATGATACTAATAGTGTGCGGCCTAGCAAATGGACTTCAATGAGAAGGATTTTGTGCGGTTGACCCATAACCATGATGTTGATTGTTGATGAAGTATCAGGTGCCTACATAGCTTGGGGTGGGAGGGAACATCTCCAAATAACCCAAGATGAACATTTCTATGCTGAAACTGATGAATGTGAAGCAGGTGACTACTAAACGGGGTAGAAGGGCACGTCTCCAAAGGGAACCCGCTCTGAATGTTGCTCCAGATTTAAAATGGGCATAACTCGGTGAATATAACTCAGAATATTTATTATAACCTGTTTTTGGAAATAGAATGATCATTCTGAATCTTCTCCGGTGTTTGAAATCGCTATCTAGAGACTCTAGACTCTCATATTCGCACTGGAAATGTCCTTCCATCACAAAATTTCTGAAAAAACAAAAAAAACAAAAAAAAACAAAACAAAACAAAAACAAAACAAAACAAAACAAAAACAAAACAAAACAAAAAAACAAAACAAAACAAAACAAAAACAAAAACAAAACAAAAAAAAAGGTTGATTTTAAATCGGTAATAATTCCCTCGTTCATACTTTGATTCGACCGATTTTGTTTTTGAAATTGGGAGATTTTTTAAGAGGAGCTCAGATCTATAACCATTTCTCTGAAATTTCGCACTGAAAACTGCAAAAAATGACAGGAAAGCCGCCGCCCACGAATTGTCATGAGAAAATTTTCTACAACATTGCTGATTTTGAATCAGCAATATCTCCCTCATCTGAACTCCAATTCGGAATTTTTTTTTTTTTTTGAATTTGGGTATTTTTTCGCAAGGAATCCAGATATGGTGTTTTTTTTTGCAATTTTTTCACAAAAAATTTCAGTTATGATCTATAAACTCGCCGCCAAAAAAAAATTCATAGAGTTTGTTGAAGATTGTTGTAAAACATTGAAACTGAAATATGCTTCAAACTCTCCTTATCTAACAAATTAATCTTATGTTAAATACAAAATCCTTCCACTTAATTCCTTGCAGAAATTAAATCGTCAATTGCAAAACACATATGAAGCAAAATCAATTGCACATAACAACATGATTTACCGGGAAAGCTTAAAGCTAAAAACCCCAACTATCATATATTATGTATATCAATGGAACATGTAACAATCTCATACAAAGCTCATCTCATAGAGCTCTCAGTGCAATATACAATCGTCACACACTGTCATGCATAAATTTTCATATCTATGCACCAATTTCTTGCCTCCTGAAACCCTGCCTCCACTACGCAATCCCTGCTGAAGAAGAACCTTTGAATGAATGATTACCTCCTGCCTTGACTGCGAAATCCTCATAAGCATATCCAATGTGTGTATGGATGCATTGAATGCTCCACTATAGTCACAACTGATAGTCAAACACACCCTTTCACCTATCTCTCCACTAGGTCTCCACTGGATCTGACATGTAAGTAGTTAACTGTTGTATTTCTTCAGCTGCAAGTAAGACACTGCTTGTGAATTAATTAACTAATTAATTCACTCATCTTTCACTAGTGTATCTTTAGTTACAACTAGCACAACTGAGTTTCACTGAACTGATTTAATCTAAATAACAACTCACATAATTACTCTTCCAACTCTATTACAACTTGCCACTATCAGTTATAATGAAGTCCTCCATGCATGAGTCACCAACCACCCTAGGAATTGTGTAATTCCTTCATCCCACTGATTGTAGGTTTTAACCCTTAACAAAAATTATCTACACATGAATCTTATAACATAAAATAAACAATAGCGAGAGCATAAAACATAAAACACATAAACACAAAGATTTTCCCCTGGATCCCAAATCGGGACGACCAGGTTGATTTTTCATTATATTCCTTTTAGTGTTACAACACATATATATACATGCCGAAGCATACATGAACCCTAATCCATTAACCCTAGATTAGAACATAACCATAGTTCCCTTGACCGGATCTACAAAAATACCAGGGGCCGAAAACCATCATACCCCAAAACCATGTGCAAAACCATGCACAAAACCATGGACGTGGACTACCCACTGGAAATTAATATAACACATACCCAACATTCTCCCACTTGTTGTTTTCTTTCCGCAGGGGACCACAAGAGAGCTTAGTCATTGGCCCAATTCTTCAACACCCATTGTTTCCCTACACCAAGAGAACTTCTGAGTGCTCACAGACTTCATCAATGCATCTGCAACATTCTTCAAAGTGTCCACCTTTACCAGCGACACACTTTTAGCCTCAACCATATCTCTAACAAAGTGATATTGAACATCAATGTGCTTTGTCTTTGAATGATAAGTAGGGTTCTTAGCCAAGAAAATTGCACTTTGGATATCATGATCCCCCATCCTTATAGCTTGTTGCTTTTGACCCCATACTTTAACATAATCTATACCTTAAAGCCTTCCTTGCTTGCATGAGTGGTTGCCATGTATTCTGCCTCTGTAGTTGAAAGAGCCACTACAGATTGTCTTTTACTCATCCAAATGACTGCGCCTCAAAATAGGCTAAACACATACCCACTTGTAGATCTTCTTTGGTCTATATCTATAGCCCAGTCTGCATCAACAAAACCATGAATGTCAAACATTCTTTCCAATCTTGGTCTTCCCTGGTAGCACAAGCCATAATCACTAGTGCCACGTAAATATCTGAAAACCCGCTTCACTGCTGTCCAATTGTCCTTCCCTGGGTTTGACATAAACCTGCTCAATACTCCCACTACATGTGCAATGTCTGGTCTAGTACAAACCATTGCATACATCAGGCTACCCACTGCACTTGCACATGGAACACGAGACATATTCTTCTCTTCTTCTTGTGTCTTGGGACACTATTCAACAGACAACTTTACACCTACAGGAATACGAACCTTCACCGGTTTACTCTCCTGCATATTGAACCTCTGCAATATAGTCTTGACATACTTACTATGGTTTAACCAGAGCTTCCTCTTTGTCCGATCTCTCTTAATTTCCATGCCCAAAATATAGTTTGAAGCACCAATATCCTTCATGTCAAATTTGGAGAACAATTGGGTCTTCAAATATTGGATAATTTCTTTGTCATTTCCAATCGACAACATATCATCCACATACAATACCAAATAAATAACACGGTCTCAGTGGTCTTATATACAATGATCCTCCTTGCTTCTGGTGAAGCCAAGTCTCCGTATATAGGTATCAAATTTCTGATACCACATCCTTGGTGACTGTTTTAACCCATACAGAGACTTCTTCAACCTGCATACCAGTTCTTTCTTACCCTTCACCATAAATCCTTCGGGTTGCTTCATGTAGATCTCCTCTTCTAGATCCCCGTGAAGAAATGTTATCTTCACATCCATCTCTTCTATCTCAAAATCAAATGCAGCAGAAACAGATAAAAGTAATCTAATAGAAGTAAATTTGGCAACAGAAGAGAAAATATCACCAAAATCAATTCCAGGCACTTGGGAATAACCTTTTGCTACCAACCGAGCTTTTTATTTCTCCACCTTGCCTTCTACATTCATCTTCTTCTTAAACACCCATTTTCTCCCAATGGGCTTCCCTTCCATTCGTGATTCCACCGGAATCCCATGCCTCATTTTTGTGCAAGGATGTCATTTCATCAACCATGGCCTCTTTCCAGAGTTTTCCATCCTCTGAATCCACTGAGTCCATGACAGTTCTAGGATCATCATCAGTGATAGTTAAAGAAAAAATTGAACAAAAATCAGATGGACTATACATTTATGGTTGCCTTCTTTCTCGAATTGATCTTCTCACGGCTGGAGTTTGTGGATCTTCCTCTTCTGAATCATGTTCTGTTGTAGAGTATTATTATTCCTCCTTTAGCTCAAACTCTATCTTCTCGGGTTCCTTTGGTAGGAATTCATGTTTAACAACATTTTTCACCTCTCTAAACACCACATATCGTTTGTACACAACCTTCCTTGTTTCTAGGTTCCAAATCTTGTAACCTTTTAAACCATCCTTATACCCAATAAAGATACACCTTTCAAATTTATTATCCAACTTAGTCCTTTTCTCCTTTGGAACATGTACATATCAATCACATCCAAATACCCTTAGATGTGAAAGAGAGAGTTTTCTTACCAGTCCCTTACCTCATGTGGAGTCTTATCCTCAATGACGATGAAGGTGATACGGTAACTAAAGTAACATGCAGTCTCAGCGCCTCACGCCCCAAAATTCTTGTCCTAACAGGTACCACTAAGCAAGATTTTTCCTTTTCCATCAACACCATGTTCATTCTTTTTGCAACTCTATTCTGCTAAGGTGTGTATGGAGTAGTCTTATGTCGTGCTATACCACACTTCTTACTAAAATCTTAAAATTCATTCTTGTAGAAATCTCCACCATTATCTGTCCTCAACACCTTTATCTTCTTCTCTGCCTGGTTTTCTACTAGAGCCTTAAATTCTTTAAATGTGTCAAATATTTCAGATTTCTTCCCGAGGAAATATATCCATGTATTCCTGGATAATTCATCTATAAATGAAACATAGTACACGGACTTTCCCGGTGATGGACCCCGACATAGGTCCAAACAAATCATTGTGCACAAATTCTAATATCTTGTTCGCCCTCTTAGCACCAGAAGGAAAACTCACCCGATTCTGCTTCCCATATACACAATGCTCACAAAAATCGAAATCCAGAGAAAAATTAGACATACCTTCTACCATACCATTTCTATGCAGTATCCGAAGGCCCTTCTCTCCAATATGTCCAAGCCTTTGATGCCATAGCCTGGTATTTTCTCCAGAGATAGCTAGGCTTTCCGCTCCACTTTCAGGAACCATAGAACTATTACACCCATCAATAACAGTGCTACCTTGTAGCTTGTACAGAGTTCCAGTCTGAACTCCCTGCATTAATACCAGTGCTCCCTGAACCATCTTGCAGACATCTTTCTTGAACACTGTTTTTACACATGCATCATCCATCTTGCTTACAGAAATCAGATTTATGGCCAATGCAGGAATATGCAGAACACCAGTAAGTGTTCTAATCCTTACACCTTGCAGATTCAGCTTGACCTTTCCACGTCTGACGATTCTGGCCTTCCTATCATCCCCTAGGAAGACATCACCACCATCATATTTCTCATACTCGCAGAACCACTCCCGATGGGGAGTGAAGTGAAAGGATGCACCTGAGTCAATCAACCATGACTCATGATCTACATGTGTATTTGAAGAAAAAGCCAAATACACATCCCCACCTTCATCCGAGGTGGTTTTTGCCTCTGCGGAAGGAGCATCATCAGATCCCTTTCCTTTCTCAGAAGCTTTAGATCTACACTCCCTTTTGTAGTGCCCTTCCTTTCCGCATTTCCAACACACCTTTACAAACTTTCCAGGAGATTTAGATCTCCCACTCGAAACCTTATTCTTGTTTCTGTTCTGGGACCTTTCTCGTACACATAAGGCATCTCCATTCTGACCCTCCATATTTCTCCGTCTCATTTCCTCCGACAGCAAGGCTGAGACAATGTCATCAAAATTCAAGGTAATTGTATTGCTACCTATTGCAATAACGAGACTGTCCCACGAGTCTGGTAGAGAACACAAGAAACTGATGCACTTATCTTCATCTGAGATTTTAATATCAACAAATAACAGCTGACTTACCACAGTATTGAAAGTGTTCAGACTTCTGTCCTGAAATCTCCGTCCTTCATCACTAAGGTTACTCTGACCTTTTCCTCCCGGGGAACAATTTATTCACCAGAGACTTAGATTAGTACAAAGTCCCTAACTTGTACCACAAGGTCTTCGCCGTAGCTTCCCCAGATACATTCAACAATACTGAATTTGAGACACACAATCGTATTGTGCTCTTTGCCTTCCGATCCAGCTTCTTCCAGCCTTCATTTGACATTGCCGTTGGTTTAGTACTCATATCTACCATGATCCACTGATCTTTATCCACCAGCAGATCCTCCATCTTGAGCTTCCACAACTCAAAACTCTGACCATTAAATTTCTCGATCTCTATCTTCCTGCCGCTCGCCATCTTCTTTCACAGCAAGAATCGATCCTGCAGATCTCCCACTGAACAGGGTCCGCCTTAGGCAGAGCAAATGCTGCTGACAAGCGTCCCCTTGAAGCGAAACGGCTACAATGCAAATGTAAGGTTTAACAACTGAGCAGTATCTACACACTAATCTTATAACAGAAAATAAACAATAGCGAGAGCATAAAACATAAAACAGATAAACACAGAGATTTTGCCCTGGATCCCAAATCGGGACGACCAGCTTGATTTTTCATTATATTCCTTTTAGTGTTACAACACATATATATACGTGTTGAAGCATACATGAACCCTAATCCATTAACCCTGGATTAGAACATAACCGTAGTTCCCTTGACCGGATCTACAAAAATACCAGGGGCCGAAAACCATCGTACCCCAAAACCATGTGCAAAACCATGCACAAAACCATGGATGCGGACTACCCACCGGAAATTAAGGACCAAAATTTTTTTCCGGGTGCTGCCCTGGACCCCGACAGGGGGGGCTATCGCCCCCCCCCGCGCGTGCTTAGTCGTGGAAAGAATATAACACATACCCAACACTGATGTGCCACATCTGTTCACTAAAATAAAGTGCTCCAAGAGAATAAGTTACTATTTATTGTCTGATTATTATTAAGGGCTAATAATAATCGACATGCATTCTCTTTTTAGATTAGCGATTTATAAATAGACTTCGCCCATCTTATAAAATAGAAACTCATCTAAAGATAGAATTTGCTCAACCATCTAGAATCAGCCTCCTGCTAATTTTAGAATATTCTCACCATTATAAAAATAGGCATACACCTCAAAATAGCCTGTGTGAGCCCCACCTAGTTTAGGTGCTTATTTTTCACTAGGATCAAGGATGTTGTTTCTGGATGCCACTTTCACTATTTCTTGTTGCAAACTTCAACACTCCCTCTCAACAAGAAGGTATGTCTTTGCATGCACCCTGCAACTCCATGCATCCACCCTGAAATACTTGCATGCAACACTTCCGAAATTGAATAGCCTCCAAAAAATTGAATCAGTATAATGCATCTGTCATCAGAGTCTTCTGACCTCTGCTTAGCTACTGCACATGTCTTCAGGAACCACTAGGTTGTTGAACTCTGCACTTGATGTCAACTCTGATCCACGCCCCAGTATCCGACACTTTCACTTTGATCTGGCTGCATCAATCCAACTGATCATGCTACTGTTGCACTGTGGGCTCCTCGTAGCCAGGTTCAATTCATGAGATCCACACCATCTCAATGAATCCTACCTAGAAATATCTTCTTGGGATTACTCATGCATGTCGCCCCATCTCTCACCTGGTGGTATAGCTACATGCACTCCCTCTGCCCATCTGGCACGAAATTTCTCTGCGTGAATGGTTTCTCCAACTCCATGATCCTCATCTTGTGGCTACACCACATCCTGAGGTTCACTCTTACCTGCATGCAAATCCTGCTCCCTCTCAAGCTTCAATTGCATGTATTTCTCGCACTTCCCAACAATAGGAAGCTTCGTAGAAATATCATCTACTTCAAGTCTGTATAGATCCTTAACTCGAATCCAAACCTTCTTGGCTTGCCCTGTTTCTTTGTGTTGCAAGAAAAAATTTCCTTCACTAAAGACAACATCATAGCCTCTATCCTCTAACATTGCAACTGATATTAAATTCTTCTTTAAACTTGGAACATGCACAACATATTTTAAATGAAAGAGTTTACCTGACACCCTCTGAAAGGTAATGGTACCAATGCCAGTCGCATTGTATCGTCCGTCGTCGCCCAACTTAACATGCATATGGAGATCTTTCTCCACGAAGTCACTGAAAATATTCTCATCTCCCTTCATGTGAAAGGAAGCACCACTATCAAAGTACCACCCCGATCCCAATGCACTAGACACCATGCATGCGATCAATGAGAAGTCAAGCTCAAATTGCGAGGCAAGAGCCTCACCAGCTGCAGCTCCAACAACCATCTTGTTCTTCTTCTTATGTGGACAATTTGTGGCAATATGTCCAAACTCGTGACAGTGAAAACACTTCACTTTGGACATGTTGTGCTCCTTGCCATCTTCTCCGGCCTTAGATCTAGAATGGAATTTCTTCCCCTTCTTCTTCTTCGCCTTGGCAGCCAAAGCACAATCCTCTTCATCATCATGCATTGATGAAGAGCCATCTCTGGTGTTCTGCCTAAACTCCTCCTACACTAGATCCGACCACAGTCGTTCCCAATCCGGTAGTTTTTCCCGTCCGTGGACAGAGTCTTGATAACTGTGCCAACTCTTAGGAAGTCCCAAGGGAGCCAAACTAACCAAATAATCATCAGCAAGACTTAATCCTACACTCCCAAGCTCATCCCTACATTGAAAAAACTTTGTTAAGTATACCGGAATAGTGTCGTTCTTCTCCATCTTGATTTTTCTGAGTTTATCCTTTAGCGCCAATTTCCTATGGTCGTTGTTGCTTTGGAAAATATCTTTCAAAGCCTTCCACATTGCAAATGGAGTGGCTTTATCATGAAGGCTTGACACAATATGGTCTTTCACACCTTCTTACAGAATCCTCCTCGCCCTTGCTACTTTCTTTTTCCATGCGTCAAGTATTGCAGCATCCGCCGAAGTGGGCTTAGGAACATCTCTCTCGATGAATTCCTTCAAGCCATTATCTTTAAGCGCTGCCTCCATCTTGTCCTTCCAGGATATGTAGTTAGAGCTGCCCTCGAGTGCATACTCCAATCGCAACCCATTGAAAGCCATTTCAATGTATACTTAATTGTAGCACCTAGAAATTCTTGCAGCAATTTTGAATTGTTTCCACCAACACAAAACTCAGCACCGCTTCAATATTGCAATCTTTAGTGATTAACACTGCTCTGATACCATGTAGAAATTTATAATCAAAATAATGTATTTTTGGATTCTCCTGATCTAACAAATTAATCTTA
The DNA here is from genome assembly GCA_034641835.2 of Pinus albicaulis. Classification (NCBI taxonomy): domain Eukaryota; kingdom Viridiplantae; phylum Streptophyta; class Pinopsida; order Pinales; family Pinaceae; genus Pinus; species Pinus albicaulis. Next base: position 1,905,652,746 of record CM076575.1, on the reverse strand, counting down.
TGTTAAATATAGAATCCTTCCACTTAATTCTTTGCAAAACACATATGAAGCAAAATCAATCGCACATAACAAGATGTTTTACCGAGAAAGCTTAAAGCTAAAAACCCAAACTATCATATATTATGTATATCAATGGAACAAGTAACAATCTCATACAAAGCTCGGCTCGTACAGCTCTCAGTACAATATACAATCGTCACACACTGTCATGCAGAAATTTACATATCTATGCACTAATTTCTTGCCTCTTGACAGCCTGCCTCCACTATGCAATCCTTGCTAAAGAAGAACCTCTGAATGAATGATTACCTCCTACCTTGAATCCGCAATCCTCATAAGCATCTCCAATGTGTGTGTGGATACATTGAATGCTCCACTATAGTCACAACTGATAGTCAAACACACCCTTTCACCTATATCTCCACTAAGTCTCCACTGGATCTGACATGCAAGTAGTTAACTGCTATATTTCTTCAGTTGCAAGTAAGACACTGCTTGTGAGTTAATTAACTAATTAATTCACTCATCTTTCACTAGTGTATCTTTAGTTAAAACTAGCACAACTGAGTTTAACTCACTGAAATGAGTTAAACTAAATAACAAGTCACATAACTACTCTTCCAACTCTATTTAAACTTGCCACTATCAGTTATAACGAAGTCCTCCATGCATGAGTCACCAACCACCCTCAGCCCACTAATGTGCCACATCTGTTCACTGAAATAAAGTGCTCCAAGAGAATAAGTTATTGTTTATTGTCTGATTATTACTAAGGGCTAATAATAATCGACATGCATTCTATTTTTAGATTAGCGATCTATAAATAGACTTCGCCTATCTTCTAAAAATAGAAAATCATCTAAAGATAGAATTTTCTCAACCATCTAGAATCAGCCTCCTGCTAATTTTAGAATATGCTCACCATTCTAAAAATAGACATACACATAAAAATAGCCTGTGTGGGCCCCACCTAGTTTAGGTGCTTATTTTTCACTAGGATCAAGGATGATGTTTCTGGATGCCACTTTCATTGTTTCTTGTTTCAAACTTCAACAAGAAGACTAAGATAGAGGCACAGGAACTGTGCAATTGCGTAGCTTAGGCGATCAATGGTCAGTGTTGAGCCTTGAGACTGTGCAATATGTAGTTCAGGTTGTACTAGGCTTGATGAATACTTAGTTGAGGGATTAAAAAAGCTAGGATGAGGGCTTAAGCACTGATTTTTCCCACTACATAGTATTGGAAGGACAGGAAGGCCAAGTGATTGCGCAATTGCACAGTTCCGGAGCTTAAGGCTAAGGCTTGAGAACTAAGACTGCACAATGAGTAGTTTAGGCATGGCTGGAGGGAAGGTTTGTTCAATTATGATAATGGGTTGGGCTTGAGCCTGAGATTACGCAGTGTATAGTTCTATGAGGTAGAAATTGTTCATTACACAGTGCCAAGAGACAAGGTTGTTGATTGAGGACTAAGACTGCGCAGTGCGTAGTCCAAGAAGGCTGGATGAGGCTGAGTGGCTCGATCGAAGAGTTTTCCCAGTTTTAACTAAGTGTTGGATCAATGAGATGAGAATGAACAAAAATAGACTTGAACATGATCACACACTTAGATTACTTGAGGAAACAACAAGGAACACTCATAACACATGAATAACATATTTCCTCAATGCGACAACTTTGTGACGACTGACACCAAGTGCGACACCAAAGATACACTTTGCGACGATTGTGACAACACTTGTGTGACAGTGCTTGAAACTTTGGAGATGATTGTGATATATGTTTTCATGATGAGAACAACTCATTTTCACAAGAGTTACCCCTAAACACACCAAAACTAGCTTGTGCAAAATGTGTGACACTTAACATGCTAGAAGACGAAACTTTAATCTTCTCACAAACGGGACTGTAAAACTTAGAGAAAACACATGCAATGACTCTTAATATTTGCGATGACAACTTGCAAAGTTAAAATAAGATCCGAAATTTGGATTTAGGCCAAATTTTTGGAGGGTGTTGTAGAAGCGACAACAGGCCCCGAAAGCAAAAATAGACAAGTTTAAATTTAATACAAATTTATTTATTTGGTTTTAGTAACTTAATTTTAGTCTACAATAGTTTTTTTTATTATTTTTTTAAACAAAAAAATAAACAAAGATTTAATCCTTAATTTAAATATTTTTAGGTTTTTAATTCAATTTAAATTTAAGATTATCACCAATATATTTTGATTTTTCATATTCTAATTTTAAAATCATATGAATTTTAATAATAGTTTATGGTTGAAATTTTGCAGATATTTTTTAAGCCCGAGATCAGAAAAAGGAAGCAAACTCCCTTTGTTATAAAAGGAAGCTAAAGCAAAAACCTGAGGGGAATTATTTTAGACACACATGGAATCCAACAGGAGAAACAGGGGGATTTCAAGAGGATTTTAAAGGACCAAAGGTTGAACCAAAAATAAGGAGAAACTTGTACTGTGATAGTTTCTTTCTTATAATCATTTTTATTTTGGAATTGGAAATGAGTGATCACAACTTATGCACTATTGTCAAGCCTTGGGAACTTGTTGATAAATCTTGAGGTCTATCAATTGTTATTGATTTTAGCAATGTTACCATTGTAAAAAATAATGAAATAATTCTCTTTTATTTTGACTAAATTATGTTCCAGATTAATATAAGTTGTATGATGTGCATTGCTACTTATTTATGCAAAATATTTGTTTAAAGCAATTTATAAGTTATCTTACATGGTTGTTCTAAATTTGGTAAGATAAATTATTGATATCATTATACTTATTCTTGGTCTCTTTGTAATTATTTACCAAAAGAATAATTGATAATTAATTGCTTTAACTATTATAAGATATAAGAATTATTTCCATAATTTATCAATCTATCTTTATCTCATATTAAATATGTGTTAAGTTCTCCATACTGAGCATGAGTGTGTATGGTTATGTTTTTCCTCAACAGCTATTTATTGAGTTAAGAATGTTGTGCATTTGTTTTAATCGTTATGGAATTGTATGAATTGCTTTCATGGCTTGATAGCTTACATTTATCTCATGTTCATTCCCTTTTTGTTCCTAACCAAGGTACTATGAATTAATTCTATATCTTAGTTAGGATCGTTTATGCTAATAATAGAAATTGTTTAGTTCTTTATGTTTTCCGCATAGTAGCTTAAATTGCAATTAGATTTAGGAAATATTATTTTGAAGTCTCCTTTCAATGAGAAAATTTCCCACGGTGGCAACTAGGCCCACATATTGGTGGACATCACTATTTCAAATAGATAAAGGTATAATTGGGACCTTAACTGGGTGACGATCCACTATTATAGGTAGGACCTTTTTTCCTGTCAATACCTACCCAGTTGCGCATTGGTCAAGCAACACTTGCACAATTTCAATGTTGTGAGGTCACATTCCACTTCTTCCTTATTTATTGCAGTTAGTTTTTCTTGGCAACCTACATTTTCCTGCAAACTGGATCCTAATGTATCTTGGTTCTAATAGCATACCATCAAGCATTTCAACAACTTTCACAGCATCAGTCCGCAAGAAACAAATGCAAGCCCTCGAAAACCTCTAGTTATCCTATATTTTTGAATATAGATATCATATTCATGTATGGTTTATCCCTGGGTTATCCATGCATAGAGAATAGTTTTTCTCACTGTTAAACACAAGCATGGAAAAGATAAGAATAAGAAAGATAAGCATTCGATACATCTATTATTCATAATGATACATATTTATCATACATTGGAGTGACCCTTAGATTCATCTTCCAAGGTCTCTTGGACTCTTCTTGACTGTTCAACTCCCACACTAACCCTAGGAAGATTAGGTGTCCAACATTCCCCCCCTTAATCTGAAGGGGTATGTATGAGTCCAAGAAGAGAGATGTAATATAAAATGTGCAAAATATGCATGGAAACAATAGGTTGGATGTGCTCTCTGAAATGTTGGCATAAGGTGGTGGTTTGAGTCTGACCACCAACACTAGAACGATTAGTGTAGTTCCCATAACTCTTCCAAAACTGGCAAGAAGTTGAAGTCTTTTGCTAGAGGAAGTGCTTCTAATACTTTGAAGAGGGAGACCTTCAACCTTAAAAATGGAGGTCTGCAACCCGCATAAAAAGGGAGAACCTCAATCTGAAATGGAGGCCTTAGCCTACGGTGGTTTAAGGATGGACACCAACTCTAGAATGCTTAATGTGATTCCTGGAACTCCTCCAAAACTGGAAATAATATGAATTCTTCTACTAGAAGAAGTGTCCCCAATTATTTGAAGAGGGAGAAGCTCAACCTAGCATAGATGGTTTAAGGCTAACCATCAACCAATGGCATGCTTATGGGCATCTTTGTCTCTGGCTAAAACTCTGAATATGGTATCGCGGGTTGTGGCTTAGGCTCTCTTGATGTGGATTTGAAGTCTGTATATGACCATCATTTCCCCTCCCCCTTGTCAGATACAAGGTGAGATGACAATGAAAACTCAACTGTAATACTTTTTAATATTCTAGACGACATATGACTGAAATATCTTCTTGGTTGTTGATGCTCATTGCCAAGAAGCGATCCATCTAAGACGAATCTTTGTTTTTGCAAGAGCCTTGTTTCTGAAGCATTTGAGTGAAGAATGAGTGGTTTTATGACAATGCTTACATGAATGAAGATAAAAACAATGATCTTTCATATGGTAACTCAATCACAGTGTTGGAATTTAATATTCTATTGTTGTTGTTGTGGAAGAGGAGAAGAATATGGAACATTTGAAGGTGATTTTTTATGAAGAAACCCAATACTTTGAAACTGTGCGGGGTTCGAGTAATCTGGAATATGAAAAGATACATCCTTGCCATATCCAAGACCAGTTATGTGCTTGTTATGGACAATCTCTTCCCAACGTCTGATGATGGGCTTGAGAAGTACATAATGAACATTTGTATCTGCGTGTAAATATGCTCTTGAACAAGGCACATGATGGGAGTCAACCAAAATGTCACCGGTGTTATCACTTTCTGGTTGTTGATGGGTGTCATGATTCTTATGATGTTGTAACTCATCTTGTTGAAGTTGATACTCCAACTATAAAAACTCTATATTTTCTTGCGCATTTTGCATGCAAGTTTGAATGTCAAAAAGATTTCCCTTGCTAATGTTTACTATCGCATTACCAGTGGAATGTATTAGAGCATTCAGTAATTCTAATACACCATCAATTTTAGCCATTATGTTAGAAAAATAAAAAGAGATTCAAAAACTTGAATGCTTTACTATTGATGATTCTTTTTTTTTTCAGAAGGAAAAAAACGTTGTATTATATAGAAGTATATAAACAGTACATTCATCTTTATGGGAAGTGTCATAGCTCATTCTACAATATGACGAAATTTTGTAGAAGGAAAGGCTTGACAATTATCAGTCCATGATTATCATGCCTATCATTACTTAAATACATCACAACTGTAAAAACAATTATCAGTCCATGATTATCGAGCCTATCATTACTTAAATACATCAAACTATAAAAACATGAACATATACATAGACCCATCCTATCGATCCCCAATATCCAGTATATAAGGATGACTACAAACTATGATCAACGTGCCAATTACATGATAAATTGCTGAAAGATAAAGTAAAAACTTGATGTTCCTTAACGACATAGAGACCTCCCCGTGCAATGGATAGTCAATAACAGGCTCGCTTGATATGTGAAAAAATAGCAGGCTCGCTTGTCATGATCCTTGCTCCTCGTTACCGATCCTTCAGCATGCTTGCCTATCTGATTATCATATATGGTCAAAAACAATATGCCTTATTCAGGCCATGAAGAGTAGACTCAAACAGGCTTGCTTGATGTGCAGCAGGAGAATAAGGCACGCTTGTATTGACCCCAAAACAGCCAGTGAGAAACAAAATACGCAGGTTCACTTGAGAAAAAAATATAGGCTCGCTTGATGTATTGCTGATAAAAACTTAAGAGAATGGAAAAACTATATGAAAGAAGGATAAAACATAAGATGTGAACCACCAAAGGTTCAGAAGTCCCAACAACCGCCATAAAAACCCAAGTCAAGGAATAGGGATGTCACTAGTCCAGATTTTGTTGTTGTCTTTGTATTGAGATACTTGTAATATGCCAAATTCCATATCCACACCTTGTTTTGATAAACAGTCAGCCCTAGTGTTATTTTCCCTATAGATGTGGAGAATAGGTGGAAAATTCAGCCTTTCCCACAAGTGTTTAGTCCTCTTGAACCATCCGTGGGAGGTAAGAGTGGAGAGGGGAGATCTACCCAGCAATGCATCAATGACCAGCTTGGAATCCCCATATATGGAGACCTGTCGAAGACCCAGATTACAAGCAACCAATAGCCCGCACCAAAGAGCCATTAACTCTGCAAGATTATTAGTGCCCCTTCCCCCATTCCAACATATGTGAATCCTTTCTGTTTTTGATAACTTGATCCAAGTCCCACATCCCATAATCCCATCTCGACAGGCTCCATCAAAGTAGATAGCCGGCAGGGAGATGGGATGAGGTCTGGTTCGCCTGGATTCATCATGAATAGTGTGCACCTGCGGCTTTCTGTTTGAAATCCATGTCATGATAGCATTGAAAATGTGGTGAGTAAAAATCAGAGCATCATTGAAGATATGTCTGTTCCTGCATAGCCAAATTTCCCAGATGAAAAAAAAGAGGAAGGGATTGAAAACATCCCTCGACAAGGTCCCAACGGTGTGCAACATCTATGAAAGTTGTTGCAGACCATGTCGAGCTCAGAAGAGACTTGTTGAAAAGAGACCATAAATGAGCAACCATGGGGCAAGTAAAGAAAATGTGATTGATGGATTCCTCTGCCTTCAAACCAAATGTGCATTTGCTAGGCCCCTGAAAACCCCTTCAGATGAGATTGTCTCAGTTAGAGATCTTCTCCTTCCAAACCAACCACCCAAATAGGAGAATTTTGGTTGGCATTTTCCTACTCTAGAACCTTTCAAAGCCCATAGTCATATGCTCCAAAGTATCGAATAGATTTATATTAGAATATATTTGCTTGACAACCAAAGCTCCCTCCTTCATGGCCCCCGCCCATACTATATTGTCTCCCTCCCTACTATAGGATAACCCGCACTTTGGAGACCTTCCCGAAATATAGCCCATTCCTCAGCGTCCGGTCCCGATAGGTGGAGTTGGACAACCATTTTGAAAACATGCGCATTGTGCTCCCAATGATCAATTAGTTGCACTAGATATAAAATACCTCTAATATTTAAAACATGTAACAGCCTTGCAATCATAAATTGTATAGATGCCATACCATATAGTTTTTCCCCGCTCAATAATATTCTGTGACCGCTGCCAAAAACCCAAACCAGGCCCTCAGAAAGAATGTGATAAACCTTTTTGAAGTTGTTCCATATAGCTGACCTGCATCGGGGAAATGTGATCTGCTTGCAATATATAAAACGCAAGGCCTCCTGTGGCAGATATTTAACTGTTATGATGTCTGCCCATATACCATTACTGGACAAAGCCCGCTAGAGAGATTTAACAAGCAGGGCCGAATTGAAGGCACGTGGATTTAGAATACCCCATCCACCAAATTTTTTCGGACAATAGAGAATCTCCATTTTACCCAGGTGGAATTTCTTGATAGTATCAGATCCCCCCCATAGGAAATGAGCCATGATGGAATTTATCTGGGATATAATACCCTGCGGTATGAAAAATAGGTGTCCCCATTAAACTATGATCTGCGACAAAAAAGCTTGAACCAAAATGTAGCGTCCGCCCAATGATAAATATTTGTGAGTCCATTTAGAAATTTTGTTTTTGAATTTCTCCACAATCCAAATCCAATCCTTATTTCTATAAGCAGTGGGATTGATTCTAAATCCCAAGTAGAGAAAACCATCGACAGTCGGCCTTTTCTTAACCCCTAGAAAGCTAGAAATAAAGGATATCTCCTCCCCATCCCCAAAACCATATATAATGAAATATTTTGCTTTGTTTATACATAGACCAGTGGCAGCAGCAAATCGAATCAGTAGATAATGGATATAAAACCAATGATTCCTAATGATAGTTCCAAAAATGAGCATGTCATCAACAAAAATGAGCATATCATCACATAATTGGAAAAGAAGAAACCTGCAATGTGTCCAGCCCGAGATGCCATGTCCATAAGGCAGCTGAAACCATTCATGATCAGGATAAAAATAAGCGGCGATAGAGCACATCCTTGCCATAATCCTCTTTCATCTCCAAAGAAATAAGTGCGCTTTCTATTAATGATGACAACAAATCTGACTGTTGTAATACATCCCATTATCCATCGAATGGCCACCATAGGTACACCCACCTTCAGCAGAAGCATTCGAATATAAGACCACTCCGCTCTATCATAGGCCTTGAGCAAATCAATCTTCATGATGATGTCCTCCTTTTTCCATTCATGCATGGAGTGTAAGACCTCTTGTGCAATGGCAACAACATCATGAATGGATCGTCCCTTTAAAAACCCGTATTGTTCCTTGGAAATGGTTCTAGATAGGAAACTCTTGAGTCTGTTGGCTATGATCTTCGAAGATATTTTATATATCAAATTACATACGGCAATGGGTCTGTAGTCATTGAATGCCACGGGTGCCGAGATTTTAGGTATAAGGGCCAGAAAAGTGGCGTTCATATTGGAAGGAATATGCCCCAAAACTCTGCCTTGTTCCATAATGGCCGTGATTTCATCCCCCATGATCTCAAAAAAATGACAATAGAACTCGGTCGTCCATCCATCCGGACCAGGACATTTGTCATGAGCAAAAGACTTTAGTGTTGATAACACTTCCTCTTTTGTAACTTTAGCGTTAATATTCCTGCAAGCCTCTTCATCAAAACATATTGGGATATATTGCAATACCCATTTCTGACTGTCAACGTTGATCCCCAAATCAGCTTTATAGAATTTAGAGAAGTGATTAAAAGCTTCCATTCTATTTTCCTCCTCCGTATAGGCCATATTCCCATCCTCCTTTTTGATATGCCAGATAGTGTTATTGTTCCTCCGAGCATTTGTTGTTTTATGAAAAAACTTTGTATTCATATCCCCCTCCCTTAACTAGTTTATCTTGCTTTTGAGCTTCCAGGATAATTCCTCAATCATAAGAATCTCAAGTCTTCTATGTTGTAGTGACTCCATATACCTGTGAGTTTCATTATCAGGGGTCGATTGAGCGAAGGAAGACTGAATCACCGTCAGCTTGGAATTTATGTCTTCCATCTCAGCTCGTACTTCCTTTTTCTTTTTAATTTCCCACTCTTTAGTCATGTATTTAATCTGTTGCATCTTGTAGTGGAAACCCGCCCATCCACCCGAATCCATCATGGAGGGGCCCATAACCCACTTCTCTCTAACAAGCCTGTCATACTCCGGATCCAACAACCATGCACGATTAAATTTGAAAGGTATAGCATGGCTCCTTTGAGCCCCCTTCCATGACAGATAAATGGGTTTGTGATCGGATACGTCCAAAATCAGATACCCCGATGAAATGTGTCCCAATACAAAGAAAAGAGCTACGTTCACCATAGCCCGATCCAATCTTTTAGCAATGAAATCGTTCCCCATTCGATGATTATTCCATGATGGCTCAATAGGCGAGGGCCTTACGTCCCGTAACCGAGCTGTTTCCAGAATCTTCCCTATAAACCCGCCAAAGGATCCATCCTTGCTTTCTGGCCCCAAGACTCATCAGATTTCAAAGTTTCATAGAAATCGCCCATTACCACCAGATTATGAAGCCTGAGAATGCTAGAACTATTGAGTTTATCCCAGAAAGTGACCCTATTGTGACATGGAGCATACAGATTAATAATGTTAACATCAACATTCACACCTCTTATTTTCCCAGACAGCAAAATGCCCCCAATAAAACTGAAAGCCTGAAACACAACACATTTAGGGTTCTAGAATTCAACAAGGCCCCCAGGAATGACCCATGGCATGAACCCCCGTAGCCGTCCACCCATGGCATATTGATAACACAGATTTAATGGCCTTATACCTATCGCATAAGGTCTCTTGTAGTAATACAATCACCAGATTGGATTCCTTAATTAATTCCCTCAGGCGCAACATTTTAGAGGGGTCGCCCATCCCCCTTAGATTCAAAGATAAGATGTAGGTCATTTTGAACCCTCCGAAGGGCCAAATGCTCTAAGTGCCCTGAATTCATCAGTCGAGGATACTGGTACCTTCGTAAGGTCGAGGAGTTCATTATGAAAAAGGGATCGGGTCTTTACTCTCCCCCTAAAATGGCGAGACCCAGAGGCCGACTTCTTTCTAACAGTGATAGGTACAGTGTTAGAATTAGGTGAAATTTTGTCAAATATGGTGAGAGCGGCCAAATCAAGATCTGGGTTGGCAAATAAGGCATCAAAGTCACTCCCGTTAGTATTTCTAGGAGAGTTCCCACAGGAATCCACATTACCCAATGGAGAGGATGGCGATGAAGGGGGCGAAGCCCACTCAAGAGGCAGCATGGAAGGTGAGGAAATGCCCTGAGTCGAAGTGGATGCATGATGAGATTTGGCAACGGGAGTAATGGGGGCATGGGACATATTGCCCAGTCGGGTATTAGGAAAGGGTGGTGAAGACTCATTCACTCGAAGAGGATTGGATGCCACCTGGTCAAGCTTCTCATTATTACCAGTTGACTCGACGATAGACCTATGACGACCAAGGGCGTGAGATACCCACGAGGAAAAACTGGGAGATCCCAACAGGGAAGAATCCACCATGATGCAAGCCAATTCATCATATAGCTGAGAACGCTCAAGAGTGGGGGACTTATATATAACTAACACAAGGGTTGGTTCAGAGACGTCATGGGAAGCCCCTGTAATGACATCAACAGGTCCATTGATGGGCCCAGTACCCCCGGAAACAATGATGGAAACATTAAAGGGTGTAGATGGTTCCCGCACAGTGTTTATCAACTTAGTATTTTCATTCTCAGGAGAAATGGCAGAAACATCCACAGGCGCAGATACCATATCAGACAGTGAAATAATTGGATCAGTCAAAGGGTCAGATCCCCCATCAATATTAGCCAAGCCTTCTACTGAGTTATTAGAAGGAGAAATACCTGATTGATTAGCTTCCACATGCCCATGTGAACGTTCGCTATGTTCCACCATCTCAGCAACCGAGCCATCCCTGCGCAGGTTCCAAAACTGCATGGGGAGCTATTCCTTAGATGTCTTGTTCGATGGCATATCATACATCGAAAGGGGACTCCCCAATAATCGACCCACTATCGATTTCTTCTATGTCCCCATACCAAGTCAACCTCCGCGGCCAAGCCACCAGAGAAGCTCACCTCAACCAAAATCCAAACAATGCGCTTGTCGCTTGCTCCAAGAATCGCTGAATCAATGTACCTCGTGCACCTAATAGAATCCCCAATAGCTCTAAGAGCTTTGAGTTTCCAGAACTCCATGGGGAGTCCAGGCAGTTTTACCCACAACGTCCAATTTATCGGGGCCTCCATGATTGGATTAAAACCCAAATACCACGGGAGCAACTGAAGAAAAGCCTTTCCTTTGACCCATGCTTTGTTAACAATCAACGCAACGTCCTTCTCATCCAGAATATGGATGCTTATCCAGTTATTGAGAAGGAGGTTGACTTTTGGAGTATATCCCACGATGGGATTCCAGGAACTCTTAGCCCGTTCGACCATGTTAATTTCCTGCCTGTCCGTGAATAGCCATCTACCTATGAGGGCCCTTTTCTGCAAACATATGACCCTCCCCCACAAATCTTCATGCTCCATCACAACCTCTTTAATCTCCATGGTCGGCTTATAGCAGGCGGGCTTCTTCCCCTTACGAAAGCGCCTACCAGCGCGCGTAGGACCACACTTTCCAGAATGGAGCCCTTTAGAACGTCGGTTCGAAAAGTGCAAAGAAAAACCGGGCGGAGCAATAACCGATTGTCTAATGGGAGAGACCTCTTCTTCAAATTCCTTTTGCCTATATCGATTGGCCGCCCTCGTGGCATCAATATGGGCCTCCTATGCCGACGTGTTCGAGGCAAAGACATCCATAGACATTTGCGAATTGTCCGGGCGTCGAGAAAGAGGATTGAACTGACAAATCTTACCCACCTCGATTGAAAATGAGGATTTGTCAAGTGGCTCAGTAGACGATATGATGGAAGTGGTACAAAAGGAATAAAGAATTTCCCCACTCGTCAAATATCATAAATGATTGCCAAGAAAATGAACCCGGATATAATTCACCCAGAGGGAATTTTACCAAATACAGTGCCTATCATAAGAGCAGTTGTAAGAATTATATGGGGAGGCGCACCAGATACATTTACCAAAGGCAAATGCCATAAAGAACATAATCCTCCCCCACCTCTGTACAGATTGGGAAAATCCCCAAATACAAAGTGTGTATCACTCCTCCTCAAACATCCATAAATGGTAGCCATCGGATGTGAAAGATCCCAGACCAAAAGTAGCCACCCTCGAGGATAGGATGCACATCAACCAAAACCGACGTAAATGTGCATGGGAAGATGAGATGATATGTTTTCGTGCCTCCGGTCGTCCAAATCACCGATTTAAATTTTCCAACAAGAAATATCGTCCGCTAGAACAGAAAAACAGTAACCAGCGCCCAGAATAACCAGATCGTGATATGAAAAACCTAAATGTGGCAGCAGCAGCAGCACATGCATCTGGGGCAACTCTACCATCTATCAAATAGACGAAAACCAAAATTTTTGCATGGCTTGGATACAATAAAAGAATCAATCTATTTTCGCCACAAGGAATACCACTTGGAAGAATTCCATCCTATCTGAACCTCAGAATCTATGGTCAGTTCCTGTAAAGGGAGCTTATCTCCTTGGTCTGGCGCTTGCATTGATGATTGTTCTATATGATTCCTTCAGAATCCAAATAGCCAGAAACAGTAAGGTAGTAGTTATGCAAATCTCAGTTACCTCCGAGTGTACCATCGCATCATTCCTGAAAGCACATAACCAGTCACTCAGCAATAGAACCTACCTCCCCCTAACCAAAAACTAGATTACCCAAAAAAGATGGATTGCAGGGATATACTATTGATGATTCTTACCAATGTGGTAAAAGCCAAGGAAATATAAAATCATCAAATAAAGATGCAGGAAACGTATCTCAATGCCCACGTTTCTCAACAAAACTTCAAGTAGTGTCTTTGTTTTTAAATAAAGCCTAGCATCCTCAAGAATTCGCTGAGGCTACGTCTTGTTTACTCTCAACACTAATCAAATCAAGCTTGTGAATGATCTTGGGGGATTGCTAATTCGGTCGACGATGCCCAATTTTGAGAAAAAGTGAGAAAGACTATACATAAAAGTAGGCAAGGAACTAATGCAAGAAAATTAGAATGTCGCTGAATCTTATTCCAATTTGGGCTTCTTCTTTTATTTTAAAATTACTTATCAATGAATTTAAATCCAATTTCCTCTGTGGGGCTTCCTCCGTGGCAAGCAAATCTTGATTTGACGGGTTTGATGTTGGGCGGAAATTTGTGGCTCTGGCGGCCTCCTCTGTGGCACGCAAATCCTGTTGAATGGGGGATGCTCATTCCACCAAAATTTCGAGAGATCTGGCGTGTCCCTCGTGCTGTTCACGGTGCGCTCTGGTACTGATATGGTGGTTTGTCTGTCGCAATACATATGACTGTGGGAGATTCGGTTTGGAGTTGAACGGCTAAAGGGAGTGGTGTTGTCGTGTGAGTCGACGGATCCAGTGCTGGATATGGGAGTGGGGTTTTATATTTTCTTGGTCTCACTACTCCTATGAAGCTCGCATGGTTGTGAATCAGGCTTGCAACGAGCTAAACCAAACATGGTTGTGAATCAGGCTTGCAACGAGCATCCTCAATGGAAATACTTCTAAAAAATGCACACTGGCATGAATGCAGAGATATCTCAGGACATTAGTTTTCCAACAGCCAATTCAGTCCTTTCCAAAATTTTGGGAGAGATGGTCGTTGATAATAATAGATGTAAATGGTAAAGATGCAGAACACAAGAAGTGTTACAACTACGAAACAATGCACTTACCAGAATTAATTAACGCAGAGGGAACCTATGGATAGGAGCGTTATGGAGTAGTAACGCACTATGACAGTCAGACAACGAATGTTGTAGAGGCTAGCAGTTCAACACAGAAAACTCTGATTGCAGATCCTCATGGAAAAACCGACCAACAATGAAGTAATGGATCATTATGGGCAGTGAGCATAAATGACATAGCTAACCTGCATAGATAGGCCACAATAATTAAAACCAGTGGCTCATACTTGGGCAGGGTAAGGGTAAGAGTACGATACCATGTTACACACAAGTATAATAAAGATAAGAATAAGAAAGATACGCATTCAATATATTTATTATTCACAATGATACATATTTATTATACATTTTCGAAGATCTCTTAGACTCCTCTTAATTGTTCAACTCCCACACTCATTCTAAGAGAATTAAGAATCCAACACTCACCCTGATACCTATGAATGTCTTCACTAATAATGACTATCAAAAAAAAACGTCCAACCCAAATTGATAATAGTTTAGGATGGCTATCGGGTCTATCCTTCCGTCAATACAACCCATTCCCGTCTACGTTGGTTTGTCCTTGGATAAGGCTCAAGTTTGATCGGCCTTTAACACACTTCGGTTTGACCTTTCACACAACAAATATATTCATCTCTAATGTAACCTCTATCAAATCAACAACAAAAAACAAAATCCTTCTACCAACTAATATTTTCATAGTTCTGCAATAACATATACAGCCTTGTCAACAGGTTTATGTCGCCCAATTGTCCAAGTTACTCTATGGAAAAGATACCTTCCTTTTGGCACTATTCAGTCAACTCGGATCTATGGTCAACTCGACACTCTTCCTTTAGCTTGGATTCGTGGTCTTTTTCATAAATTTTACCCTTTTACAACTCGAAGTTAATTTCTCAATGAGCCACGCGAGTGGCCTTATTTATACTAAACAAGTGGGGGGTTAAGGAGCCAACTTGTTCCCTTAAACAATGGAATTAGTTAGTTTTTAAGGGAAAGGTCGACTTGAGTTGGGGTCATAATATATTTAAATGCATTTAACAAAATATCTCTCCTCAACCATGAGGATTTAGAGGGTGTACCACTTATTATTAGAAAGGGATTAAAAAAATTTAGTTGATTATGTAACTTTTCTTTTGATCAGGATTTCTTTTGACATCAATAAAAACTATTTTCAACAAGATCCCGGGTTGTTATATATGCTTTTTCCAATAGTTTTTCCTTTAGTCTACATTCTTTCTACATTTCCTGACAGTTGCTCCCCTTGTCTACATTCTCTCCCCCTTTGACATCAATAGCAAAGGGTTTCTCCCCCCGACTTTGTGCAAATTACATTTGAAGTATTTCAAAGAGAAAATCTTGGGTTGCTGGCCAACAACAGATATTTCATTTTCATCACCAACTTTGATTATGTTCAAGCATATTTTTCACCTTTGTTGGCACCCTATTCTCTCCACTTTCCTCACTGGATGAAGTGAAAATCAATCCACAATAAAATGTTATTTGTGTTAAAGGTGCCATATTCTCCCTTGCGAATAGAATGACATGAGGGAACCTATTATCAAGGTTATCCTATAGGAAAAACTACATGAAAATATTAGGATTAGAACTATGCTCTATGAAGCATGAAGCATTCTCAATTTTGTGACCATCTGTTAGAAATGTTAATCATGGGAAGCTCGATTGAGACTATCTTTCCATTATTGTTATTTACAAAAGATATCAAAAACATATTCCCACCATGTCCCATTTTTCTTTAATTTTTTCTTTTCTCGAGTGTGCTTCAAATTAAGGACATATTCACCATTATAGGCACACCCTTCAAAAGGGTTCAACTGAACTAGAAAATTATAGTAAATGTTTTTAAGCAATTTTGTAGACCAATAACAACCATCTTTTGTTCCATTTCAATTGTTGACAATCTCACCCAGCACTTTCTAGTAGCATAGGTATGACTTTTATCTTTTTTTTCTTGTGTTATATTGCACCATATTGTCACTACCCCTCAATATAACCCATGTTGTCTCATGACCATTTTTTACAACAAAAAAGTTTGTGCCCTTTGAGGATTTGATCATATCTTCAATAAATTTAGTCCTTGATAGTATCAATCATCTCCCACTTCCCTCGACAAAATTTCCATATAACCAATGAAAAATGCTGGAGTGTGCGGATTTTTCCATACATCGATTTTACTAATTGATCTTCGTACTAATATAAATCTATAAACACCGGGTCCTACACTATAGGAGAACATAATGGGTAGCGTACCTTCATGATTGTTTCAAGTTTATTATTGTCAATATATTAAAAAACAATTTTCCATGAACATTGACATCATGGTCGTTGTGACATTTGTAATTAAGTGACTAGAAAGAAGAGGATATACAGGTAATGGTATTGCTACCATAAAGGAGATGGAAAACTAGTTGAGGAGAGAGGAACACCATAGAGACAAAAGTTTGTATTGTCCAGAGCTACGTAGTGGAAGAATATCGAGAAACATGGACACAACTTGCACCTCCAACCTCTCAATTACCGAACAAATAAACTACATAATTACCTTTGATCATGTTAACTAGCCTCCCCATTTTTATGTAAACAATGAGAGACTCAAGGAATTTAACACGGTTTTTAGTTTGTGGCAAAATCCTCATAAAATTTAAGACTTGGGTCATTTGAAGTCATATTAGACTACCAAAAATAGGTCGTCACGCTAATATTCTTCATGCCCACATCTTCCCAATCACAATGTATCTTCAATAGAAGCCAACATTTTTTAGGCAATGCTAAAAACCTAGATATCTAGGTTATTGATATTAATCACAATGAACGGCTCACTTTTTACATACGTAGTTTGGAATTTTTGGGAAGCATAAACTACATCCCAACCATTTTATATAGATCGAGAAGCTATCACATTAGTCACTATGATTTTGGAAAGAATGTTCTGCAAAACTTCAATTGATTTTACCCTATTTTCATTTTCATTTTTTAATAAGGGCCTTAAAATCTTTCTCTAATGTGCCTTTAGAACTCCACACATGGTAATAACGATTAAATTCTTAAATCCAAAACCCCATTGCAATTTTTCTTCCAAAAATGACCCATATTTTCTCTCCACTTAGGGGTGAAGGTAGAACTCAATTTCGGATGGTCTACAAAAAAATTCCTCTTGCTTCCGCTTTTACAAACTTCATCTTTTTTCTACAAAATATACTCTTCTCAAATTGTGTATATTTCCGCAACAAGATCCTGTGTAACCTTCATGTGATCATTATGTAGTCAAACAGAACATCATATTACATAGTCCAGACTTCCATTTCCTCAACTGCCTCATAGTATTCAACCTTGCATAAACTTGCAGAAGCTTTCATCAACAATTTAGACCTATGCCTTGAGCATACATATTCATCTTTGGCTCTTCTTGTTTTATTCTTGCTTGAATTGTTTAAAATACGATCTTATGCTACTTCTGGAGTCACATGTTATATGCCCAAAATTGTGACATTTGTATCATTATGTATTGTACTTTAATAGAGGAGTGAATGAATTATGATTTTGGTTGAGCTAGCTAATAGGACTTATGTTTTGCTTGCTTGCAATCTTACTTCTAGGGGTCTAAAAAGGGCCCCTTTCATTTAGAGAAACATTATTGGCATCGTCTCTACAATCCCTTGATTTATGTCCAAAGTTTGTACATGAAAAACAATGACCAAGAAATATGGTTTCATACCAAGATGACTAGGATTGCCTTGATGAAGTAGTTTTTTTAAGGTTATTTAGCTTTGAATAAGATTCACTTTGCTTAACTTTGTCTCTTATCCCACTGTTATTTGTGTTGTGTATGGATCCCTTGAGATCATTAGTGTAGCCTTTTGGAGTAGTAGCTCTTTCAAACTTATCTTGATTTCATTCCTTTCTTCTCAGTTGTGATTGTGGAATTAAAGAATATTAGCATAGCCTTTAGGCTTTTCCTAAATTTTATTTTTTTGGTGACTTAAGGCTTTCATCTTATTTGTATGAACTCTCACCCACATAACCAAGACCAATTTTGTCGCATGATGATATTTGACTTACCTAGAATATCATCCAACATTTGAGAAATTATCAAGTTCTTGTTGAGATTATCTACTTCATTCCTTAATGAGACAATATTTTCTTCAAGATTCTCATAATTTTCTTCTTTTTCCTTCAACTAGATTTTCATCGCTTCTTTTGCTCTCTTTTCTTCTTCTAGTTGAATTTTCAAGGAGATGAATCCTTCAATTTTTGCACTTTCTCTTTTTGTTTTTGATCAACCACTGCTTCTAGCTAACTTGTCAACATTTTTCAATGTTATGCTTCTTCGCCTCAAGATTTCACAACTACTCTTTAAGCCTTATATTTTTTTCCTTAGCTTGAATGTTTGTTCTAGTGTAGCCCCAAGTTCTACTTTAATATCTATTTTAATGGTCTAACCTTATTTTGGATATAATTGTCTCTCCTATTTGTCTTCATCTTCTTTATAAGGTTTTATATTCATGGCTATGGAGGAGACTTCCTTCAGGGGTTTGGATTTATGCCTTCTTTACTTTTCCATCTGTGTTTATGAGGTCTACCTTTTAGTTGTTAGGTTGGGTTTGAAGGAACATCCTCATATACCAATTGTTAGAAATAGTGAGAAGGGAGTGAATCAATATTTCATTACTTTAAAACTTTTATATTTTTAAACATTTGGAGCACATAAATCATGAGACATGGGTCGTTATACAAGAAACACTTGTACAATTTTTTTCTTTGTAAATATTTTGTAAACTTCTTCGTACAAAATAAACATCAACTCACAACTTAGGAGCTTTTGTAGGCACCAAACTACATGAGACTTCATTCCCCTAGTTTAGCACCAACTCATCAAATTTATAGGCACCAACCTACAACAAACTCCAATCCCATAATTCAGCACCAACTCAACAAATTAGTAAGCACCAATCTACTTCTTCAATTTGTTCCTTGGAGTTGTCAACAACAATTTTTGTTTTCCTATGTTTTCTGGCTCGCCATGATCAAAATACAGATCACTAGGCTTACTGCTACTCCTTAATTGCTCCACAACATTGATCTTCTGCTTCATTGGTAATTCATTCCAACTGTCCACAACCTTACCCTACACATTTTCACATTGGTCAAACAACACATGCACGATTTCAATGTTGTGACGTTACATACAACTTCTCCCTCGTTTATTATGGTAAAGTCTGCTTGGTAACTTGCATTTTTCTTGCAAACTAGATCCTAATGTATCTTGTTTCTAATAGAATACCATTAGGAATTTCAACAATTTTCATTACATCACTCTATAATAAACAAACACAAAGCCTTGATAACCTCTAGTTCTCCTATATCTTTGGATATAGATATCATGTTCATGTATGGGTTTTCATGGGGTCATCCATGGATAAAGATCAGTTTTTCTCACCCCGTGGTACCCTTGAATAGTCTTCACTAATATTGAATCTAAAAAAAACTTCCAACCCAAATCGATAAGAGTGTAGGATGGCTCTCGGGTCTATCCTTCCTTTAATACGACCCCTTCCCGTCTACTTTGGTTTGTCCTAGGATATGGATCAGGTCAGGTCACCCTTCAATACACTTTTTGAGGCTACTTTAACCTTTCACACAAAAAATATTCACCTCTCGTATAACCTCTATTGAATTAATCACAAAAATGAAATGCTTCAACCAGTTGAGGTTTTCATAGTTTTGCAATATCATATACAACCTTGTCAACAAGTTTATGTTTCCCAAATGTCCAAGTTACTCTATGGAAAATAGACCTTCCTTTAAGTATTATTCCCTTAGCTCGTATATGTGGTCAACTCACCATTCTTCCCTCATTTTGGATCTATGTTGACTCAACACTCTTCCTTCATCTCGAATTTGTGGTATGTCTCTAACCTTTTTACTCTTCTACAACTCTGATTAATGTCTCAATGAGCCATACAAGTGGCTTTATTTATACTAAACAAGTGGGGGGTCAAGCATTTGACATGTCCCATTAAGAAATGGATTCAGTTAGCCTTTAAGAGAGGGGCCAACTTGAGTTGGGGTCACAACATCTATTTAAAATCATTCAAAAAAAAAATTATCCTCGGCCATGGGGAGTTAGAGGGTATGCCACCTATCGCTGGAAAGGTATCGAAAAATGCTAGTTGATTATGTAACTTTCCCTTTCATCAAGGATACCTTTAACATTAATAACAATTATCTTCAACAACCTCATCATCCTTATCTGATTCCTAATCAATACATGTAGCAAAAAAATCATATATCTCCTTTCGAAATATCTTGATCTACTAATCATATTCAAAAACTTACCAATACTTAACATTATCAAGGATGTATGGTTGATATTTGACCTCTATTTGATATTGCAATTTTGGGCTAACTAGAATTTTGAAGGTACTGGCTGACACAACGAAATAATCTGTTAAATGATTTTCTTCCTTTGAAGTAGTATTAATGGTAAATGCCTAGAAAAGAAAATTTCACATTGTCCCATACCTCATTTTTGTGAGATCAAAGCCTTGGATGCTTGTCCCGATAGAGTTTTCCTACTTGCTTGATTAACAATTCTGAATCACTAAAAACTGCAAGGTTCGAAATGTTTAGATTCCTAGCATCTTCAAGTCTCAAAACGAGGGCTTCATATTATGCTACGTTGTTGGTAATTTTGACTCTAGCCTAAATATAGAGTAAAGATTTCTTTTGAAGGTGAAACTAACACAACTTTTGCTCCTAACCCTTTTCTCAAAGAATCCCCATCAAATTATAATTTTCATACTTTATCTATTAAATTCTCAATAGTGCTAATAAATATATTTACAACAATTGAAGTATTAGATTTAGTATTTACAGATAGTCTATAACATCCTTGATATTAATCAACAAAATATACAAGGAATTTGTTAGAATGCTTAGCAACACTAACATTGAAAGCAAACTTCTCTAGAATATTGGCTAGAATATTTACTACCACTACATCCATAACCATATTTTTTGAAGGGATCTTGTAATGTCCCTTTTCGAATGATCTTTTCTAGAGAAGGCTCAATAACCTATTTGATTCCCATAGGCTATGTCAGTAAAAATGGAGCCAATTAAGTTAATTATTTAAATGTGGGTTGAGTGAAAGTTATAAAACAAAGACCCGTGGTATAGACCCATAGTATTTTCATGATAAAAAAAATATTGGAGCTCACTTTTTCATTATGCTTGGTTATTTTCTCAAGTCAATATGGATAGATCTTACAGATTGTGTGTGGGGGGTTAAAACCCTTAATAGAATTAGTTTTGTGGTGAAACAAATCCACCCTATATGATCATAAGGAAGAATAACTTATATTCTTCACAAGAATTCATTTCCAAAGAGGGATATTCAAATTATTTTTTTCTAAAATGAGGGTTCAACCAGAATCCATATGGATTTTCTGTGGATTGATTTAGCTATCAATTATTTGTTGAAGCCGAGGGAGGTTGAGTTTATTATTGTATCAACATTCAGACGGTTTGTGTGGGTTGATTTTGACCATCAGCAGTTCGTGGAAGGCAAGGTGACCAAACTTATTAGTGTATTAGCATTCACAAGGTTATGTGGGAAATTTAGCCACTAGCATTTCATGGAAATCAAGGGAGGTAAAATCTATCAGATTACCAGAAAAAAATTGGGGGTTTTGGTAGGTCATACCAGCCTAATTTTATCCAATGGTATTTCTCCCAACAAATTGAGCCAATAGTTGTTGGGTCATGGCATTAAGAATGGAGGTTGATCATTTCAATAATTTTGTTTCGACAAATTGATCTTCAAATTTTTGTAAGGGATATTACAATGCCATCATCTTCATCTCTTGTTCCCAACAAAATCGTGTTAGGTTCCTAGAAATCAATTTATATCTTAAATGGGTTCTTAAAATGTAATTTCATGGCGTGATTAATAAACATTTCTAATTGTATTTGGCTAAGTTTGTTGTTGTAAAATTTGATTGTGAAATATTTGTTGCGTTTTTATTGTACCAAAAGGGTTTTTTATAGTTATTGTGGTATTGTTGCTTGTGGAACATTTTTTATGTTGTTGTTGTGTTAGTAATGCTTCATATTTGATTAAATGCAAAGTGTTTGACAAAATGTATGCAAAATAAAAATCAAGGCATTGCAAGTTTGGTTAGTATATTTCATTAAGGGACATTTTTGTGGTATTAGAGCTTATTTTCCTACCAACCTATGCTATATTGATGTTTTTTAAGGATAGGGAATATGTCGCCTACATGAAACAAAGCAAGGGTGATAACCATGTTCACTCAAAATCAAAAGAAGAGGAAGAAATGGGGATATGAATGAACAATCCAAGGGAAAAACTATGAATATTTTAAATTCCCTTGCAAACGGGAAGCAATAGTTGGTTCATCTTATAACCCAACTTATTGTAAATAATCAAGGGAACCAAAAAAATGGTTCAGGAGGGTAAAATGGTGACAATGGGAACCGTGTTGAAGGAAACAACACCCATTACCCCATTCAGAATAACCCTTGAACAATGAGTTGAGTGACTCCTACACCTCCCTTACCTTAGTTCTTGGAGGAATAACTAGTATCAAATCAGGGTCAAGAAGGACAAGGTGAAGGGTTTTCTAATTATTTGAAGGAGTATTATAGTCTTGGTGAGGAGTTTTATGAATCCATGTCCTTACAAAAATTTTGTACCACAAAATAAAGAAATAGGCCAATATAATACAATATGAGGTCACATAATTGTTATCTTTCATGGAAGTTAGGGAAATTGTCCATCCCTTCCTCTGTTGGTTCATCCTAATGCATTGCGAGAGCATGAGGTTCAAAATTTGGCCACCTATTTCCAACTCAACCCTATGTTGGTTACAAAGACCATTAAATTTGCCACACTTCATTTGGAGGGAGAAGCTCATGAGTAGTGGTACCATGGGTTAGTCACATTGGGGAATTCTAGCATTCCCTCATACCTGGAATCCACACAAAGACTAATTAACCAATCTAATAAGGACCCAAAGGTACATTTTAGGGAGTTGGAACAAGTCAAGCAGAAGGGTATAGTAGATGCCAAAATTCAAGAGTTTTAAAGGTTTGTAGTCATGGTGATAGATGTGTCAAAGCAGAGCTTGATTATTTTATTCATTGAAGAACTATTTGAACCCCTACATGGTTGGGTTAAGGCCTTGAAACCAAATTATCCATAGGATTTTATAATTATAACATGGGACATAGAGGACGTGGTACCAAAGAATAAATATTCTCCCAAATGTCTCCTTATTCATAAAAACAAAGACAATAATCCATTCTATAAGGACTCAATTGAGAAAGAAAAATTGGATGATGAGTCTCAGAAGGAATTGAGAAGGAAGAAACATTGCTTTAGTTGTAAGGAGCTAGCGAGTTATCACAAGTGCATGGGGAAGGGAAAGGTGCATTACATAGAGGTGCTTTCAGACATTGAAGGGGAATAAGAGGCAGGATAAGCTCGAGACAATGAGCATAACAATACAAATCTTGAGAATTCTTGTGTGGGGACTATGGTTGGAACTATAGCTACTCTACCATGTGTCCCTAGATACCACAATTTTAGGGTTAAAGGAGTAGTAAGGGAAAGTGTGTAATTGTATTGATTTATGGTGGGGTGACCCATAACTTCATTGACTCAACTTTAGTTGTCACTAGAGGCATTCCTATAGAATAATTTGAGGGATTCAATGTTGTAGTGGTTGATGGGTACAATATGGCATGAAAAAAAAGATTGCACGATTGGAGCTGAATATGGGCATCTACACAAGGAATGATGACTTCTATGTGGGCGAACTGGTAGACACTAACGTTGTATTGGGTAGTCAATGGCTTATTTATATAGAGAATCACTGGAAGAACTATTGGACAATGGGGATGAAATTCGTTGTAGTGGGTGGTAAGAGGGTAGTTATGAGGGTCATGTCCAATGATGCTCCTAATATTGTTACAACCAAGCAGATGGAAATCATATTTAGGAATATTGATGTATCTTGGGTAACAAAGTGTTTGAATACAACACAAAGAGCCTCATATAGCAATTCGTGTTATCATGAATATATTTAGTCACCAATGCGAAAACATAACAAAGTTTTTGTAGAGATACCTCGAGGGAGGCCTCCTAATAGAGACTTTGAGCACACCATTGAGTTAGAATAAGGGGCTAAACCCATCATATCTACTCCATATAGACACTCGAAAAATTTCAAAGATACGATAGAGAAAACAATCAAGGATTTGTTAGAGATGGAACATATCAAACCCCATTTGCTTCATTAGTAGTTTATGTTAAGAAGAAGAATGGAACCATGAGGATGTGTATTATCATTCAGAAGGTTATGTGGGTCGATTTAGCCACTGCATTTAGATGAAATCAAGGGAGGTAGAATCTATCAAAGTACCATCAAAATTTGGGGGTTTGGTGGGCTGTACCGGCCTGATTTTATTGTCAAAACTCATCGTTATTTCTCCTAGAAAATCGATCCAATATTTGTTGGGTTATGGCGTTGAGAAGGGAAGTCAAATCGATTCAATAATTTTGTTTCGGAAAAGTCATATTTAATAGTTTGTAAGGGATATTTAGTGTCTTCATCTTCATCTCTTATTCCCAAAAAAATCATGCTAGGTTCCTAAAAATCAATTTGTATCTTAAAGGGTTGCTTAGTAGGTAATTTAATGGCTTGATTAATAAAAAAATATGATTTCATTTGGTTGAGTTTGTTGTTGTAAAATTTGATTGTGAAATATTTACTCTGTCGTTATTATGCCATAAGGGTTTTTACAATTACTTTGGTATTTTTGCTTGTGGAACATATGTTTTATTTTTGTTCTTGTGTTAGCAATGCTTCATATTTGATACATTCAAAGTGTTTAATGAAATGTATACAAGATAAAAATCAAGGAGTTTCAAGTTTGGTTAGTATAGTTCACTAAGGGGCATTCCATATTTGTGCTAAATACAACCAAATCTTTGATTAGGCAAATACACTTAACCTTCCTTGAATCAAAATATAAAGGTTTTGATATGGTCTAGTAATCTGCAAATTTTTCCATTACAGACTTAGGCATCAAGTTACGAGATTCCCCTGAAACCAACAAACAATTATGAAGAAGAAAATCATGAATCCTTAAAGTGATATAAAAAGGAGAACCACCTCATTTATTTCCTCTACATATGGACCAAATGAAATATAAGGCTTTTCATCTTGTAAATTTAGAGTATCCTGATGAACTATAATATGTAATTATTTAATTACTACGACCAACTGATTTTGATAAATAGGATTCTTGGCCACTCTAGTAATGGAACATGAATTTTTGCCTTCTCCAAGCTAAACTGAATTGAAATATATTTTTTCCTTTGGTTCTTCTTCTTTATATCTAGGTTGTTGATGACGATCTTGTGAAGAAGGAGGTACTTAGTCCTTCTATTTAGCTTGATCAATTGTAACCTTATTATTTTGATTGACCTGCGTTATTGGGGTTACTCTAGGCCTTAAGTCATACTTCTTATGAATCTCAACATGAAGAAAATTAGGAAATATTTTATATTGAGGTAGGAGGGAATGATCCATACCTTCAAACATTCCATGCTCGTGCTAATGAAAATCTTCCTATGCATGCAAAACTTGAGAAGCCTGGCCTTCAAGAGAATTTTTCTCTTTTTATAATTGTCCAAATCCTCTTCAACCTACTCATCAATGACTAATGGAGTCTAGATGGGTTGTTAAGCACTCCTCCTATCCATGTGTGAAATATTTTGACTAAAAGGCCATTGAAATTTATTAGGATTTTTATTCACGAGTTCCCACGAGGTTCCTAACCCTGCCTGGGAGGGCTTTTTGTTTTCCAAATCCATGTTGGTTATTTTATTGGAAAGATTCTTGATCATTCTAGTCATATCTTCCATTTTCTGATCATGCTCCTCATTGACTATCCTTGACGGATTGGATTCCTCCTTTACCCCTTATCATTCCCCTAGATTTGCCTTCACTTTCACCTTTCTTGAGGCTTCTATGTAAGCTTCAACCTCAAATGTATCATCCAACATGTCTAATAAAGTATGTATTTAATTTCTATAAGAATTAATGTAAAATATATCAAAAGTGCTAGTAAACAAAAGCTTTGCAGTTGTAGGAGAAGGTTTAATATCAAGAGGAATTTCATTATATAGCTTATTGAATCTTTTAATAAACTCAAGAACATATTCTCCAACCTTCCTCTTTAAAGAACCAAACTCTGTGAGCAACATAGATCTCTTCTCACCCCATTTTTTGAGAAATGTGTTTGTTAGATCCCACCATGAATGAATGGTGTCACCTTCCAATTCCCTAAAACATTTTCTCACGTCTTCAAGAGAGATTGCATAAACAATCTGGTATACACATCATCTACCTCAATATTCATATTATCTACAAAATTCAAGAAAGTAGTTATGTGTTATTCTACATTGATTCACCTTCATCATCATATTTAGGAAAATGTTTCAAATATCCCTGTGAAAAACATGCAATTGGGAAAGCAACCATCGAGAGACATACCTAGTAGCTACCAAATTAGTCAGTCCAATAATTTTTTGATGTAGAATTTGTGGCATGTTTGATTGTTGTGATTGTTGATATTGTGAATCATGTGCTTGTAAAAACTGTTCTGCCTCAGGAGCAAGATGATTGATGTATAATCTTAGTTCATTATGTTGTTGTGACAAAGGAAGAGGGGTGGAATGGGAAAAAAATGAAAATGGTTCTTCAAGCTTTACTTCAGGTGATTCTTCTTTAGTGAAAATGGGGGTTGAGGATATAAAAACTTCAGTTTGTTCAATGAGGAAATAATTTTGGAGGGAAAGTCCCTTTTCAAAGAGGGAAAGGACTCTAAGGGTTAACACGAGAAATTGGTTTTCAAGTTTCTCTTCATAATATTTAAGAAATGAGACAAGTTCTTGAGAAGTAGTTGAAGATGTGGCTTGTTATCTCTATCCTAGTTTTGCTTGCCTAATTAGCTTCTCCGGATTAGAAAAAATTGAGATCTCCTCTGGATAAGGGTTACTCATTCTAAATTTCCTCCATGATGTTAGGATTCATATAGTGAAGTTCGGCAGGTGACAAATTTCAATCAATTTTTTCCTTGCTCACCATCAAGGGAAAGGTACAATCATTGTCCCAAGGAAAATTGTCTTTGTTTATTTGTTCCCTGACAATAACACCAATTTGATGTTGTATCTTTGAGATAGTTCCTAGCTCGAAAACCATGCCAAGGCACTAGTAAAAGTTTTTAAAAAACGTTCTTATTCAATTTAGCTCTTGTCTGATGGATTGTAAGACAATACCTTTCAGATGTTTTTTCAACAGGCTACCTTTCAACTAAGGAAAATGACTAATTTGGTTGATGTGGTTATAAAATAATAGATAAAACATTGTAACATATTTTATAGCATTCAACGAATACTTCAATATTTATCACTAAAGAAGACACACTCGAATGATATTCCTATAGTTCTATAACAAATCAAAACTTTAATTATATGAAATATGGACAATAATATAACCATTCAATCATATGGTAAAAGCAAATACATTCTATCATAAATGTCTATATGAAACATAACATTGCCATAAATTGTTGAAGTTAATCCTTAATTTAACCTCCTAGGATATCTCATATAACTTCAAATCATTGCACAAATGAAACAGGGATGCATAACTTACAAGAGAAAAACTATAATAAAAGAGTATGCACTGCCAATTGCTGAAAGAAAAATATTTGATTAAACAAATTGTATTAATATTATCCATAGATGCAAAAATATAATTCCTCTCTTAGAATGCAAACCCCTTTCTTGAGTTTTTCTTAATTTTTATATAAAATAATTATAACACAGTTGTATTGCAAATGAAAGATTTTAAGAACTAACTAATAAAAATAGAAACAATTTGCAAATATGAAATAGTTTTGTCCACACGTCCAATTCTCCAGTTGAATTCTGTGTTGGGATCGTAAGGATTTACAGGGAAAGTTTACCTAACCACTCCTAATACGTTCTGACTAAATAGTTGTATGGTATCATCTTCTATAAGCAATTTCCAAGTATGTATACTTATGATAAGTTGGAGTAGTTGAGAATAACAATTTAATGTGACAATGAATGTAAAAATCATCCATCAATTTATCCACTATACTTGGTCCCTTCAATGTTCCACCCATGTATAAAAAATTGTTTGAATTTTCTTTGGTCCTTAAGATATCCTCTTTGTATGCTTCCAAAGGCATCGACATGTGATTTTGATCCCAATAAGAAGGCATTCCCATGTCCTTTTTTACTAGTATACACTTATCCTAAGCTTGTTCGACACAATTTCTCTTGGTTGAAACTTTAGTCACCTCCATTATGACATAGGTTTTGTCTTCAACACCCACAACTCTTATCTATTCTTGATTCCTAGAGAGGCAATCTAAGGCTTGTCGTCTAATTCAAATTGAATTTTGTCAATGGTATGTTCACTGTTGTAAGTGATCCTGATTGATACCCACATTTATAAAATGATTTTCACTATTTCTGCCCAAATAATTTTCAATGGTCCAACCAAAGCTTGTGTTGCTACTGACTAATTCTTCAACAAATCCAAATCCATCTACAATCTTGCTTCGAGCTCATGATTTGTATGGATTGTTGCATTTATGTTAGCTACTTCATCTGTGAGATTATTAATATATATGGATTTAGAATTTGATTTTAGATGTTCTTGTTGGGTTTTATCTAAAGGAATTGGGAAACTGGGATATTTGAGTTAGTTTTGTCTCACTAGGGTCCTTTTCTAACAGACTGGCCTTTCTAAGATCCCTTAAGTGAATGTCAAAGCAGAGAAGGTTAAAAGTCTTTCTCTGGTCTTAGACTTTACTCTGTGTCAATCTTAAATGTTTTCTATTGTCTGAAGAGTTGGCCTCATTAGGAGCTTGGTCATAGATGGTTAAGGCATGTCCTGTCCCTAGATTTGCTCCTAAGTGGTCACCTTGGAAGGTTTCCTTATCATTCACCTTCATTCCTTATCATTTCATCCCATATTATCATCTTTAAAGATCCTCTGATTTAGATGACTAGCCCATTTGAAAGCCTTGGATATTGAATTACAATTAAACCCTTTTATGACCCCATTGCCCAATGGACTTGAGTTTTCTTTGAATTATCTCCCCGTTGCCAAAAATCCTTCTTTTCTTGCTTCTTTATCTTACATCGAACCCTTATTTCATGTTACCCAACCAACCAAACAAACAAACAAAACAAAAACAACAACCCTTGTGCCTTATAACTAGCCTAACACCTTAATTTGAACTTCAAAGACATATATTTTCTTTGCCTTTACAGAGAGATCCCTCTCTGGATCTAGGAGGGCTAGATCCTGAGATCCCAAAGTGGTTTGATGTTGTCTTGTCTTTTGGTATTTCCAAACTTGCCAAAACACAAGAACCACAACATACCCTTCTTTTCTTAATGGGACACTTTTCCTTGCTCATCACACATAGATTGCCAATTACATCACCCTTTTCTTGAATCTCATTGATTTGGGTAGAACTCCTAGATTCAAGGTTGCATCAAAGTGACTAATTCCTAAGAGATTTCTTTCATCAGGTTGATGATAAAAGATGAAGGGTCGGTTGCTCATGAACATTACCAAAATGTGGAGGTATCTTAGTGGTCAAAAAAATCATTCTCGGGACATGTTTTTAGCCAATACAACTCCAATTAAATGTTTCCTACCAGATTGAGGTCCAGGGCTTGCAAATTTTTACATGTGGTATGAAACCAATGAGACTCTCTAGACATTAAATTAACACGCTGAAAAATCATCCATTTCTTCTATTTTATAAAATCAATTAATATCGATTGTTAATGATTGAAAGGGATGTTTATGATTTCAATCAATTTGACTTTTTTCACATTGCAGAGATTACAAAATCTAGATTTTCTAAGCAAATTGAATGAACAGGTTGGTGTCTCAAGATAATTTATTGGCATATGCAAAAAAAACCCTTGTCCAAAATTTATCGACATATGCAAACAAAAAAAGTACATAATTTACAGACATTAAAATCAACCTGAGATTCTTGTCGTATGTTCGATGCTCCTTGCCTACCTGTTCGTTTGGTATTGGCTCTTAGATTTTTTATTTGGCCGAGATGTTCTATAGTTACAAATGCTTGAATTATAACCGAAACTCTAGCTGCTCATTCAAATAACTGAAACCTATCTCTTCCCCTCTCGTGCAAGCCCCACTTAGCTAGTTACATTTTCATGGGTTTGGTGACAACAAGCTCATTTATTTGTCTTCAGCCTATTAGGGATTGGTCAGAATGAGGACTCTGATGTAATGTCTTAAATTTCAAAAGCAAAAATACCTTAGTTCTTCAAAGTATTAAATATTTGATACAATTCCCGGCAATTCGACTAGAAAAACAAAAAAAATTCACAAATTTATCTCATAATTCATAGATCCAAAATCCTTTGACGTGCCCTCACAAAAATTTCAATGTAAATGAATAGGAGTTACCAACACCAACAAATTTTCACATCGCAGCATGAAACACAAAAAAATTTCACCTTCATGAAACGCTGCCAACCAATTTCTTCTAGAATTACTCACCTCGTCAAACTCAAATCAAATTTTGAACAAATGTCACTTAATGGGAAAAACAACATACATACATATGTCAAATGGAGATGAAAAGGGTAGACAAATGCCTAGCCTAATGATCTAGATTTATGCATGAACGCAATAAAATACAGAAATAGACATAAACACAGAGATGCAGCAGAAATAATACTTCATTTCATTAATATCAAATAACTGAAATATGTTTACAGACAGAATGGAAATAAACTAGCTAAGACGATGGTAGCTTATCTCTGAGGAGAGATGTGGCAACTACATGCCTCTGAACTGTGTTACAATGAGGCTCGAAGGCCTATTTATTGTTGAGAAACAATGCAAAACCCTAAACATCCAAAAACCTAACCGTAGAAGATGAAGCGCCAAAACTATGGGCTCCGTTTGGGTAAAATCGTGTTTCAACTTCCTAGGGATGTAACTTTGGCATACGATATCCTTTTGACGCACATCATACCTCATTAGAAAGATCTATCCATGCCTCAAAACGGCTGCGGAAGTTTAAGACCCAAAAAACTGCTAAAAATAGTAAGTTGTGTTGCAACTGAAAATTTGAAAGAATTGATGGTGGCATTTCAAATGGAATAGGTGGGTGGCCACCAATATCCACCTGGATCATTAGGGCCTCCAAACGGCTCCAAAAGTTCAGGAATTGAAAAATAGCTAAAAATAGTAAGTTGTGCTGAAAGTGAAAAACTGAAAGAACTGATGGTGTGGGTCCAAATGGAATAGGTGGGTGGCCACCGATATCCACTTGGATCATTCCTCCCTCCTTAGGAAGCAATGGTCTCCATTGCGTTAAGTTCCTCCATAAGAGGCAAATTCTGCTGAACTTGGTATTGGATTCATCTAGGATGTCATGGACATGCTGGCGGATGTGCTGGGGGATGTGATGGATACGTTCAATATACTTGGTTGCCTCAAACAATACATGTGTGGATTCTATCTACGTAATCGCATGAGGCATGGCACTATCAGGTGGAGGTGCACCGATGTTCATATCGATGGAGTGCTTGTCCTGACAGTGTAGAGGAACCTCTATGGGTGAGGAGAAAATGTCTTTGTATTCCTCCATGACTTTGTCCATTTGCTGCAGCTATGCAGGGGAGCCTTGTTTCGAGGCTATGGCCACAATCTTCTTCTTTCCCTGTGAGCAAGTTGTAAGGAAAATAAATTTCCTGGTTTGGGAAACAATCTTACTGCGTTGTTTTGCAATAGTCAAGGAGATGGTCGGAGGCAGTACTACCTCTGGTATCCTGTACAATTTATTTCCCAAAGTAATAACAATAGAATGAGGCCTAGACTTATACACAACACGTCGCCTCCACAAGTATGGTTGGCCCAATAATACATCAACTACATCAAGAGGAGCAACATCACACAATACCTCATATGTGAATGGTTTGATGTTGTACGAAATGCAACACTGTTGGTGGATGCAAAAATATTTCCCTGGGTGAAGCCACTCGATGGTATACGGCTGCGGGTGTGCTATGGTCGGTAGGCCAAGCTGCTTCACGACCTCTGCTAAAATGAGGTTCTTTTGGCTTCCACTATCGACAAGAAATTGCAGTGGAGAACCCTTCACCCATATCTGCAAATGGAAGAGGCGCTCCCCCTCCTCTGGATCCTCCCTCTGGAGCTTGGTGGTGGCAACAATGGCACTCGGGTTTGCATCAATGATATGCTTCCTTTTTTCATCTCCCTTTTCCAGTTCTAGCTTGGGATCAAAACATGCATCTGATTCGGGTGCCTTCAGTTCGACCACCAACGACTGTTTGGCCCGACACTCATTTGTGCTATGAGTGGGGCTGTTATGAAATTCACACCACTTCCCCATGTCCTTCTTTGGATTTGTGGTGGTGTTTTGAGTCACCCCGCTTTGGCTCTTCCCTTTGTTTTATGGTTCGGGGGCGCTTTTCCTTGGCTTCGGATTCGCAGATCCAAAGTCTCACTTCTTCTGCTTAAATTTCTGCTCGATATTGGCGACATAACGATATGTCGTGCCAAGCGAGGTAATGTCAAGGAACTCCATTTCCTCCTGAATGTGTCTGTGCAGACAACTACAGTACTTAAGCACCAAATGTCTCTCTGAATCTTTAATACCCAACTTTGTGCATAGGGTATGGAACAAATTCGTCAGTTCGTGCACATCTTGATCCCTTTCTTGCCGCAGTGTGGTCCATTGGATGTAGTTGTCCTCATATCTCCCCATGGGGTAATATTGTTCCTTGATGCCGTCTCAGAACAAGTTCCAAGTGGATGTGACCAAGAAGAGAGAGGGTTCCCCCTCTTCCTTTTGCTCACAATAGGTTTCCCATTAGTCTTTGACATGGGGGGCAACTTTGAGGAGTGCAAAAATAATATTTTCTCGGTTAGAGAAATCATGGACCGAGAAATACCCTTCTAGCAAATTCAACCATCTATCTACAATGTCTGCATCTATCTGGCCTTCAAATACAGGAATGTCAAAGTTTACTTGTACCTTGAAGGGAGTGGCACCTCTAGAGTGGTTGTTGGATGCAGATGTGCCGTAGGTGGGCAGTCGTTAAAGGATATGAGCAAAGTTACCCATCATCGTGTTCCTTTGTTTCTTGAGGGCCTCCTCGAGCAATATTTTGATAGGATCTCCTGCTCCCTTATCTTTCTTTTCTTCCGCCATGGGAGGTCATCGGGGTTTGCAAGGCTAATCTTGCAAGGGTTCAACCAGATCGAGCGCTAACTCCCTATCCCTTGACCTCATTGGGGACATGAAAATAAAAACAAAGAAAGATCAGACCACTATGATACCACTGATCCGTATTTATGTAGAACACAATAAAATACAGAAATAGACATAAACACAAAGATGCAACAAAAATAATACTTCATTTCATTAATATCAAATAACTGAAATATGTTTACAAACAGAACGAAAATAAACTAGCTAGGGCGATGGTAGCTTATCTTTGAGAAGAGATGTGGTGGCTACATGCCTTTGAACTATGTTACAATAAGGCTCGAAGTCCTATTTATTTTGAGAAACAATGCAAAACCCTAAACATCCAAAAAGCTAACTGTAGGAGATGAAGCACCAAAACTATGGGCCTCGTTTCGGTAAATTGGTGTTTCAACTTCCTAGGGACGTAACTTTGGCATACAATCTTCGTTTGACGCGCATCATACCTCATTAGAAAGATCTATCCGAGGAGTACAACTATTGGCGTGAGAAACTTTGGATGCACGTTGCTCTCGATTTTACCAAAAAACATCGTTAGGGCCTCAAAACGGCTCCGGAAGTTCAGGACCCGAAAAACTGCTAAAAGTAGTAAGTTGTGCTGCAACTAAAAAACTGAAAGAATTGATGATGGTGTTTCAAATGGAATAGGTGGGTGGCCACCAATATCCACCTGGATCATTACGACCTCCAAACGGCTCTGAAATTTCAAGAACCGAAAACATACTAACAATAGTAAGCTGTGCTAAAAGTGAAAAACTGAAAGAACTGATGGTGCGGGTCCAAATGGAATAGGTGGGTGGCCACCGATATCCACCTGGATCATTCCTCCCTCCTTAGGAAGCAATGGTCTCCATTGCGTTAATTTCCTCCATAAGAGGCAAATTCTGCTGAACTTGGTATTGGATTCATCTAGGATGTCGTGGACCTACTGGCGGATGTGCTGGATACGTTCAATATAGTTGGTTGCCTCAAAAAATACATGTGTGGATTCTACCTGTGTAATCGCATGAGGCATGGCAATATCAGGTGGCAGTGCGCCGAGGGTCATATCGACGGAGTGCTTGTCCTGACAGTGTAGAGGAACCTCTATGGGTGAGGAGAAAATGTCCTTGTATTCCTCCACGACTTTGCCCATTTGCTGCAGCTGTGCAGGGGAGCCTTGTTTCGAGGCTGTGGCCACAATCTTCTTCTTTCCTTGTGAGTGAGTTGTAAGGAAAATAAATTTCCTGGTTTGGGAAACAATCTTACTGCGTTGTTTTGCAATAGTCAAGGAGATGGCCGGAGGCAGTACTACCTCTGGTATCATGTACAATTTATTTCCCAAAGTAATAACAACAAAATGAGGCCTAGACTTATACACAACACGTCGCCTCCACAAGTATGGTTGGCCCAATAATACATCAACTACATCAAGAGGAGCAACATCACATAATACCTCATCTGTGAATGGTTTGATGCTGTACGAAAGGCAACATTGTTGGCGGACGCATATATCTCCCTGGGTGAAGCCACCCTATGGTATACGGTTGCGGGTGTGCTATGATCGGTAGGCCGAGCCGCTTCACGACCTCTGTTGAAATGAGGTTCTTTTGGCTTTCGCTATCAACAAGAAATTGCAGTGGAGAACCCTTCACCCACATCTGCGAATGGAAGAGGCGCTCCCCCTCCTCTGGATCCTCCCTTTGGAGCTTGGTGGTGGAAACAATGGCACTGAGGTTTGAATCAATGATCTACTTCCCCTTTTCATCTCCCTTTTTTTGTTCTAGCTCAGGATCAGAACATGCATCTGATTCGAGTGCCTTCAGTTCGGCCACCAACGACTGTTTGGCCCGACACTCGTTTGTGCTGTGAGTGGGGTTATTATGAAATTCACACCACTTCCCCATGTACTTATTTGGATTTGTGGTGGTGTTCTGAGTCGCCCCGCTTTGGCTCTGCCCTCTGTTTTGTGGTTGGGGGTGCCTTTCCCTGGCTTCAGATTCGTGGATCCAAAGTCTCACTTTCTTCTGCTTAAATTTCTGCTCAATCTTAGCGACATAACGATATGTCGTGCCAAGCGAGGTAATGTCGAGGAACTCCATTTCCTCTTGAATGTGTCTGTGAAGACAAATGTGGTACTTGAGCACCAAATGTCTCTCTGAATATTTAATATCCAACTTTGTGCATAGGGTATGGAACAAATTCGTCAGTTCGTGCACATCTTGATCCCTTTCCTGCGGCAATGTGGTCCATTGGATATACTTGTCCTCATAACCCCCCACGGGGTAATATTGTTCCTTGATGCCGTCTCAAAACGAGTTCCAAGTGGGTGCGACTAAGAACAGAGAGGGTTCCCCCTCTTCCTTTTGCTCATAGTATGTTTCCCACTAGTCTTTGACATGGGGGGCAACTTTGAGGAGTGCAAAAATAATATTTTCTCGGTCAGAGAAATCATGGACCGAGAAATACCCTTCTAGAAAATTCAACCATCTATCTACGATGTCTGCATCTATCTAGCCTTCAAATATAGGAATTTCAAAGTTTACTTGTACCTCGAAGGGAGTGGTGCCTCCAGAGTGGTTGTTGGATGCAGATGCGCCGTAGGTGGGCAACCGTTGAATGATTTGAGCAAATTTACCCATCATCGCGTTCCTTTGTTTCTTGAGGGCCTCCTCGAGCAATATTTTGATAGGATCTCCTACTCCCTCATCTTTCTTTTCTTCCACCATGGGAGGTCGTCGAGATTTGCGAGGTTGAACTTGCAAAGGTTCAACCAGATCGAGCCCTAACTCCTTATACCCTGACCACATTGGGGACATGCAAAGAAAAACAAAGAAAGATCAGACCACTATGATACCACTGATCCATATTTATGTAGAACACAATAAAATGCAGAAATAGACATAAACACAGAGGTGCAACATAAATAATACTTCATTTCATTAATATCAAATAATTGAAATATGTTTACAAACAGAATGAAAATAAACTAGCTAGGGCGATGGTGGCCTATCTTTGAGAAGAGATGTGTCAGATACATGCCTCTGAACTATGTTACAATAAGGCTCGAAGGCCTATTTATTTTTGAGAAACAATGCAAAACCCTAAACATCCAAAAAACTAACTGTAGGAGATGAAGCGCCAAAATTATGGGCCCCGTTTGGGTAAATTGGTGTTTCAACTTCTCGGGGACGTAACTTTGGCATACAATCTTCGTTTGATGCACATCATACCTCGTTAGAAATATCTATCTGAGGAGTACAACTTTTGGTGTGAGAAACTTTGGACGCATGTTGCTCCCGATTTTACCAAAAAACATCGTTTAGGGCCTCAAAACGGCTTTGGAAGTTCAGGACCCGAAAAACTGCTAAAAGTAGTAAGTTGTGTTGCAACTGAAAAATTGAAAGAAATGATGGTGGAATTTCAAATGGAATAGGTGGGTGGCCACCAATATCCACCTGGATCATTACGGCCTCCAAAGAGCTCCAAAAGTTCAGGAACCGAAAACCTACTAAAAATAGTAAGCTGTGCTAAAAGTGAAAAACTGAAGGAACTGATGGTGCGGGTCCAAATGGAATAGGTGGGTGGCCACCGATATCCACCTAGATCACCTAACCAATTTCAAAAAGGGACACCTTTGGTGTAAAAATATACAACCTTCTATAGTGAAGAAATATTTATAAAAAAATATCAATGTTATTAAAAATTTAAAATTATTGTATATTTTATTTTTTATAAAATTAAACAGTTTTAAAATATAAAAATATAGGCTTCCACAATCCATAAACATAATATTAATATTTATAGATATCTTTATGGTGTAAATGGAATGAAAACATTATCCACATAGACCACATTATATACCTAAAAATATCCATACTAATTTCAAAATAATTAAAATTATATATATCATTTATATAAATTATCATTATGATCAAAATTCACAGTAAATGACAATTTCTTAAGATTTATGATTTTGTAATTGATTGGAGATATTTTCACCCAAAACCTTATTGGTCAAAAAGTTCTCTGATCCAATGTCATCATTTTTGTGAAACAATTATCGTCCATATTTGAATCGTAATATAAATATACACCATGTAATAATATGTGTATGTAAATATTACCATATTTAGTAAGAACTATTAAAGACAGAGACTGAAAGGTAATCACCACTTAAACAAAATATTGTCTTAACCGATGCCTAGATGGCAAGCATCATGGCAAGGTTGGCAGAAGCGATGGCTTATTAATAGTTGATGCGATAGATATGTGAGGAGTGAATGCAAGCGTACATTTGTTTTTTTATTTTTATTTTTTGAGACGAGGTGGATTTTGGTTTATTTGGTTTTCCTTCGGGCCGGGTCATGTCAAGGCTTTGAGTTGGGAGTGCTCAATGGAGTAAAAAAACTGATGTCGCAGTACGGGTGCGCCCATGGTGTGCGATAGGTGCCCGTGATCAGTTAAAGGCAACTCAGGTGGAGGCGTTCAGTTAAAAGCGACTTGGAGAAAAGACGTTTGATTATGTGTGACTCCATCGTCGGTTAAAGGCGACAAGAGGGCGAGCGGGTGTAGTGGGAGCGTCGTGTTGGGAGGGATCTTGCCCATTGTGACGAGCAACTGAGATAGCGGACGACACATGTGCGATGAGTTTGGTGAGTTAGCTTAGTTATGGAAAAATTGTGAAGGGTTGTATGTAGAGTTGTGGGCAAGTCGGTTGGGCGGGCCGACTCGTGAAGACAACCAACAAAAACGACTCCTGGTTCAAATAATGGGCAACAACTTGTATATATGAACAAAGGTTGCCACTCGTTCAAACATCGATCAAACCATTTATTCAAAACATAAAACAGAGTGAAGGCAAGTCGAGTAGACGATTCGTGTCGCAAGGCGGAGACACAGGCGTGCAAAAGTTTTGGTAGTTCGGGCGGAGTCAGGTCGTTTGGTGGGTGAAAAAGAGCGCGAGTAGGTTGAGTGCGACATGCATTGCGGCTTGGCAATGCGCATGCTTTGCGGGCAGAACGGAAACACTGCATGACAAAATTTTGACAAGCGAAATACTAGGGTTTTTGGTGAACAATTCAGTGTGGACAGTTCGATGCGACAGACAGAAGGCAACAACGCAATGGGCATGTGTTGCATGAATAGTGCACGACTGCTATATGACTTTGGTAATTCGTGTAGGTCGATTTTAGAAGGTTGCGCCATTTTGTAAAATATTGTATTGTAAAGTAAATTTGCAGACTTTATATATTATTGGGTAGACTTGTTAGGGAGTTGCCCCTCTGGTGTAAATGTGCGTACACTATGTTTAATGATGATTATGATTTCCGCTGCATGATAAGAAGATAATTGAATAAGATAAATGAAGTAATATCATTCTCGCTACATTGTGAACACTTGAGAAAATTTGACTAAGTGTTGAGTAGGCGTTCGTAAGCTTGAGTAGTGGGAAATGAAAGAGTTCGATGGTGTCGCACCCCACCTATGTGTGGTTGGAAGACACCACTGTCGTAAGGGCATGAAAGGTGGTATTAGATCTTGGTTCAAGGCGAGCCGAGCTGATTAACGATTGAAGTAGGAAAACGACAACAATTGTTGCAATTGGTATTGAGGCTGAAGCACTATGTAGTTTGTCGCAGTGCGACATTAGGAAGTTGAGCAGGGGCAAGGCAACAAGCTTGGGCCAAGCTGAACAAAGGAAGATGTTTGATATAAGGGCTGTTTGAAAGCTTGAAGACATGGCAGATTCTTGGAAGGACAAGAGGCAACAACACTGTGAAGCTCTTGTGCAAGCAAACATTTTTAAAATCTTAAGTTTAATATGTGGAATTCAAGTGCCTATAAATTTTTTAAAACACTGAATCTATTTGTACATTCAAAAAATATATTTTAAACAATAAAAAATCACATTTTTACTTGAAATTATATAGCTTTAATGAAAAAGCTATTTAATCTATAAATTAAAATACATATTAAAATTATAAATGTTAATTAAAATTGAGCAAATAGTATACCATTATTAAAGTACTATTAAAGTTTGATAAAATAAAATCTTATTATTAATTTTTAGCAACCATTCATTTTTGAACCAAATGTTCCGTCATTTGTATGGTTTCTCGTATCTCATTTTCTGACCAAATCTGGCTTTGGACGGTTTCGTATATTTCCTATAAATATTCGGTTCCTCTTCGTAGTTTGAATGATTACGCTGCAATAGATAAAATCACATTATAGTAAATACAAAACTTGGGGTGTGATAAATCACAGATTATTTTCTTATTTATTTTGCCCGAGCAGCGCAGCTCCTCGCGTCTCGATTCACAGATTTGGGCGGTTCCATTAGTCTGCCTATGTCTATGTCTCTTTTGCCACGTGTTCGGTCGCTTCACTCCGGCGAGGTGACATCCACTTACAACTTGGCACACTGCGAAGGCGCAAAAGCTTCTGGACTTTTTATGCCATGCGTATGGACCTTTCTAAATGCTTTTGTTGCATTTTTCATATATTCCCGAGGCCTGTAAAGGGTTTCGAATATGAAATTCAAAAATCGATGAAAAAGCTTCGATACCGAGGCACGTGAAGGCCGTAAAGATAAGAGCGTAAATTGCAGTATAACGATATTGAGCATTTATTCCATCATGCTTAATGGTCCTGTATTCGAATCCTCTGAGCACTTGTTCTTTCATATTCTTGCTCCCATATTCGAATCACTTTCGGTGACCTGTTAGGCATGGCCAACCCTCCCTTTTAGTTAGGGTTCCGAAAGGGTCAGCGCTTTGTTTTGTCGCGGCACTTGCTCGATTATTTTGCTTGATTTGAAAGAAGAAATGACTGGACTATTGGATTCTATGGTTATAAATAGCGGGTTTTCGGTTGCAGCGCCATTCTCCACTGTCCAAAGCCGGAACTGCATTCAAAAATCTGGATTGAATCCAGTGTCACCTTGTCTCCAGAGGAGCCCTTGGTGAGAAATTTGTCTAATATTCCTCTTTATTGCCGGCATTTCATTTTTAGAACGTGTTCTAACTTAGATAAGCTCTGCATCTGATTCTTTTAAATGTAATATTTAAGCCATGAAATTCAATTCCCTGAATTCTACTTATTTATCTGATCTAAGGCTAGATGCAGAAGCTTTAGCGCGAAAGCTAGACCACATTGAACGCATGATTTATTTCTTGATTCTGCATGTTTTCTCTGCAATCCGATACTTCTGTTTAGGATTCGTGGACGCATGTTAAGTCAAATTAAGGTAGTTGAAACGAAACTCAAGATGTTAAGGCTATAAAAAACTCAGTTATCTGATTACATTGGATCGTACATTGAGGTTTAACGCATAGCAATAAGATTTGGATACGAGTACGAACTCTAATACGATTCGGCACTTAAAAATAGCCAAAGAAAAAAATCATAACAGCTCTAATACTGACTTATACATCTCATGGATACCGAAATATGCACTTTGTTCCAAATTTTAGAAGAATTTGAACCTCAAGTAGGCACCATAAATCAGAAAAAAAATTCAAATTTTTGGAATGTAGTTTATATTTCTATTTTTTTTAGTATTTTGGGGTTTTAGCATTGTAATTTTTTTGGGTTTATGGGTTTGTGGGGATAAAGGACATAGGTATATTATCAACAGAGCATAAATGAGTTGTCTGTACTGTATTCATACTGTACAGAAAATTGCCTGATTTTTTGTTTGTTTGTTTATTACGACCAAATTTTCTTACAGCAAAGGCTATTACAGTCAATCAAGCTACTATGGTTTAAGGTTATTTTGACGTAGTTAATTGAACCTAGATTTGTAAACTTTGTTTAAAGATGCTTGCAACTCTTCGTAGATTTTACTAGTCATGATTAGGTCAATTTCCCATTCAGTTGCATCTGAACCCCACTTTGAGATGAGATCGTAATTGTTTTTGTGTTTTGGAAAGGCTAATTATACTCTCCAAGTGAGCCTGTTGGACTCTCCAGTCTCCTAACAGGCTGATCAGCTGGATCTAAGTCGAGTCAAAACTCACTCTGTCTTACGAGATTTGATCAGGACTTGGCTCACTTGCTAGTCTTGGTGCCAAGTTATTCCGAGTTATAGCAAGGTATTTGCTGAAGCCTGAGATATTCCGAGCTGCCGAATGGCTTCCTGTTGTAAATAGGCAGTCATAGAGTCTAAAAGTCAATAAATCCAATTGCACGTTATTTGGAGATTGCCGATCCTTTGTTGTTTTGCCTATACCGGAACCTGGCATTGCTTGAGGATTTCTGCTTTATTCATTCTCTGGAAGATCTGGTGTAAATCTGTTTTTGAAACTTGAAACCAATTGGCTGCTTGTGACGGTTGGAGTTACATATCTTGCTTATGTATTTTGGTGTATATATACATTAATTTATAGCAATGAAAAGTAAGTAATTTCCGCTCAATTTTTTTGTGTTTGCAGAAAATCTATTTTCAGATCTATTAAGCGCTGAGAACGAGTTTTATACTTGCTGTGATGTCTGATGTTTTTGCATCCTGGTATCTTTGTTTCTGCAATTTATTGCTTATGACTGTGCTATAGATATGTTTTTTTTTCATTTTGCTGCATGTTCTGTTTCTTTTACAGATCTGCCGGTAGTTTGCAGAGTGTTTAAACTCCCAATTTGAATTCTTTCTCTGTATTGTCTTTGACGATAAAAATATTCAGAAGTCAAGTTCTATAAAATGGCTGTGAGCATTGTTGTAGTCACAAAATCTGATATGGCAATTCGGTGCCCAGTCTCTGGGAACTTTTGATATATTCTTAGAAAGGGAGCTGCTTGATATTGTGAATAGGAAAAAAGTGAAGCCCTGGC
This sequence comes from Pinus albicaulis, assembly GCA_034641835.2. Classification (NCBI taxonomy): domain Eukaryota; kingdom Viridiplantae; phylum Streptophyta; class Pinopsida; order Pinales; family Pinaceae; genus Pinus; species Pinus albicaulis. The sequence continues at coordinate 1,905,610,330 of CM076575.1, read as the reverse complement.
TTATGAATGTACTTAGTGGATTTCTCCAATTAAAGCATTGAGGGCAACCCTTTTCAGTGGTATTTTATGATCCTCCCTAGTGATGTATCTACCTTCATCACTATTTTTGATTAGGTAGTTGAAGGTGGCTATTGAATGCGGTCCACCATTCTAATTAATGTAATGGCCATTGGTGGTTATAATTAGTGTTAGTTGTAGGTCTATAAATAAGGAAGGTGTGAAAATTTCTGAATACAAAATTACAGAAACCCTACTGCAGTATCTTGATTTACTTCTCCTACTTGTGATTTAATTGTACAAGTTATTTTCAGAAATATTCAGAAAATATCGAAGTAAACACAACTAGCAGTCTACTACTGAAACATAGCGCACATATGACAAAAGACACACATGATTTTTCGGACAAATGTCCCCGGAAAAACCCAATGCGGGAAAATCGGTGCAACAACTCTTTAAGGATTTTATTATTAAGCAGAATCTGAATACATCAAGGGCACCAGTAGTGGTTTTCCCAACAAAGAATTTCACGGCAGCTGTACCTTATCACTCGGAGACAAAAAAATATGGCTGATTCAAACCCTTCAGGAATTAATTGAATACGAGCCCTTTCTGGCCCACTGGAACCCTCAACACAACTCTTCTAGCCTTTGCGTCAGCCTCTCCTGCCCAGCGCAACTTCTGCTGCAATGCAGCACAGGCTGCCCCTGCATCACCCTGAAGGCCTTTGCGCTGCATCTACGTCACCCAGAAGGGTTTGCGTCCCTCTCTGCGTGATCTCTGCGTCAGCCTCGCTGGGCTGCGTTGCTCTTGCTGGCCTCTACATTGCCTGGTACGGAACTGCCTCTCTGATGTATGTATTCTCAGCCTTGGATTAGAGTGTCGATCTACCCCTCACTAGCACTGGAAGCTCACTCGAAAATTCTCAGCAAACTGCACCCCAGAATTTCGACTTAGCTCAAGTGCTGCTACTCCGTGTGTGTTCTCCAACTGACCCCAATCCTTCCTTTAATACTTTTCTCGTTGAAAAATCAATGACCGTGATCTAATCACTAATCAACGACTAAGATTAGAGAAAGCTTGATCCACATCACTTAGAACATTCTCACCGCATGTGTAAATTAATTCACTTTAATTTTTCAATTTCCCTAAGTTAGACTTAGGGTCCCCATTAAAAAATTTAATTGTGGAATTTCTCCAAACGATTTTTGGGTCTTGGAGATCTCACGTGTTCTGGCCCCTCCACAAAGTTTCGGAGCTAGAGCACATCCGATGCTACACAAAATCTCAACAGAGGGAAGCTCATTGTGGAGGTATTGTGTATTGTATCTTGTGTCTTAGGCACTATTTGGAGTTTACCACCTTGACAGGGTTAAGAGAGTTCCTCCTCTCTCGAATATGATGAATAATATAGTTCTTTTGGCATCATAGTGTGTCTTCTTGATGTTCTTGTTATTATTCTTAATGTTTTTGTCATGTGTGGAGGATCTTATCACAAAAGCTACCCTGCTTAAACAAGCAATGAAGATTGGAAAGTAGAGAAAATCTAGAAAGAGCTCAAATTTGTTCTCAAATCCATTGGATAAAAGTGGGGAACAAACTAAGTAACTCTTAAAATTACTATTGGCTAAGCATGCAATTGGAAAAACTTTGGTCACTCGGCCAAGCAATTGAAAATAACAACAATTCCTATGTACTTGTGGAGCATTTTGAACTATTTTTTCAAGCTTGAAAATTTTCCCATGACTGACAAACATGCATGTAAACTTGTAGCTATATTATTTCATTCAAACTTTTAGATTCCTAGAAGTGCAATGTGATTCCCCTATATTATTTCAAGGTGCTTACAGTTATGGAGGATTATAAATTGCCTAAGCTTGGTGGCTTCTTGGGTGAATTTTACATGGCAACATGGGAATTCAAGAGGACAATATCATTTTTGGTGTTAGTAGAAAAGGAGGATACAATTCTTGAAGCCATGACATATATTAAAAATATTGATAAAGGTTTGAGATCCAATATCAATTGAATGAAAATCCAATTCTATATAGTGACAATGCTATTGTACTCTTAATTGTTTGGCAACATATGATTGGAGAGCTTGGTCAAATGGTCAAATTTTATAATGCCCTTGTTAGTAGAACATTGGCAATATGTTGTTGACATGGTAGAAAAAACCTTCATATTGGGTGACTATGTCATTGGCTGAACCGGATTTTTGAAGGAATGAAATGAAATACAAATTTAAACAGAACACAAAGATCCAGCAAAATAACATAATTTCAATTAATTAATGACAAGTATTGAAAACTACTTACATGCAAAATGGAACAAACTAGCTTGGGTGATTGTAGCTTATCTCTGAGAAGAGATGTGACGACTACATGCCTTTTGAACTATGTTACAATGAGGCTCAAAGTCTTTTTATTATTGAGAAACAGTGGAAAACCCCAAACATCCAAAAAACTAACCCTAGGAGATGAAGCGCCAAAAGTTTGTGGACCCTGTTGTGATTAGTTGGAATGCCATCTTCCTGGTGTTGTAATTTGGGCATATGATCTCCGTTTGGCACGTATGATACCTCGTTAGAAAGATCTATCTGAGGACAACATATTTTTTTGGCATGCCCTTGCCTTATGGGGGCTTGGCACATTTTTCAATAAAACGCCGTTTAGGGCCTCAAAATGGCTTTAGAAGTTCAGGACCAAAAAAACTGCCAAAACTAGAAAGCTGTCCTAGAATTATGGAAACTAAAAAGAAACTGTGTTGGGGGTCCAAGTGGAATAGGCAGGTGGCTTTCTCAGGCTTTAATGCAAAACATAATTTCACCTCTTCGACTAGAGTTGTCATAGATTTTAACCTTGTGAATGTTATGAAATAAAGTATAAAATAATGATGTAAAGAGTACAATATTTCACTTTGTTAAAATTGGAAACTAGGGCCAAATTCCACTTTGGTCAGCTCCTATGGAAAAGATAATTGTAGCATTGAATTCCTCTCGTCGAGAGGACCAAAATCGATCTAAAGATCGTCCAATTTGGACAAGGAAAATATTTGTTTATTCAAAAAGAAATTCTAAGTCATGATTTTGTTTAGGTGAGAAAAATTGAAAATTTGAATTTGCCTCCAAATGTTAAGGTCGGCTTCACTTTCTTAAAGACAAATCATCATGTCTAAATTGTATATAAGGGAACTCTCCAAATCCCATTTGTCACATCGACGTCTCATGAGCACCTATATCTGAAATAGGGTAGCGGATTTGTGGCTAAGGCAAGGAGGCATCTAACACGATTTTGAGGAGAAGATTGTCTTCCTCTTAGATGCGGAGGTCTAGCAAAGAAAGGCAGTAGATGTCTGGGTCAGTGAGGAGGTGTTTTAATGGTTGATTCATGATGATTAGGGCAGCGGCCCTCTGGCCACATCTGGACACAGTAACAAAGGTGAGTTGGGTGTGTTTTATGGTCTATCATCTCAGATCAGTGGGCCACAAGGCAGAGCTTCTATAGCATCACAGTTGGGGGCTATTATGAGAGCCATGAAATCCTATTTTGGATCATTTACCCTAGTCGCAGTTAACCTACAACTAGCTGCATATGACCTAAGGGTAGCAAAGGCTGAATCAAGGTGTTCTCATACCCTAGGTAGGCCGTACTCAATTCTACATCAAATCTGTTCATTAAGGAGTGGTCTGTGATGGTGGTTGAAGGCAGCGTTGAAGGGCTACTAGTTTGGGCAGCGTTGAAGGGTTGTTAGTTTGGGCAGCGTTGAAGGGCTATTAGAACAAAGGATCATAGTATCTTGGAGCTGAATAAGGGTCACTATGTGTTAATTTTAGATAACCATGGTATGTTCTATGCTTTATGCAATTTACTTCAATCTTTCTTATTAGCCCAATTCAGATTTGCAATCACATAACCATTGAAAGTAAATGTTGATAGAACATAAAATTAAATCGACAGAAGACAAGACAATATAAGATACAAGAATTTGTAATTCTTTTTATTTAGCAAAGATAGAGAAAAATGTTTGTTACAACAATCAACAGGATGCCCTAGCCAACAAAGACTTTGCTGGTCAAACCAACCCTTTCAACCTCCAAATAGGTTCAGTCAAACTTGGTCAAAGTCAGCCTTCCTTCAAGGTCAAACTCACCCCAAAAACCAGTCCACAAAACAGTCAACGCACCAGTCAATGCTGTGGTCAACGCTGCAATAAATGCTACGTTCAAAGGTCAACATTTGACCTCGATTTCTGTGCCCTCCAATGCGGCCTTCCAAGATCGGATTTCCTACGCAGAAAACACAGTCAAACAGGTTTGACTCGCGGTCAACGCTCCAGAAACAACCCTAGAACAACCCGAAATCTCTTGCTGCTGTTTCACACGTGTGGAGGAGAGAGAAAGCCTCTTAGGCTTGTACGAACCAATGAGATGAGAAAGAGATGTGTGAGTTGAGTTGATGATGAAATGAGTATCATGTCTCTCCAATTTATATCCATGACTGGGGTGAGTGACATCTTTTGGGGCTTGTGAGCCTACATTACAATTCTGACCGACCTTGACAATTTGCACATGTGGAAAATAAATTCAAAATATAAGTTCTGCTCATCCAAACAAGATGATCTTTAGATCAATCTTGCACCTCTCCGAAAGAGGAATCCAACAAAAATATCATCTCCATCATATGAGCAATGTAACATGGAGTTTAGACCTAGTTGTCCAAAATTAACACTATGATACCCTAACTAAAGCTCAAAACCCTTGAGCAACATCAGTGCATGTCACCAGCTTCAGAGGACATTATGTGTCTGCTCTAGAATTGCAGGCCACCTATTTACCTAGGGTCAGAGTTTGCCAAGTCAATTTTGACTTTGAATTTATGTACTCTCTCTCTCTCTCTCTCTCTCTTTCTGCTGAACAATTGAATAATAAGAATAATTGATCTAGGGTTTTCCCCATCTTGAGGTTTTTCCCTGGCTAGTGCCAATTTCTGTATTCTTTGGTCTTGGCTTGTCTTCTGCATTGACGTTGAATGTTCTTTCATCAGTTATTGTTATAAGTCTACATGATTGCTAATATGTTAATGGAATAAAGAATGGGCTCATGTAGCATCTTCTGCTCCTAAGCTAAGAACATGTTAAAACTAACATGGTATCAGAGCTCAGGTGAGGACAAGCCCACGCAAGGGAGAATGCAATCTAAGGTTCGACCTCTTATATCTGAGACTAGCAAAGAAAGTTCGATCTCCCTTTCAAAGTCTGGTATGATGATTTTGAATTCAGTTCCGTGATAAGAAGGTTCGGGTAAGATGATTTTGAATTTAGTTAAGGCATGATGATTCTGTGATAAATCGTTAAGCAACAGGGCTTGTATTTTTGACCCTCTTGAGCGAAGAACAAATCTTACAAGTTAAGACAAATGGCTCTCATACCATCTAAGGATTATAATTCCTTCAAGGCAGTGTTTTATTTCCTTTGTAGCAAGCTACAAACTTCTCTATATTTGGCATCATCAATGATCCACAGTGTCATCAATATATATTCTATATTCGGTGGCCCATCAAATCAGATCATTACAATGGTATGACTGTAACTCACTATGACTACTTATCGGCTCCATGCTTTGCAGTGGTCAGATTGCGATTGCAACACTCTTCTTTACCATGATGTCTTCACTCCATATTCATATTTGACTGTCAAGGAGAATTAAGCTGACTTGTGCCAGTTCAAGAGTGAAGCAGCAGTAGTTGAATGGTTCGATCTCTCTCTTCATATTAATCTGAAATCTTTGTCCTAATTTTATTGAAGACTAGGAATTCATCAATAACCATCATTTCAATGGATCCCTATGGAACGATCTAGATCCATCATGACAGCGGTAAGACCAGTATTTCCAGTATGGGAACTCGGTCCTTGAAAGCTATGTTAACAAATGTCAAGTACTCATCTTTGAAGCCTCAAATAAATGTCATGTCTAGTCCTATACGTTGACAAGTGAAAATGCAGTGTTGAATGTATGAATTGTATTAATCCTGGATCATCTCGAGTCTCGACTGTAGCATCCGTGAGTGATTTATATATATAAATAATTTGTGAAGATCATAGAGAAGGGCATGATTGTAGCCATGCATTATTTGCAAATAAGGGGCTTTGTTTGATGCCAATTGCACTGGCATCTGCTATATTGTAAGTTTATGTAAATGTTCTATGCTTGATGCAACTTTACTTTTCACTACAGCAATCACATAAACGATCAAGTAAAATGCTGATAGAACATACTAGTGGATCTACAGAAGACAAACCAGAAACAGAAAAATGTGGTGGTGCGTTACGGCGGTCAACAGGATGCTTCAAGCAGCAAAGTCTCCTTGGTCAACCAACCCAACATGTGTCACAACAGTCCTCAAAACAGCCACACGGTCAACCCAAAGTCAACCCCAGAAAAGTCAACATTGTCCAGGAAAGTCAACGCAGGACATCAACAAGAAAGTCTACACATCTCGGTCTTCGGTCAACCTTTTGACCTCGGTTCTTGTGCCAATATGTATGGCCTTCCAAAATCAAAGTCTCCACCAAAATTCAGCCTCTTTGGACCATGCTTTGACCAAAGTCAACTCTAGTCAAACTTGCGTGGAAACCCTAGCTGCAGTAAATTCGAACTTCTTTCCCACGTGTGAACCGAAATTGCTTCCAAGGAGCTCGTACTAAATCAAAGGAGGAGATGATGTGTGAGGATGAGATGAGTGAAAAAGTCCTCGGTGTGTGACACATCTGCTGGGGGTGTAAAACCTTAAGGTTGACCTGCACATATTTGAAATTATTAAAAATAAATTAAAAATAAATGTTCTGCTCATCGGATTAAGATCAATTTTAGATTGATCTTACACCTCTCCGAAAGAGGAACCCAATAGAAATATTGGTATCTTCATCTGAGCATCACAACATGGAGTTTGGACCTAGTTGTCCAATTTCAACACCCTCTCAACTAGGGAGAACTCCATCCACCTATGCAATCAAACATTGTGTGTCATCCCGCCGTAACTTGCTTTGCTAGCTTCTTTATTTCAAAACAGAAGTGGGTCAGTCACAAAAACATCATTCTTCGGCTGTAAGATTTAGCCCAGAGGTCCGAAACCTCTATTGGACTCACAAAGAGTCTCATACCAACCCGAAGTTGGTTTACCTGACCTGAAGTCAGTTGGAGGTCCGAAACCTCACTATACTTGATCCCAGATCAAGTGGTTGGACCGTGCCATCCTAGATAGAGAGTATGACAATCTCTGATGCGTGCATCAGTCTTTGCTACTAGTCTCTAGCTTTTCCCACCTCATTGACCAAATGAGAGGTACTTCCCATGAGCCCTGAACTCAATGGGTAGGATGCATATCGGGCACAGATAATGAGAGGTGAACCAACTCAATAATCACGGTGGGGCCCAAGCACACCAACAAGGTTCGACAAACCTAGCCTTGTGGTTGCTTATAACTCCGAGAAGCTATCCCCAGAGCCCCCTAGAGCCTCCCAGAGCTCATCGTCCAACAGGACCCACATCATAGGGTCGTTCCATGATACCAAGACTCTCACAAAAGGTTAGGAACTTGACCTTCCCCAAGGGCTTTGTGAGAATATCCGCGACTTGCTCATAAGTTCCTATATGATCGAGCCTTACGGCGCCTTGCTGTACCATCGATGACAGTGGTAGGGCTGACATCATCAGCGGTATTTTAGCCCATGGTTTATCAGGCTCCCCGAAGATATCCTCGTAAGATTCCTCACACTAACCCAAGTGAAAGTGATGAGGCTCACAACCATCTCATGACTCAAAGTGTTCACCGCAAAACATATATCCTGGACTGCAGTGTTCACGAACATCGGGCCCCACCAGTTGACGATGCTCGCAGGATTGCATAACACGGCTCAATGAAGGTCGCTTACTCAACTTTGGTTGAGTCCATTGAGGTTTACACCTGACTGCAGCCCACCATACCAAATCTTAGCTGAGCTTTCAAAATGTATTTATGTATTTTTCGAGAAAGGACAAAATATCCAGACTCTGTGCCTAATAGAAATAGTGCATCGTCCTAGGTCCTTCATCTCGAACTCAGCAATGAGCTCCCTTGCACCATGAATGAGAGGTCAAAGACACCAAACAGGCAAGAGGCTGTCCAGCACCAACCAGAGCACGAGAGGCTTCCCTTTGACAACCTAGAAGTAAAGGTTCGGATCAGCATTACTTCGAGTGAAGCCCAACTTCATCAAGTAGCTATCTATCCTCTCGTACCAAGCTCTGGGTGCTTGCTTTAGCCCATAGAGGGCTTTCTTCAACTTGCAGACATGGGTGTCCCGATCCTGGACTTCGAACCCTAGAGGTTGCTCCACATATACCTCTTCCTTTATCACACCATGCAGAAATGCGGTCTTCACATCCATTTGATGAATACTCCATCCTTGCGTAGCAGCAAGGGCTATAATAGATTGAATGGTGGTGTATTGAGCCATAGGTGCAAATATGTCATCATAATCTATGCCTTCCTTTTGAGAGAAGCCACGGGCAACGAATCTTGCCTTGAATTTTTTCAGCACTTCCATTAGATCCATGCTTGATCTTGTAGAGCCATTTCGAGGTGACAACTGCTTTGTCCTTCGGTCTTGGAACTACATCCCATACATCATTCTTCATAATGGACTCATACTCTTCGTGCATAACATCCTTCCAGACTTGATGCTTTACGACTTCTTCAAAGGATCCAGGCTCGGATTGTACAATAGTACTCATGGATGCTAGATACCCTTGGTATCTATTTAGCTTCTTGCTTTCACGGAATGTCCCCCTTGGGGTAACATGTCCCTCAGTGTCCTTGAGAGTGTCACTGAGCCATGATGGTCTCTTTCCTAGTGAAGGAGGTGGATCGATCGGGTCCATCAGTCCTTCAACATCAGGCATTGTTTCATCCTTCGGTTCCTCTTGATTTCCAGGCCTTGCTTCATTATCTTCCCCAGATCTCGAAAGATTGATTACTTTCTTCAGGGAAGCATCTTCGTCAAAAGTGACATCGTGGCATATCTCCACTTCCCTTTGACCAGGCACATAGACTCTATAGGCCTTCGAAGTTTCACTATAGCCCACAAACATTCCTTTCTTCCCAGAAGCATCCAACTTGCTTCTCTTTTCTTTCGGCACATGAAAGTAAATAGGACATCCAAAAACTCTAAAATGTGAGACGTCAGGTTTCTTACTAGAGAAAACCTCTTCGGGAGTTTTGGATTCTAGAGCGGAATGCAAGCATCGGTTTTGTATGTACACAGCAGTGTTCATAGCTTCTCCCCACAGAAACTTCGGCAGACCTTGGTCACATAGCATGGCATGGGCAACTTCCACAATGGTCCTGTTCTTTCGTTCAGCAACACCATTTTGCTCGGGAGTATAGACAGTTGTGGTCTCCCTCTTAATGCTAGCTTCTCTGCAAAAGTCCTTGAACTCGTTTGTCCCATATTCAGTGCCATTATCAGTTCTCAAAATCTTGATCTTCTTCCCTGTCATATTTTCCACCAAGGCTTTGAAGGTACAAAACCACATGAAAGCCTCATCCTTCTTCTTTAAGAAGTATATCCAGGTTTTGCGAGAGAAGTCATATGTGAACGTCATATAATATGAACATCCTCCCAAGGATGTTACAAACAGCATACCAGATAGATCAGAATGGATCAATTGCAACACATCAGATGTCTTTGTGACACTTGAGGGGAAAGGTCTCCTTGTATGCTTTCCTTCGGCACAACCCTTACATGCACCTTCATGATTATTTGAAAACTCGGGCATCCCTGTCACCACCTTCCTTGCTTCGGGAAGGGCTTTATAGTGAAGGTGTCCAAACCTTCGGTGCCATAGTTCAGTCTGTCGGATGGTATCACATGTCATTGCTCCCAGCGGACTTCCTCCAACCTGGTAGAGTGTATCAACTCTAAATCCAATCGTGATAGCTTCCTTGAAGCTCTTCTTCCACATGAGCACCTTTCCATCAGTGAATGCCACATTGAAACCTTTGTCTTCCATGGCTGATATAGGCACAGGGTTCTTTTTCAAATTTGGTACATAAGAGTACAACTTGCAAGTGGACTTGACCTTGAGACAAGTGGAGGGTCACAGTCCCTGTCCCTTTTACGGGATATGTGGCATTATCTCCAAGGATAATTTCCAGATTAGTATCCTTCTCAACCATATCAGAGAGTGCTTCCTTGAACCCTGTGATGTGCCTTGAGGCACCACTATCTATCAACCAAACATCCATAATGTCGGGTGGAGATGTAACAGAGAGGGCATATACAAGAATGTATTCATTTCTTTTATCAACAACATGTGATTCCTTATACCTGGAGTTTCTTGACCTTTTGAAAGGTTGATCATTTCCGCTGAAGGGAGCCTTCTTCTTTCCCTTGGACCTAGTGTTCCTTTGATTGCCATTCCTCCGGTTGTTGTTGTTGTCATCACTATCAGAAAATCCTTCTTGAAAGGACATTCTCTAGCATAGTGACCAGGCCTATGACAAGTGAAGCACTTGCCCTTCTTTCCTTGGGCCCCTGCTTTTCCTTTGTTCTTTGGGCCACCAGAGTTCTTCTTTCTAGAATGAGCAGCGTATGCAGCATTTCCTTCATTTCCATACTCCTTCATTCTTGATTCTTCTTGAACGCATCTTGACAGTACTTCATCAAAGTCAGGTATCACATTATTATTTAGAATGGTAGTGTTGAACACATGCCATTCGGATGAGAGCCCTCTAAGTGCGGTGAGTACCATCTCTTGATCAGCTATTGTCTCCCCAATAGCCAACAGATTGTTCCTAATTTCAATTAGCGTCAGAAAGTATGATTGGACAGATTCATCCCTGCCTTTCTTCAGATTCTTCAATTGATTCTTGAAGAATAGTACTTGATTCGCATTGTTGGCCTTGAACATGAGGATCAATTTATCATACATCTCTTTGGATGTGCCCAACTTAGAGAAGTAGGCCACTAGGCTTTTATGAATGGATTCTCTGATCATCAGCTTTGCTTTGATCTCCCCCTTCTTGTACTTTGTTTTGGCAGGAACAGTAGCAGTGGATGGAGGTTCTTGGATTTTACCCAGTACATAGTCCATGACATCTTGGTCTTCCAATTTGAGATCCAATATCATCTTCTAAGCATGGAAGTCATCCTTCCCAGTCAATTTGTCATCCTCCTTGAAGCCATAGTTTGTGGAACCCATCTTCAGTGATTGCTACAAATAGGGCTTGCCTTCAGTGTTCACCTCAGCTCTGATACCATGTAAGTTTATGTAGATGTTCTATGCTTGATGCAACTTTACTTTTCACTATAGCAATCACATAAACAAGCAAGTAAAATGCTGATAGAACATACCAGTCGATCTACAAAAGACAAACCAGAAACAGAGAAATGTGGTGGTGCGTTACTGCGGTCTATAGGATGCTTCAACCAGCAAAGTCTCCTTGGTCAGCTAACCTAGCATGTGTCACAACAGTCTTCAAAACAGCCACACGGTCAACCCAAAGTCAGCCCCAGAAAAGTCAATGCAGGATAGCAGCAAGAAAGTCAACGCAGCTCGGTCTTCGGTCAACCTTTTGACCTCGGTTCTTGTGTCAATATGTACGGCCTTCCAAAATCGAAGTCTCCACCAAAATTCAGCCTCTTTGGACTATGCGTTGGCCAAAGTCAACGCTGGTCAAACTTGCGTGGAAACCCTAGCTGCATTAAATTCGTCCAAACCCTAGCTGCAGTGAATTCGTCCTTCTTTCCCATGTGTGAACCGAAACCGTTTCCAAGGAGCTTGTACTAAATCAGAGGAGGAGATGATGTGTGAGGATGAGATGAGTGAAAAAGTCCTCCAACGTTGACTCTATTTATATCAATCACTGAGGTGTGTGACACATCTGCTGGGGGTGTAAAACCTTAAGGCCGACCTGCACATATTTGAAATTATTATAAATAAGTTCAAAATAAATGTTCTGCTCATCGGATTAAGATCAATTTTAGATCGATCTTACATCTCTCCGAAAGAGGAACCCAGTAAAAATATTGGTATCTTCATCTGAGCATCACAACATGGAGTTTGGACCTAGTTGTCCAATTTTAACATATATCGAGTTCAACTGTAAAACCATTGCTGGGGTCTGGGACAACAAATTTTGTTGATCGTATTAGTGACAGGAGATATTATCCCCATTGCTAGTATAGTTTCAATAACAAAAGAGACAGCAGTCTTATATATTGAAGTAAAGTTTGAAGGTAAGCCGTGTTAACAGTATTCTTATAGTGCCCATTTGAAATGACTCTTTGAGAGTCTGAACTTCTTATGATGAACCTTATATGATTAAAAGAGAATGAAGTCATACACGACTGAGCGAGAATCTGAGATAAAAGGTTGGCTGCTATCTTGCAAACAGTGATGGCATGATGACAATAATATGGCGATAAGGCAGATATATCAGTAAGCAGTGACTTTATTCTTGACTTAAATACAGTGATTTTGAGGCATGGCTAGGCAGTAACACGTTAACCTTTTGACCATGTTGACCTAGGAATAAGTGACCTGTATGGCAATAGGGCTTTGACAATATTATGTGGCATAATAACCTACAGAAAGGAAGTCACCTTGTTTGGAATAGTGTCTTGCATATTAAGATCATTTGAGCAGCCCTAGTATGAGGATGGCAATGCCCTCATTAGTGCAGTGTCAGTGATAGCTACTTATATGTCAGACCTTATCATGCAGTAAAATGAGTGGCTCCAATGTTTTGGTGCCGTGTGTTTCAAAAGAGCTTAATCTGGTGATTTGCAACTATAGACAGATGCAAAAGATCTATGGTATTATCATCAGTAAAAGCAACAGCTAGGGGTTGTCATAACCCATGAAGTACATGTGCGTAGACAATGAGAGCAGTGGTTGCTATAGAAGATTTTTTTATATAGTACTGCATTCTTGTTCACAAATGAAGTTGTGAACAAGACAGTCAGATAGCCTATCTTTTGATAAGTTATCCTCTATGAAGAATCTATAGGGATCTTCCAGTAAAAGAAGTTGCAGCAACTTTGATAATGAATGCAACACATCTGAAGCCCTCACTTTAAGAAACATCTAGAAGAAGAAGTGCACGACACTGTAGAACAATTTCTTTTGTGACATCAAAGGTGCCCGGTAGAAGGTACATGTCTGATACTATGTCCTTACAAGTACAGAAAATAGGAGACCCTGATTTTGACATCCAGGTTGCATTAAATCAGGATCTCATGGAAATTAGTGTTATTTCAGTTGTCTCGTGAGGAAAGATCATCACCTTAAAAGAAGAAGCTATAAAATTCCTGGATTAATAGCCAGTACAGATGGTTGCATAGTAATATATTCAAAAGGGAGCTTGGATGCAGGTACTGATGATGTCTGATTGATGACCCTCTCTTTTATCAAAGCAAGAGGGAGTTGACCTTTAAAGTCAACATAAACATCCTAGCCCTGATGCAATATTTCCTGCACTTAAAGGTTTGATAAGATGGAAAAGCTACTAGTCTTCATTAACATTCTATCAGTTATATGCCTCGCTATGAAGACTCTGAATCAACTTATGGATGAGCCTCTTACATATTAGATACACTGCAGGATCTAAGATTCCTTGGATATTCTCACATTGGCTCGATTGGCAGTATGATGAACGCACATCTAGTGCTATACTACTTGATTCTGTTACTCTGGGAGCACTATTAAATCTGAATACATGACTTATTATTGTGAAGCCTCTTGGTTGATTGAAGCTCTATGAACTCAGCTAGTAACAACTATTGTACATTGTGATACTCCTGAGTGGGATTCATTTTTGAATCCATGATTGGGTACTTCTTTGGATATGGTACATTGAGAGCTGTCAAACCCCTTCATAATTGGTTGGATGAGCAGATTACTGTCATCCTTACATAGCCTCTTTGTAAGGTCAAGATTATCTTTCTTCAAAAGGGGCTGGGTGTTGTGATTAGACCCTACTAGGAGGGTCTCGGTTGATCATTGAGCTCTGGGAGCTCCTGGGGGATTGGGGTACTTGTTGAGTTGTGAGCGATCATAGGTGAGTGGTTCACCTTCCCCTGTGATACACCATGGTGGCTAACATGTGTGTAGGGTGAGTGGTTCACCTTCTCTTACTGTTTATGTCATATGCATAAGATGAGTGGTTCACCTTCTCCTATGGCATATGAGCAGGATGAGTGGTTCACCTTCTCATGCGGGTATCCCAATGAGAGATGCGGGTAGACATGTTTGTGGGATGTGGTTCATCCTTAACCCACCTGTAGGATGCTCACTCCCTAGGATTGATGGTTGACATGTTGGTGGGATGTGGTTCATCCTTTCCTCACGTGTAGGATTCTTCCTACTATTGTTGGTTTGCATGCGTGTAGGACGTGGTTCATCCTTTCCCTACTCTTGGTGTTTTGCATGCATGTAGGAGGTGGTTCATCCTTTGCCTACATATGGTTATGATATGTGTTTGTAGGATGTGGTTCATCCTTTCCCTACATGTGATTGTGATGTGTGTTTGTAAGATGTGGTTTCTCCTTTCCCTACGTGTGATTATGTGCAGGATGTGATATATTCTTTTCCTGTTGGTGTTCTTGCATCATCCTAGTCATGTTATTTGGGACACATGTGAAGTACCTCTCATCTGGCCAATGAGTTGGGAAAAATGGATAGGGACCATAGCTCTACCGATGGATGCATCGAGTACTGCTGTACTCCCTATGTCTAGGATGTGTAATGTTTCTCCAACTTGATCACTTGGTATCAAGTTCAATTGTTATGTGAACTGAACTTCGTTAGTGGAGAGTGGCAAGGTCTCGTGACTCACTCTCAATCGATTCTTCTTTATTATTCATATCAAGGTTCAACAGAGTAGGACAAAGATGGTTCATGACGACAAATGGCATGATGATATCTGATGGATTGGCAGGTGGAATTCTCCCTAGTTGAGAGGGAGTGTTAAAATTGGAAACTAGGGCCAAATTCCACTTTGGTCAGCTCCTATGGAAAAGATAAATGCAACATTGAATTCCTCTCGTTGAGAGGACCAAAATCTATCTAAAGATCGTCAAATTTGGACAAGGAAAATATTTGTTTATTCAAAAAGAAATTCTATAAGTCATGATTTTGTTTAGGCGGGAAAAACTGAAAATTTGAATTTTGAATTTGCCTCCAAATGTTAAGGTTGGCTTCACTTTCTTAAAGACAAATCATCATGTCTAAATTATATATAAGGGAACTCTCCAAATCCCATTTGTCACATCGACATCTCATTAGCAACTATATCTGAAATAGGGTAGCGGATCTGTGTCTAAGGCAAGGAGGCATCTAGCACGAGTTTGAGGAGAAGATTGTCTTCCTCTTAGATGCAGAGGTCTAGCAAAGGAAGGCAGTAGATGTCTGGGTTTGCGAGGAGGTGTTTTAAGGGCTGATTCATGATGATTAGGGCAGCGGACCTCTAGCCACATCCGGATGCAGTAGCAAAGGTGAGTTGGGTGTGTTTTATGGTCTATCATCTCAGATTAGTGGGCCACAGGGCAAAGCTTCTATAGCATCACAATTGGGGGCTATTATGGGAGTCATGAAATTCTGTTTTGGATCATTGATGTTGATTTTTGGTAGCATTAGAAGTGCTCTAAGTCTCAAAATTTATGGAGAGTCTTAGGCACATATGTTCCAAAGAACCTACTTGGGATGTGTTTTATTAAAATAATTATTTTTTTAATGTGACCGTAAGTTTAAACTTAGGAAAATTAAATAATTAAAGGGTATTAAATAAAAAAAATAAAACAGAGTGTGAATCTTCTAGAGAACATGAATCGAGTCAAGTTATAATCTTAACCGTTGGTTGGAGATCTAATCTTGGCCATTGAAGTCTCAATGAGAAGACTATAAAGGAAGGCTTGAGGGTCATTTTGGATACACAGAGTGAATCTAGAGATTGAATTCTTCTGACAGTGCAAGTGCCCAGACAAAGATCAGATCTACGTGATTCCGATGCAGTGAGGGGCAGGGATAGCTTCTGGAGAGATTTTCTTAGCCGGAGAATCATCAATAGAGAGAGGCAGAGAGAGGCAGAGAGAGATCCAGCAAAGCCAGAGAGGCTGAAGTAGAGCCAACGCAGAGCCAGAGAGGCTGAAGCAAAGCCAGCGCAGAGCCACGTAGGTCTACACAGAGGCTAAGAGGGTTTCCGAGATTTTGCTGTCGGATCAGTTTCAGAAGCTGAGATCTGAGATTCTAGGAGGCAGATTGATCTATTGCTTGGGTGACGCAGTGCCAAGAGGAGGTGATGTAGTGCCTATGCAGGGACCTCCAAGGGCATCTCATCTAATGTCTGGATCAGTCAGATTTTCCATAGATTGAGTGAGGTAAAACTCACAATCTTTCTGCCAACATTTCTCTCTCTGTAACTGAATAGCCTTGGAGGTATTCAACGATGTATTCAAAAATTGCTACTGCTTAATAATAATAAGCCCTCAGATCTGCTGCACCGGTTTTCTCGCATTGTATTTTTCTGGGGACTTTTGTCTAAAAATAACGATGTCCTGTGTGTATATTTTTCTTGGCTTAGTTTCCTTGTTTCAAAATCATAAGTAATTAAGTGTAGGTTGCTTCAATAATTTACTTCGATATCCTGTGTGTATATTTTTCTTTGCTCAGTTTCCTTGTTTCAAAATCATAAGTAATTAAGTGTGGGCTACTTCAATAATTTACTTCGATATTTCATGAAGAAATCTGAAATAATTCTATAACATAGTTTACAAATAGGAGAAGTAAATTCAACTGGTTGCACTAGGATTCCTGATATTGTTAGATCCAGGAATTTTCACAATTTACCCTAGCTGCAGTCAACATACAGCTAGTCACATATGACCTAAGGGTAGCAAAGGCTGAATCAAGGTGTTCTCAAACCCTAGGTAGGCCGCATTCAATTCTACATCAGATTTGTTCATTGAGTGATCTGTGATGGTGCTTGAAGGCAACGTTGAAGGGCTACTAGTTTGGGCAGCATTGAAGAGCTGTTAGTTTTGGCTGCATTGAAGCACTGTTAGAACAAAGGATCACAGTATCTTGGAGTTGAATAAGGGTCACTATGATGCCCTAACTAAAGCTTAGAAGTATGCTCCCTTGAGCAACAACAATGCATGTCACCAACTTCAGAGGATATTATGTGTCTGCTCTAGAATTGCAGTCCACCTATTTACCTAAGGTCAGAGTTTTCCAAGACAATTTTGACTTTGAATTGATTTACTCTCTCTCTCTCTCTCTGTTGAACAATTGAATAATAAAAAGAATTGATTTAGGGTTTTCCCCATCTTGGGGTTTTTCCCTGACGAAAAACCTCCTAGGATGAAATTTTCGCCAAAATAATAGGCTTACCTAGGTTGTTACATGCATATAAGGTCTTACTAGCATCATTTACATTACAAATTTGCAGAATGGGTTTACAATGAATCAATAAACAAATGATTGTTGATCTAATCCCTTTGAAAAAAATTGGTACATCTGCTTCCTTGGAACTTTGACAAATATGAGTGCAACAAGACCCACGAATGTTCTTCAACCAATTGGGCCTAAAAAATTAATTTTCTTGAAAAATAATTCCTTTCTGGCCCAATCAATTTTTTTGTGGGTGTTTTTGCCTTGGGATTGAGTTTTCCAAATTTAATTTTTCCTCAAGAAAGACCACCTTCTCCAAAAAAGTTCATTTTTCCACTTGGAGAGAATTTTATTTTCTCTCAATTTTAATTTTTTGACTATTTTCTGGCTAATTTTTTATCGTTTTTTGCCAAGAAACCAAAAATAAAAATAATTTGAGGAGATAGACATAATTTCAACCCTCAATAGGTGTCTAAACACAAAGTTGAGTTGTAGAGGTTCTAATTATGAATACGCTACCCACCTTCAACTTTTAACAAACATTAGATTTTACAATTTACATCCAAATTATTAAAATTCCGACCAATTGGAAATTTTAATAATTAAAATAGATACTTAAACTTAAGTAAATTCTGCGAGACTCAAGGCATGATCTGGTGTGAAAATTTACATAGACTCGATAACAGTAGGACTCACCTAAGACCTCATCAATGAGTTTGACCCTAGCTTTGCGTTATATATGGGAGAAAAACTCTACAAATTATTCGTCTAGAAACACAAATAATTAGGGAGGTTAGAAAACTCCCTAGAGTGAAACCTTTTGAGAAGAATCATAGGCTTACCTAGGTGTTGTTACATGGCTTCATAGTCATACTAGGATCATTTTTACAATGAAGGCCCACATGGCTGCAAAATCTGGATTACAATGATAATCTGGGAGCTGCATGATGAAGATGATCTCGAATTTTTTTAATCTGCTGACATGTACTTTGCTTCTTGGGGTGTTGACATAAGTGTGGGCAACATGGACCAATAGACCACTTTTACTTGGTTAAGTCACCTTGACGAGAGGGATAAGCCCTTGCTAGATGAGGCATCCTACTTGGAGATAATGACATGTGGCATTTCCGCATGTCACTTATCATTTTATTACTATGATTGACTTGTCAATTAGGAATTAGTTCTGAGATACTATTTGTTTATGCTTTCATAGGAGAGATCTAGAATCTCACATATGGATATTATTATTTTATTTGAAGAGCTTTTGAGCTTCTTCTCCATATAAGAGAATCTCTTCTTCTTGTATTGGTTTTTGAAAGTTTTTAGAAACACTAAAGACAACTGTTTTGAATCAATTGAAGGTTATTTTGGAGCTTGGTATATATGTTTGGGCTCAGTTTGCTGAAGATTAATGCTGGAAATAGTTGCATTCAGTGTGTTATGAAATGCTGAATTCCTGGTAACATTGTTTCTTTACTTCGAAGAGATGAATTGTGGTTTATCTTCTTTTAATGCCTTTGTGTTTGTCGTTGAAAATGTTGATGTTGTAACTCCCTTTTTAATTCATGCTAGCTCCATATTTGCATATCTATCAATAAGCACACCCTCATGCATATTTGGAATTTCTCCTTAATTCAGGTTTGCACAATAATTTTCTGTATTGGTGGACAGCAAGATAGGACTGCACTTGGTTGTTAATTCCAGCTGCATTCATTCATTATCTCATTAGAAAAAAACTCATGGTTGCTTCCCTATAGATTCCATATGCCCAAAATCATTCTAGGCACTGGTTTCATTCTCTATCATCCTAAAAATACATAAAATGATCTTTTATTTTCTGGTTTGTTTAATCTTGAATTTACTGTTGAAAATATCCTAAACCATATTTACCTTTAGTCTAAGAAACTTTTCCAAGTCATTATCATACATTAGACTTAGTTATCTGAGCAATTCCCCACTTGTGCTGGAGAAGAGCTGGCCAAAAGTGTGTGTAGTAGTTACCTTCGTGGCAGTGGTTAGCCCTTCCCTAGCACCCCTAGAGTCTTACTTGTGCTTTAAGACATTTATCACTGAAAGTAAGGGTTTGGGTGATAACATGTTGAACTTCCAAGAGTTCTTTTAGGGTTTGTACGTGGACAATTGGACTTAAATTTTGTGCAAATCCAGGAGGTAACCTGAAGGAATTTAATGCTGCTTTCAAGCTCTTTTTCTACTGCCCATTAAAATTTTTAAACTCATTGAAGACATCAAACTTCTATTTAAGAAAGTAAACCCACATTCTTTAGAAACAATTGTCAACAAACAACAAAAGTTCCATGCAGTGGCAATGGAAAGTGTTCAAGGGCCGAAAATATCATCGTGGATCATCTCCAACATTCATAATTACCAGAATTACCTACCCAGGATGAACACTGCTCCTGATGTGGTTTGGATTTAAGGGTCTACACCTGAAAGTGCAAAATTTTCCTCTTTTTAAATCAGATTCGTTTTGTGTCTGTTGTTCTATTTCCAATCAAGGTGGATCCATACTGAGCACAAAAATGCAATTCTTGATGTGGATACATTTCCTATTGGAGAACGATTTTTTCTTGAATATTTATAAATCTCTTTAGGTTAATTTGCTTTTTTGGATGCAACATAATACTTTGAGGTTTGATTATGAACTTAAAAAATGAGTGTTGAATGATGCAATGTCTTTGACAGATTTAGTGGACAGTTATGTTTCAGATAATTTAAGGAGTTGTCTTTGCATGACTGACATCAACCTTAGCTAATTTGATTTCATTGTAGGTTACAGTCGAATGCACCCTTGACATCAAAGAATCACAATAACATACCACATATAATATTTGGTAATTTTTGGACGGTATGATAATATTTTACTCTTACAAGCTTCTTTCATTCAGATATTTTTGGTTTAAAAAAAAATTGGGTGCATATTTAATAAATGTCTTTTCATTAGGTTCCTAGACAAGATTGCTATAGAGGAAAGACCTCAAGCATTTACAACCAAAGTGCACAAGAAAAAACACGCGAGGTACTATTTAGATCCCAGTGTTACACTTTTATAGGGACAAAAAATGTTTGAATTAAGTTAAATGTTCATTATTTATACATGCAAGAAAGGAAGTTTATTGAGTTTTGGTGTCTTATAAAAAGAAGTCTTGCAAAAATATTATTGGCTATATATTAGTAATATGTTTGCAAACTAGAAAATGTGCTTGCTGCAAGTAAATCGTGTCATGTTAAAATTCACATTTCAAGTTAGCCAATATTGCAAATCAATAAAGTAAAGATTTGTCCATCATCTTATATTAATTACAGTTTACATTCTGTCATATAAATGTCTAAATCTTCCATTGTATAACTGCTTCAAGAGGCATTGATGAAGACATTGACACAAAAAATGAGCAATGATAACCTTGAGATAAATTCATTGATGCTAAAGGCCATAGATCATTGCCCTACTAGTATGAGTATTACGGCAGTTTTCATGTACAACCTTTGTACTATTGTCAATGAGAAATTTCTATGTGATTGCAAAGTGAATGATTAAAATTTGTATCTCACATTTAATATTTTTCATAAGCATGTCCCTATTCAAGAGCATAGGGGGCAATCCATTGATTATTTGGAGTAGATCTGACTACTACTTTCTTTCAATTTGTTATCCCTTGTATAAATTAGGACAATAAACACTGTGATTGATCCATTCGAGAATCGATTCAAGTTGCCAAATTAGTGACTATTTGAGAATGCCTCAATCACCTGTTGGAAATACTGAGAGGGGGGTGAATCAATATTTCTTATCAATTAGTATAATTTTAATTCCATAGAGAATTAATTGTTATTAGCATCAGATAAACATAAACAATCATCGACACCATTCAACAATGCATGACAATAGAGTCAGTACACATAGATTTTTAGGTGGAAACCCCTTTGAGACAAAAACTGCCGAACGCTTCTTAATATTTGTCGTCAAAAAGATTTACATCAAGTTTTCAGCTCCAACTGAAGGAGGCTCCAACCTATAGGACGCTCCAATGCCATGTTTACCAACTGGAACTGGGAGGACGCTCCAACGCCTTGTTTACAGGCTCCAACCTGAAGGCGCTCCAACACCCATTGTACTAGATGCCACTGGACGGATGCTCCAATGCCCTGTATAGACTCCAACCTTCCCTAGCACCACCTTGCCGCCTTGAAGTGTTCCCAACCACCAACGTGAAGGAGTTTTCACTCTCCTCCCTTGCACCACCCTGCCACCCTAACCAGTTGGTGGACCACGTTTCACAATTTTCAGACTGGATACACATGTGCTAGCTATCAATAGGAAACTGCAATACAAGAGAACTGCAACACAAACTTTGTCAATCCAATCTGCCTTTGTATATCAAACTCCAACTGTCAATATGAACCACTTCTATCTTTGTCCAAATTGCACATCAAACCCTAGCTTCACAACGCTAGTCAACATTGCTTGTCGTATGGATAAATATGTTAATAGCTCAGACATAAATATGTGCAATCATTAACTCAATAATCTACACTGTATCTTCTTTAGCATCACATGTTAACTTGGCAGCTTAGTGACAAATTCCAATCATTGGACTAGATTCCTCTTTCCAAGAGGACCAAAATTGACCTTTGAAGAACTGGATTTGGATAAGGGAAAGTGTATTTTTCAAGACAAGCCCACAATGTCACAGTTGATCAAGTTGGCCTAGAGGCTAATTAGCCCTCCTCAACGCCTATAAATTCATGACACCTCAAGCTCATTTGAACATCAACTCAACTCAAGCATCTCTTCTCTATTTGGTTCGTATAATTTGAAATTGTAGGGGTTTCTCTTCACACGTGCGAGTAGGAGGAAGGACAATTTAAGAAGGCCGAAATTCTGAAGTTCATTTGCACTTTGACCAATGTTTACCACTTGTTTTGGAGCTGATTTCTAGTTTGATCTTTTGGGCTTATTTCTGTTTTGGTAGGCCAAGTTTGTTGGCACAAAAATCGAGAAGTTCTGGGCGGTTTGACCATCATTACTGCAGATTTCAGACCTGCGTTGATTGCAGTCCTCTCTCCATTAAACACGTTTGACGGTGGATTTCAAGGTTGTTTGGACTGATCTTTGACTTGCTTCGATGGTCGAGTTGTTTGACCTTTGACTGACCTGTTGGAAGGCATTTTGACTGCTGATTGGTGAATTGGTTAGGGCAGATTTGACTACTATTGACTTTGACAGTATAGTAGATTTCATAGTTTGACTAAAGTTGACTTTTGAAGCTTATATTGATTGAAGATTGATTTATCTATTTGAATAGTCAAAGTTTGACTTTGACTCTTGTGGATTTGGGCTCATTGTACTCTCTACTGAACATTTTATGATGATCTAATAGAAGGATTTACAAAG
The DNA here is from genome assembly GCA_034641835.2 of Pinus albicaulis. Classification (NCBI taxonomy): domain Eukaryota; kingdom Viridiplantae; phylum Streptophyta; class Pinopsida; order Pinales; family Pinaceae; genus Pinus; species Pinus albicaulis. The sequence goes on along the minus strand of CM076575.1, from coordinate 1,905,587,489 downwards.
GGTTTTCCCTTGAGGTTTTTTCCTGGTCTTTGACCAAATCGGTGTCTCTTGTTGATGTTCTTGATTGTCTCCTATTGTCATTGCATTTACTGTTCTATCTTCAATTACTGTTGATTATTGGAAGAATTAATTGTTATTGAAATGATTGCTTAATGAAGGATTGAATTGGGCTAAAGTAATTGCTATAATATAGAGTAGTGGATAAATTAACATGTTATCAGAGCTAAGGTGAAGGACAAGCCCAAAGGAGACAAGATCTAGAGCAATCATCTTTGGAAAAGTTGAAGGAGTCTATCTAATCAAGTCAACATGTCCACCTCATTCTTCAAGGAAGCTGAGAAGTTGGGAGACTCACTTGGAAGATTAGGTTGTAAACCATAGCAGATGACAATGATGTCTGGGAATACATACAAGAAAAAGTACCCGAGCCTCCAGAAAATGCTATCGTTGCTGTCAAGAACAAGTACAAGAAAGGTGAGTTGAAAGCAAAGAAAATTATAGTTGATGGTTGACAGGATCATTTACTTGCCTATGTTGGGAATTTGAAGAAGTCTAAGGATATTTATGATAAGTTGGCCGACATGTATGAAGTCAATAATTTGAATGAAATCATCTCCTTGAAGGATCATCTCAAAGGTGTGAAGATGAATAAAAGAGAATCTGTACAATCCTATATCATGAGGATATCTCGTCTTAAAGATCAATTGTAGAGAATTGGGGAAATTGTACCTGACAGGGAGTTGGTGTTGGTAACCTTTAAAGGTATCCCTCCTATATGGGAAACCTTCATTACCACCATAACCAATAACAATAGTTTCCTGTCATTTGATGATCTTGTTGGAAAGCTTACTCTAGAAGAATCCAGGATGATTTCAAGAGGGAGAATTCAAAAGCATGGAAAAAGAGAGACCACTGCATTTGTTACTTATGACAAGAAGAAAAAAGGAAAACAAAGACCAATAACCATCTAGTTCGAATAGGACTTCTCCCGTGTCAAAGGACTGTAATAAAAGATAAGGGATATTGAATGCTACAATTGTCACAAGCATGGTCACTATGCCCGATACTGTTCGAGAAAGAGAGATGCTCCAAGGTCCGACCAAAGCTACAACAAGTACAATGATAGGAGAAGTAATGATGATATAAGAAGAGGAGATGATAGAAAAAGAAGGGATGATAGAAGGAGAAGAGATACTTTGGATGATCGTGAATAAAGTCCTTGTCCTTAAAAGAAGTCAAGAAACTCTAAGTATGAAAGTAACGTAGCTACTAGTCAATCTGAGTACATTCTTATTTCATCCCTTTCTAGTTCTTCTCCTTTGGATTCGTAGAATAGATGGCTGGTACATGGTGGGGCTTCTAGACACCTTTCTGGGTATAAGGAAGTCCTCTTAATTATGGTTGAGAGGGAGACGAGTTTGAAACACCACATATCTAGTGAAGGGCTTTGGTATTGTTAAATTTGATTTGGACTATGGAGAATCTGTTATTCTTCATGAAGTGATGTATGTTCCAGATCTAAAGAAGAACCTGATATCTATTTCTACGTTAGAATACAAAGGAATGAGTTGCCTTCATCAATGGAAAGGTCCTCTCTTGGCTGAAGGAATCCTGAATGAGAGATGCATTTTCATTGGGATCTAGAGTTATAGGACTCTATAGAGTCAATGGAAAATCGCTTCTAATAATGGTCCTCGACACTAATCATCAAATAGAGCTATGGAACTGAAATAAAAAGAAGTCAAAGGGACCATTCCCCTCTAGCAAGTGTTGGAAATACTGAGAGGGGGGCGAATCAATATTTCTTTTCAGTTGTTAATTATTGCCAGTTAGATTCTTCACAATTAAAAACAGAGAGGTGTATAATAATGATATTAAGGATTAATCAGAACTTCAATCCCCTTTTTTAATAATAGTATACAATAGATGAGTGAAGGGCACCAACCCCTTTAATGAAACAGGCACCAACCTGTTGCCAAGCACCAACTTGGACTTTGATGAGGCTCTGACCTCTAGGGCTTCGACCCTATCTTCTCAGGGCACCAACCTTGTGTTTAGGGGCACCAACCCCTAGGACACCAATCCGTTAGTCTTATTTTGATGATAAATAACTGGTGTACTTACTTGAATTTATTCAATAGAATACTGGAATCCAACAACTTGAGTTTGATTGTCCAAAGTTCTTCAACTTTCAAACCTCCAGTATTTTCTACTTATGCCTTGATGATCTCCAACACAGTTGCTTCAAGGTGCTGGACTGTATCTATCCTTGTAGCCCTCTCCACAGCCAGGTCCGAAGTTATGTTTCCTCCACAGTCAACAACAATAAATCCGAGATTATGTTTATAGCTCCGAGTTCATAAAGGATAGTCCACAGTCCGAGCTGTGATGAGATCTGTGTTTTGTTTACCACAGGATCTGATATTTAATCCTTCACACAATAGTCACTGCATCGAGATTTTGTCTGTCAAGAATGTTACATAATCGAGCTCCTACAGGACTGAGGCCTGAAGTATTGTAGTTCTTTGGCAATCTGAACTTTCCTGTGTATTACCAATTGTTCACAGGTCGAGATCCTATTCCAGTTACTTCATTCCAAAGGTCCGAGGTGAGGGAGATGAGGTATGTGTGACTGTTCTTGACCTAATGATCACAAGTTACACTGCTCAGTCTACAATTCCAACCCTTCAAGCTTCAGGTACGAGTTATTGTCTTTAAGGTAAACCATTGGTTCATTGCTCACAGGTGGCTTTCCACTGTTCTAGTCCAAGCTACACAGATCAACAATTTCTCAATCCGAGCTCCACAGAGATTAGGCCAGAGACTATAATTCTTCCACATGATTGCAATCCAAGCTTTTAAATGAACTCCACAGGTGGCTATTACTTCCTCGGTTTCCTCAGTTCACGAGTTGTGAACTACCCTTGCTGTGATCTACACTGAATTATCTTCACCGAAAAAATTGATGACTCTGAAATGGATGAACGCAGATTTATATATATAGTAGTTTTTCCCTATGAAGAGACACATCCATTGGAAGAAATGCCAACATTATATGACTGCATAGGTCGGCTTGACTGTAAATATATTTTTTTTTATCTTAAAAATTCAGTTTCTCACAAACTAATGGGAGTTTCGGGGCAAGTAAGAGCTTGTTGGAAAGAGGGAAAAATCCTCTTTAATATGGTCTAGGATTCATTGTGAAAGGATGCCTCCAAGGTGTCTAAATTTATTTTTGTTTGTGGATATTTCATAAAATTTTAGTGCAGAAGGTGATTGGGACAGTAAGAGATCATTAGAGCTTCCTCATCATGGTGTGTCTTCCATGTCATCATATGTCATAGTGCAACATCTATCAATCTTCCATTAAGAGAGCTCATCAAGAGAGCTTATATTCCATCAATGACAATTATTGACCAACAATCTCCCCCTTTGTCATTGATGGAAATATTATAGAATTCTCTCCCCCTTTGACATCAATGGCAAATGGGGTGCTCAAGTACTCCCCCTGTTATGCTGCTCCCCCTGACATGCTGCTTGATTTAATGTGATGCAAGAGCAATGACCCCCATCTTTTGGCAAAGATACTCAAATGCTTCTCGTGGAAGAGGTTTTGTAAAGATATCCGCAATTTGCTCTTTTGTATTGACGTATTCCAACCTGATATTGTGTTCAACAACTTGTTCACGGAGAAAGTGGTATTTGATTGGAATATGTTTGGTTCTTGGGTGCATCACCGGATTCTTTGAAAGACTGTTGGCGCTAGTATTGTCACAAAAAATAGTAATTGGTTGCTTAGTTTCTATGTTGACATCCTTCAAGGCTTCCTTCATTCATAGAATTTGTGTACAACAATCAGTAGCAGCTATATACTGTAGAAAGGGATATAGATGATTGCTTCTTGCTGAGCCAAGATACAAGACAATCTCCCATAAAGAATGCATTTCCACTGGTGCTTTTTCGATCATCCATGCTTCCGGCCCAATCAACATTAGAATAAGCTGTCACCATAAGAGTTGAACTCTTAGGATACCAAAGACCGAAATCTGTCGTTCCTTTCAGATATCTAAGAATTCTTTTCACAGCTGCTAGATGGGATTGTTTAGGACTTGACTGAAATCTTGCTACCATTCCTACTGCTTGCATAATATTTGGTCTTGTAGCAGTTAAGTATAAGAGAGCTCCAATTATTGACCTGTAAAGAGTTGCATCTATTTGGGGGGTATCATTGTCTTTGCTTAGTTTACAATCTGTGGTCATTGGTGTGCTCATAGGTGCACAATCTTCCATCCCATATTTTTTAAGCATGTCTTTAAGATATTTTGCTTGAGATATAAACATGTCTGCAGAGGTTTGAGATATTTGTAGCCCAAGAAAGTAAGACAACTCACCAATCATTGACATCTCGAATTTTTTGGACATATTTAGAGCAAATTCATGGCTCATTTCTTCATCATTGCTAGCAAAGATTAGATCATCGACATAAACAAGAGTGATCAGAAGTTTTTCCTTGTCCATCTTCATGTAGAGATTGCTACTTGCCACTCCCTTTTTGAAACCTTCTTGTTGCAGATAGTGATCCAACTTTGCATACCATGCTCTAGGGGCTTGTTTAGTTTGCATACAAGGTCTTTTCCTTCAGCAAGATCAATTCCTTCTAGTTGCTCCATGTAAACTTCCTCCTTGAGATCTCCATTCAGGAATGCTGATTTTACATCCATTTGATAAACCTTGAATCCTTTTGAGCAAGTAAATGCTAGAAACATTCTTATGGCTTCCATTCGAGCTACTGGTGCAAAGGTTTCTTCGAAGTCAATTCCTTCGATTTGCGAGTATCCTTTGCAGACAAGTTTGGCTTTATTTCTGATGATTTGTCCATCTTCATTCATCTTGTTTTTGAATACCCATTTTGTTCCAATTATATTTTTATCTTTTGGGCGAGGTACCAGTTCCCAAGTCTCATTTTTCTCGATTTGAGACATTTCTTCTTCCATGGCCTTTATCCAATGAGGATCTTTGCTTGCTTGAGAAAAATTTTCAGGTTCTATTAAAGATAATAGAGCCACATCATTTTTCTTAGGGGTGCTTATCATCCTTCTTCGAGTTTGGATTCCTTCATCTATATTTCCGATGACCTGTTCTTCTGGATGATATCTTTGAACAAACTTGATCTTGGAGGGAGTTTGTGAAGATTCATTTTGAGGTTCTCTTTGAGGTTCTTCATTCTCCTCTTCTTTTTCAAGTTATTCTTCTTCACTTTGTTCAAAGAAAGGCTCAACTTCATGATCTTTAATTCCTTTTTCTGGAAGGCCTTCATCAATCTTTACATCAATGCTTTCCACTATTCTTCATAGACGATAGTTGTAACATTTGTAAGCTTTGCTCCTAGTGGAGTATCCAAGAAATATTCCTTCGTCAACTCTTGAATCAAATTTACTTGGTGAGTCATCATTTATTTTTATGAAACATTTGCTTCCAAAAACCTTGAAATATTTTACTGAAGCAGGTCTTCCTTTCCATAATTCATAAGGAGTCTTTTCATTATTTGGTCTTAGTTGAGTTCGATTTAAGGTATAAACTGCGGTGCCAACTGCTTCTCTCCAAAATTTTGGTTGCAAATCGGTTGCTAGTAGCATTGTCCTTGCCATTTCTTGAATGGTTCGGTTCCTTCTTTCAACTACTCCATTTTGCTGGGGTGTCCTAGCAGTAGAGAGTTCTCTTTCGATTCCATGCTCTTTACAGAATTTATTGAACTCTTTTGAGGTGAATTCTCCTCCTCTGTCCATTCTAAGACATTTAATCTTAGAATCTTTCTCATTCTCAATGAGAGCCTTAAGATTTTTAAAACATTCAAATGCTTCGGATTTATATTTTATGAAATATATCCACATCATTCTAGTATAGTCATCAACAAATAGAGAAAAGTACCTTTCACCCTGAAGAGCTGGAGTTCTGGTTGGCCCACACAAATCTGCATGAATAATTTCCAAAGGTTTTGTTGTTTAGAACTCCTTAGTTTTGTGGCTGGTTATGGTTTGCTTTCCATGTTGGCATGGGCCACATACAACTTGATTTGGTTTGCACATTTTTGGAATATCCCTTGCTACATTAATTTTGCTAATGTTGACTAGGTTATCAAAACTTGTATGCCCCAATCGCTTGTGCCATAACCAACTTTCATCTGTTTGACTTAAGTAACATTTATCTTCTTGAATTCTACTGAGAATGTAAACATTATCTGGTGTTCTTACTTCTTTCGCCACAAGCTCTCCTGAGGACGAGTCTCTTATTTCACAATTTTTTGTACTAAAGACAACATTATGCCCTTGGTCACAAATCTGGCTGACACTTAAGAGATTGTATTTGAGCCCTTCTACTAGCTAGGTATTTTGAGCCTTTCCTAGTCCATTGACAAGGGTAGCAGTCCCTTTTCCAGTGATTTTAGCAGATCCACTTCCGAAGGATACATTTCCATTTTTCTTGTTCAATGAGATAAACTTCTTTTGGCCACCTGTCATATGTCTCGAGCATCCACTATCCACGAACCAATGGTTTTCTTCACTATGAGCACATAGAGCTATGCCACATTTATCAGTTTTGAGATTTATGTTTTTAGCTTTTTCCCTTTTGAGAGGGCAATTTTGTTCATTATGATCATAATCATCACATAATGAGCAAGACGGATCAAACTTACCCAAAGGATCAAAGGAATTGTAAGTTTTGATTTGTTCTTGCTCTTTAGGCCCACGCAGTTGGTTTGGTTGATTATTCAATCTTGGTGCTTCATTCTTATGAGCCTTGCAATGCTTAGCTTGATGCCCAATGTTTTTACAATTGAAACAATGCCCAAGAAAAATAGTTTGATACCTGTTGTAGTATCCATAGCTTGAATCAACATTCTTCCTTGAAGTTGCTCTTTCAAATCTTGGTTTTGAGATGTGACCTTTTTCCTGAGATGATTTTTCTTCTTTTGGATGGCAAGAGAGTACATTAGCATAACTTCTAGCATTATTCTTCGTACTTGATGATTCTCCTTTGAAACCAATTCCAGACTTGTCATGTTGAGGTCTTTGAGTGTTAAGAATGTTGTCAAGAGCTAGAGAGCTTTGCCAACTCTTTTTGATTTGCTCTAATTCCTTTCTTAGGGACACTATTTCAGCTTCACGTTTTTCACAGATATCATCCTTCTCTTTTAATTTGATGTTCAAGAAGTCTTCCCTTCTTTTTGCTTCCTCTCTTTCTATTTTGAGAGAAATTATCTTCTTTTGTAGATTCTCATTTTCTTTAATGGCATTCATCAACAAACTATCCATGTTTCTTTCATCTTCCAGTTCTGAGTCATCATCATTTGTAAATGCCATGAATAACGTTTCTTTGCTTCCAACATAATCACTTTCCTCATTTGATTCATCATCTCTTTCTTTGTGATGATGCATATTTCTGGTTGATTTTTTTTTTTATGGCTACAAATTCATCTTCGTCGGACTCATCTTGTTTGGAGAAGAAGTTCTTTTTATTAAACCCTTTCTTTTTGTACATCATCCTTTTAGAGTCCTTTTCATCATCACTATCATGTTTATGGGGACATTTTGCAGCGTAATGACCTATTCTTCCACTATTGAAACAAATAAGAGGATACTTACCTTTTAGCTTGGATCCTCTTTTTAGTCTTCGTACAAATTGAGCTAATTCATTTTCAGTATCAGATTCATTGCTGTTGTAATTCCATCCTTTTCCTTCTTTTGTAGATCTTGAGGCTTTGAAGGCTGCTTCTTTGAAATTTGGACTCCTTTTCCTCATCTCATAGGCAATGAGAATTCCATGGAGTTCATCCATCTTGAGAGTGTCTAGATCCTTCATTTCTTCTATGGCACTTACTTTGGAGTCAAATCTGTCAGGAAGCGATCTCAAGATTTTTTGAACAATGGTGCTTTCTTCAATATTTTCTCCTAGTCCTCTAAGAGAGTTAACCACTTCAGCTACTTGAAGGAAATATGATGCAATATTTTCTTCATCATCCATTTTCAGACTCTCGAATTGTATTCTATAGGTTTGAAGCTTTGCCTTCTTGACTTTGGAGTTGCCATCATATAGAGAAACCAACTTATCCCATACTTCTTTGGCTGAGTCACAGTTCATGACTTTCGTAAATTTAGAATCGGTAATTCCACTAGTGATGGAATTTAAAGCTTTGGCATTAGCAATGTAAGCTCTTATTTCATCTTGATCAGTTGGAAGATTTGCGGGAGCTTTGTACCCATCTAGAACAGAGTGCCATACTTCAGGACCAAGAGACATTAGATAGTGGGACATCCTCTTTTTCCAAAAACCAAAATTCGTTCCATCAAAGATAGGTGGTTTCCCTGTTGCTTCCATGTTCTTCATTGTGCCTAGGAATCCTTCTTCCAGCTGTTAGGCTGATATTGAAGAAGCTGGCTCTGATACCAATTGTTGGAAATACTGAGAGGGGGGTGAATCAATATTTCTTTTCAATTGTTAATTATTTCCAGTTAGATTCTTCACAATTAAAAACAGAGAGGTGTATAATAATGATATTAAGGATTAATCAGAACTTCAATGCCCTTTTTTAATAATAGTACACACTAGATGAGTGAAGGGCACCAACCCCTTTAATGAAACAGGCACCAACCTATTGCCAAGCACCAACTTGGACTTTGATGAGGCTCCGACCTCTAGGGCTTCGACCCTATCTTCTCAAGGCACCAACCTTGTGTTTAGGGGCACCAACCCCTAGGACACCAATCCTTTAGTCTTATTTTGATAATAAATAAATGGTGTACTTACTTGAATTTCTTCAATAGAATACTGGAATCCAACAACTTGAGTTTGACTGTCCAAAGTTCTTCAACTTTCAAACCTCAAGTATTTTCTACTTACGCCTTGATGATCTCCAACACAGTTGCTTCAAGGTGCTGGACTGTATCTCAGTGATATCCTTGTAGCCCTCTCCACATCCAGGTCCGAAGTTATGTTTCCTCCACAGTCAACAGCAATAAATCCGAGATTATGTTTATAGCTCTGAGTTCATAAAGGATAGTCCATAGTTCGAGTTGTGATGAGATCTGTGTTTTGTTTACCACATGATCTGATATTTAATCCTTCACACAATAGTCACTGCACCGAGATTTTGTCTGTCAAGAATGTTACATAACCGAGCTCCTACAGGACTGAGGTCCGAAGTATTGTAGTTCTTTGGCAATTTGAACTTTCCTGTATAGTACCTATTGTTCATAGGTCGAGATCCTATTCCAGTTACTTCATTCCACAGGTCCGAGGTGAGGGAGATGAGGTATGTGTGACTGTTCTTGACCTAATGATCACAAGTTACACTGCTCAGTCTACAATTCCAACCCTTCAAGCTTCATATACAAATTATTGTCTTTAAGGTAAACCATTGGTTCATTGCTCACAGGTGGCTTTCCACTGTTCTAGTCCAAGCTACACAGATCAACAATTTCTCAATCCGAGCTCCACAGAGATTAGGCCAGAGACTGTAATTCTTCCACAGGACTGCAATCCAAGCTTTTAAATGAACTCCACAGGTGGCTATTACTTCCTCGGTTTCCTCAGTTCACGAGTTGTGAACTACCCTTGCTGTGATCTACACTGAATTATCTTCACTGAAAAAATTGATGACTCTGAAATGGATGAACGCAGATTTATATATATAGTAGTTTTTCCCTATGAAGAGACACATCCATTAGAAGAAAGGCCGACATTATATGACTGCATAGGTCGGCTTGACTGTAAATATATATATTTTTATAGGTCGGCTTGATTGTAAATATATATATATATTTTTATATTAAAAATTCAGCTTCTCACAAACTAATGGGAGTTTCGAGGCAAGTAAGAGCTTGTTGGAAAGAGGGAAAAATCCTCTTTAATATGGTCTAGGATTCATTGTGAAAGGATGCCTCCAAGGTGTCTAAATTTATTTTTCTTTGTCACTGTTTCATAAAATTTTAGTGCAAAAGGTGATTGGGACAGTAAGAGATCATTAGAGCTTCCTCATAATGGTGTGTCTTCCATGTCATCATATGTCATAGTGCAGCATCTATCAATCTTTCGTTAAGAGAGCTCATCAAGAGAGCTTATATTCCATCAATGACAATTATTGACCAACAACAAGATCAAGAGCAATGATAATCCCGATTAAAATGAAGTAGTTTTGAAAGAATAGGTTTGGAAGGATGCTATGGCCGAAGAATTGATTATGATGAAAGATGTATGGAATATTGTTTCGAGACCGCAAGGAAATTTTGATGCAATTTCAAAATGGCTACATAAGATAAAACACGAAGATGGAAGTATTGAAAAGTTCAAGGAAGAAGTATGTGTTGAGCAGCATCAAGGGTTTAAAGTACATGACAAGAAGGCTCATGTTTGCAGGTTAAAGAAAGCATTATGTGGTTTGAAGCAAGCTCCTCGAGCCTAGTATGCCCAAAACGGTAGTTACCCGATGAAGCTTGGCTTCACAAGAAGCAGTGCCGATCTGAACCTCCATTTCAAACTGGTCCAAGGTATGACTTTGATTTTGGTTTTATATATTGACGATCTATTCTTGACAGGTAGTGAGCCTTCGATGATTGAGTGTAAGAAGGAATTGGCTTTTGAGTTTGAAATGAAAGATCTTGGTCTGAGAGAGATATGAGACTGTATGGATACACTAATGATGATTGGGTTGGAAATGTTAGTGATAGGAAGAGCACATTTGGGTGGTGCTTGGGATCTGTGATGATATCGTGGATAAGTAGGAAACAAAAGTTTGTTAGCTTGGAAGAGATGTTTGAGCAGGTCCTCAGTATGACAGTGGTATATTGCGACAACAAGAGTCGAATCCTATTAGCAAAGAATTCTGTGTTTTATGACAAATCCGAACACATTAAGATCATATATAATTACATACAGAGCAGAACTGTGAGACTCTGTCATACTTCGACTGATGAGCATATTGCAGATACAGAGCAACTTGGATTGATGGATGTGACCCGTTTAGGTAAGGGTTATGGCTGGTCTAGGACATTGAGCTATTGTCCTCCCCCCTGCCCGAGCTCCCAGGGTGAGGAATTGATTCGTAGAGCTCTTAGGGTTGATGGACCTTTGAATTTGACAGAGTATACCCCATTTGGCATTTGTCTTTCCCACCCTTATGGCCAATGGGTGTTGGCTGTTTGAGTTAGGTGCGATACTTACCACTTATGGTAAGTGGCATCCCTCTCAAGCTAGAGATGCAGGTGTTTTATCACTGGCTCTTGAGGGTCAAGTTGGGAAGATCAATAGATAATAGGATATGCACGATCCTTACCATTTATGGTAAGTGGTATCCCTCCTATTATCACCGGGCAGTGGGATAGGCGCGATCATTACCTCATAAGGTAAGTGTCATCCCTCCTATTATCACCGGGCAGTGAGATAGGCGCAATCATTACCTCATAAGGTAAGTGTCATCCCTCTTATTGTTTGTAGGTTTCCCGGGTTGTAGCATTGGCTCCCTGCTCACCAAGATTCCCTGGTTGTAGCATTGGCTCCCCATTGGCAGAGATTCCTGGGTTGTAGCATTGGCTCCCCTCTAGCATAGATTCTTGGGTTGTAGCATTAGCTCCCTGTTGGCAGAGATTCTCGGGTAGTAGCATTGGCTCCCCGTTGGAAGATATTCTCGGATAGTAGCATTGGCTCCCCGTTGGTAGTTATTCCAGGTGGTAGTAGTGGCTCCCCGATGAGGATAGATAGTGGTAGTTCTTCAGATTTGAGAATGATTTAGTAGATAGAGTCGAGTAGAGATGAGACATGATTTGATGACAGGATATTTGCGATAATGACATGATGCGGTTGGAATTTCTCCCTAGCTGAGAGGGAGTGTTAACTTGGAAGTTCAGTGAAAAATTCCCATCATTGGACTAGATTTCTCTTTCCGAGAGGACCAAAATCAACCTTTGAAGCACTGGATTTGGATGAGGGAAAGTGTATTTTTGAAGACAAGCTCACAATGTCACATTTGATCACGTCGGCCTAGAGGCTAATTAGCCCTCCTACATTGCCTATAAACTTATGACACCTCAACCTCATTTGCACATCAACTCAACTCAAGCATCTCTTCTCTATTTCGTTTGTACAATCCGAAATCGCAGGGGTTTCTCTTCACACGTGTGAGTAGGAGGAAAGACAATTTAAGGAGGCCGAAATTCTGAAGTTCATTTGCACTATGACCAGCGTTGACCACCTGTTTTGGAGCTGATTTTTAGTTCTATCCCTTGGACACATTACTGTTTTGGCAGGCTGAGTTTGTTGGCACTAAAACCGAGAAGTTCTGGGCAGTTTGACCATTGTTGACTGCAGATTTCAGACCTGTGTTGACTGCAGTTCTCTCTCTGTTAATCATGCTTGACCATGGATTTCAAGACTGTTTTGACTGATCTATGACCTGCATTGAAGGCCGAGCTGTTTGATCTTTGACCGAGCTGTTGGAAGGCACTTTGACTGCCTACTGGTGGATTGCTTAGGGCAGATTTGACTGCTGTTGACTTTGACAGTATAGTAGATTTGAAAGTTTACCTAAAGTTGACTTTTGAAGCTCATATTGATTGAAGATTGTTGTCTATTTGAATAGTCAAAGTTTGACTTTGACTTTTGTGGATTTGGGCTCATTGTACTCTCTGCTGAACATTTTATGACAATTTAATAGAAGAAGAATTTTCAAAGGGTTTTCCCCCTTGTGGGGTTTTTCCCTGGTCATTGACCAAATCGGTGTCTCTTGTTGATGTTCTTGATTGTCTCCTATTGTCATTGCATTTACTGTTCTATCTTCAGTTACTGTTGATTATTGGTAGAATTAATTGTTACTGAAATGATTGCTTAATGAAGGATTGAATTGGGCTAAAGTAATTGATATAGCATAGAGCAATGGAAAAATTAACATCATAAACCTGTAATACTGTCACTGCTCTCACTGTTTACTTGTGCCCACGAGCACAAACCTAGATGCCACAAATCTGTCCTGTGCCCAGCCTTAAACTGTCCTATCTGTTGCAACAAAAACATGCAAGCCCCTTTTGCTGTCTCGAATCCCAGGCATTGTCACAACTCTTAGTACACATCACAGTAAATTTCATTTGTCAACAAGGTCATAGTCAATTTCACATCTTCAAATCATTCACACAACACCGTTACAAGAAATTGTCACAAAGGTTATGTCCACAAGTATATTGTCAAGGTAAGGTCACTGCCAACATTGCTGTCACATCAAGCTCACTTTATAAGAAGATTACTGTCACATAGGAGATCACTATCACATAGATAAGAGGATCACTGTCATCATGGGAGTTCACTGACACATAAGAAGAATATGAACTTTACAGGTCACATACAAACTACCTTACCAAAGCCCAACTACACCACCAAGGGTACTTGACATATCAAAATTACTTGTTGGATGATATCAAATGCTCCAGCGACCATGTGAAGTTTATATTTTCACTGTTGTGATGTTGCTTGAATGAAGTTGGCTTCAGATATGCATACTTCTTTTGTCAGATACTTACATAAGTGTGTATATGCATCAACTTAAGGCTGGAGATAACTTGTTTAATTTCAAGCGAGTACCTTTATTCGGATGCTTCAGATGTAAGTACTTTTAGGTCTGTCTGTACTTTGTCTTCTATTGCATTAAAGACCTTGAATACAAACTGATAGAATACATCTTACAATATATGCCACAGTACAGTACCACAGTCCTTATCAAATCAAGTATACTGAATGTAGCGAGTATGTATACTGCACTTTTTACTCAAGGAGCCATGCTCAGATAAGGAGAACAAAACTGCTATGACCTTATTAAATGAATTTAGTCACAAGTCTTCAAATTCTGCCTTTAGAAACAGAAACACTAAACTGTGGCTATAGGAGTAACCATACCTTGAGTATTTTTGAATGCAAGTTCTGTCACTGTTTAGTTCTGAAATAACATTGATAGGCTCATGAACAAGTACGTCAAACACCTTTAAGTCTGTGCCCAAATGACTTTGCACTTTTGGAATTGTGTTATGTGAAGTTAGAACTGTTGCTCAGGAATATTGTCACTTCTTCAGACAATGTGTTGCAATACCAAGCAAGTCCTGACCTTGACCTTCTTCAGAAGGTAGGTCGAACGGTTTATGGCAATCCCTCTTCAGTCAACCATAAAAGAGTGATAAGGCCGCAGGCAAAAACTATTTCAGGAAGTGTAGTACTTGTTCAACAAAACAAGCCCATGAAGACCGCAGAGGTTGAGATTACTAGGTTGAACCTTTCATTGGACTAGAAGCCTTCTCAAACCACAGTGAATAAGCCCTACGCTCAGTAAGAGCTGCCGCAAAGCTTGATACCTCAGAAATTTCATTTCGGCTAGCAGTAATTGTTTGATGATTGAAGAGAAACCTCACTGATCTAGGCAGAGTGTAATATTCTTTTTTTGGTGTCACCTATGACAGGGTTAGGATGGACTTCCAGAGTTGGGAGCAGACAGGTCACAGGTACATGTTGGTGTCATCAGCGGGCCCAAGGGCTTTTTGGAAGATATTTGAGGAGTTTATATGAAGACCGATGGCATTCGCTTGATATATTCCATCATCCGCACTGTTTGCCTTTTGTTCCGGTGCATTCCGACAACTTTCGGAAAAGTAAGTTATTTTTGGGCTTAACTCAATTAATTAAGCTCAAGGTGGCATTCCGAGAGGAGTACGTGATAGAACACTTTAGTGTAGTAGCTCGTTGGAACTAGGATGAGAATACCTACATGATGAGGTGGTTGGACATGAGTTTCAGTGACCTAAGGAGACATGGTAGTCGATTTACTCTTTCCTGCATTAAAAAGGAATATTTTAATTGGAAAATAAGAGGGAAAAGTGCTCCATGATTAAAATAATATTAAAATAAGGTTCTAGAAGGATCCATAGGATCTATAAAAGAAGAGGAAGAGGCCATTGAGGAATATCTTGGATTCGATCATTTTGTTGTGTGAGAGGTTTGAGAACTTGGTTCTCTACTCCATTGGTAGCCCCAGGATGGAAACCCTTGGGTATGTTGTTGACTGTTAGACAGAAACCGAACTCTCTTGAGGAGACTTCATTCAAGAGTTTCACCGAGCTTCAGGGATATTGGAGTGAGGATCATTAAGATCCTCAATTGGTGCTTCATTGTTTTCAGTGGATTCAGTGGTGGCTGTAGTTGGAGGGAGAGTGCAGCTCTTCAGTTTTGGGAGCCAACGCACTATTGTAGCAGATCCTTGAGGCCAGTTCTATTTCAGCTATCTTAGCTATTCCTCATTTCAGCATGTAACCGCAGTTATATTATAATAAAATTGAATTATTTCCTGCATTATGGTGCTATGGATTTGCATGTACTTGTATGTTTTATTTTACATGGCAATCTTTTGTTAAATGCATGATAATTTAATGGAGAAATTTTGGTTGAGTTAATTTTTCGGCAAAATTTATAAAATATTCCGAAAGGGATATTACAGTGGTATCCGAGCTGGTGTACCTGCCAGCCTAAGGGTTTAAACTACAGATTCTCGAAGGAAGGTGCCAACGCCATCATCTTGTTGTAGAACAACTTATTCCAAGCATTATTCTACAAAATTCCTACTTCAAAGTGGCAATCAAATTTCCTTGATTTTGTTGAGTGCTTAATAATCATTCGACAAATCTCTAAGCTGAATCATAAGGGAGATGAGCTAGGGTTTTAGAGGAATTGAACATTAATCGATCGAATCATTTCTTGGGCTGATAATTTACCCTTTTTAGAATTGGAATTTGTTAAGGAGCCGATTCTGATTATAGGGGAAGCCAAATTTTTAGGGCTGAGAATTAAAGCTTAAAGCCACAGAAAAAAAAGGCCCATGCTTACATTTTGTAAGTTCATAAGGAAGTTACGCTTCCTAAGCATAGTTGTCACCTTGAACGCAGCCGTCACCTTGGAGCAAAGATCATCGACGACGATTGTGGTACATTTCTGTGCGTGGTGGTAAATAGTCAGGTGGAATTTGTTATGGTGGCCCCACCATTAACAACAGAACCACCAATCGAGGAGCAGAATGAAGGCCACACCATTACTGTAATGCACCAACTCCAAGCCATATTATTGTTGTGCGTACTGGATGAGTCAATTGACGAAGTAGCTAACAGAGCATGGGTGCGATCAGAGGAAATTGTGTGGACGACTGAGCACGCAAGTGGGATGATCCATCGTTGCTGACTCACAGGCTATTTGTCAATGTTGCCCTGATCAACTGGGCCAAGAAGCATAGCCGCAATTTTTTCGAAAATCAAAATTCGAGATTTAATTCCATAGAGAAGTTGCAATTTTGAGGGGTCGTGAGCATATTTGCGAAGATGAAGGTTTAACCGATGTAAAAGCTCAATGCCAATTTTTCAAAGCCAAACTTGTTGTGTGAGTTAGGGCCGAAATTACCTGCTACTGCTACGCTACTTGCAGGTGTCGAATTATCCAATATAAGAGGACGAAACCATCAGGGCTGTAGAAATCGATTTCCTCTTGGAAGGGCGGAACGCACAAGTTCGTAGAGGGCCACTCTCTTTGTGCAATACTGGACAACTTCTATTTGTGCATTGCTAGACAACGTACTTCACCAAGACCAAGTATTTGCTTGGTGGGTGAGCATAGCCTATTACTATCAGTCACAGACAGACCGCAAACCTTTTCTTGCTGGATGTGAGAGCTGGTTCTATTATTCTGTGTGTGTATATGTTAGACTTATCAATTTCTATGGAGGATGTTTTGGGCCTGTTGACGCCGTATTAATCTTGCTTGTCGAAGCTGGGAATTACATCATCTGCGCTGAAGATTTATCATTTGGGCCAGTATATAGTGTATTGAAATTGTGGGTTGAACATACACATTTGTATCCTCCTTGCTGTGCGTGTAAGGTAGAAGTTAGAACTGAGAACCGCTCCATAATTGGACGTTCTAGCCCACACTGGAGGTTAAGCAGACCATAGCTGCACTTGTTCATTCCGGGCCAACCAAAGTCTTCTTTTGCACAGAATGGTCACGTGTCACTTAACAATGATTGCTGCCACAAATGATAATTCCTAAACAAAGCTTGAAAGATTCCAGGTTCCATCTTCTCTTCTTTGTGTTATAAATTTATCATTTTATAATTGCAGAAGCTAGAAAGAGAACATGTAAATATGTTGGGCATTATTCTGAGTTGAACAACAATGTTGGAATATATGTAATGGGCTGCATTAATAGATTTCAGTGATTTCATAGTGAGTGTCACTCCAGCTGATTGTTTAAATTCTAGGTTCAAACTATGGTATTTTATTTGTGCTACTGTATTATCAAATTCTAACCCAAACCAAATGAACTTACACCCACAACAATTTGCACATGCAATAATTGACAAAACTCAGAAGGGGCCAAATTGGTTTCATAAGCATTATATCTTTGATTGTTGAACAATGGGGTATTTGAAACCTCTCACAACACTCATGAATGAATTGAAAAAATTGAACACAGAAATTGGTTCCTTAACCCTCCATGCATCATTGGACCAGAAACCCAAGCAAGACAACAAACCTTTATCAAAAGGAGTCTATGCCATCCTTCAGAAGGAACAACCAAATGATTTGCAGAAGAAGCCGAAGATAGGCCACAAATTATTTGCACTTGGAACAGATTTGAAACACATAAAGATGACATGGAGAGTTCTCTCCAAACTTCATGAACTTGATGAACTCCTTTCCAAAATAAGCCAATTAGAAGGGAAGAAACTGATTTGGGTCCTAAAACCTGCTATGCTTTCTCTTATACGACCCAAGTTCTTGAAAGAACCTTGTGAGGGGTTTAGACTTCCAGTTGCATCATGCTTCAGTAACATTATGAGGTTGACCGCACCTATAGCTCCTTTTAGTGATGATGTTATGAGGGAAGTTTTCAAGTTAGTAGTGGGGACTTTTTAGGATTTGGACAACAGTGCCGACTCCACCTTTGGGAAGAAAATTGAGGTTTTAGGAGGTATGGCCACATTCAGAACATATGACATCATGTTTGATCTTGAGTGTGATGGCTTGATTCTACAGATGTTCCAATGCTTCTTCAACATTAGGAGGCATCATCCTGACACAGTCATAACACACATGCAGTCCATCTTGTCGTCATGCATGAGAGATCGTGATGCCATTTGTCAGGAGCTGCGGAGAGAACAGTTGGTCTCACCTGCTGCCTATGAGCTAGCCCAAGGGTTGGTTGAGTAGAACGCTGGGCTATTCAAGAGATAGTTGACCAGGTAGGAGTTGCTCCAGTTTGGAGGATCAGGCAGCAAGAACGAGTTGAGGAGGAAGGGACTTTGCTTCATCTGCAAAGAACCTTGGGGATCTGACCACTCATGCTTGAGAGATACAGATGAGGTGGCAGAGGTAGAGCAGGAGGACATTCCTTCTGTATGTCAGGATGAGGACTCTTCTTCGGATGAGTCCAAGGGGTCATATGAGGATGCTTCTGGGGGGCATGAGCAGTCATGTGAAGTTGATGAAAGTAGGCCGGATTTGTATTCCAGTGTGCAGAGTGAGCAGTCAGGGACTCTATGGGAGATATTCAGGATGATGAGTCACTTGTGATGATTCAGTCGGAGCAACAGATGGTGGAGTATGAGTCAGCTGAGGAGGAGGCTAGCGTATCATGCATAATAGTCCTTTGGGGGAGAGCCAGATGGAGGCTCACATTGAGTCTGTGGTCGATATGCGGCTAACCTTGGGCTCAACCATTGAGGAGGAGCAGACAGATGCACGGGCATCTAGCGGGGCGACAGTAGTTGCAGATACTTATCCTTAGGAGCTGTTGGAGGTTGTTGGGGTAGTTCTGTGGGAGGCTAGTAGACAGCAGGAGCATGACATTCCTGATCAGGAGAGGGAGGAGTTGTTGGAGATGGTGGTGCATCCATCTTTGGGCCGACCCATTGATGAGGTGCCGACAGATGCACATACGGTTAGTAGGACTGCAGTACTTTCAGGGAGCAACACTCTCCAGGAGTACATCGATGGGGCTTGCAACATATCTTGCCCACTTTGGCCTATTATAGAGAGAGGGACCTTTTTCAGGCAGTTCTCGTTGACAGGCGTTACAGGGCAGCATGAGTTGAGTATGGGTTGGCGACAACACTCCAGACATGTTCCGTATGCTGATGTCACTACATTGGATTCTTCTTCCGGAATAGATTGGTGGGAGATCATGAGTTGGTACCCTACTGACAATGCGATCTTCTACATAGGGAGCATAGCGGAGCAGGGACCCTTAGACATGACAGATGCGACAGCTTCCAGTTGGCAGTGGGGCACAAGTCGACAATTCTTTAGCATTCCATCTCGACTTTAGGAGAGTAGGATCAACATTGGATTGAGTCAGGGGTTGGATTTGAGAGAGGTGATGAGTTGGTACGCAGTGTGAAAATGGCTGAATATTACTTTTGCAAAAACCCTACTGTTAATTCTGGTTATACTTCTCCTACTTAATTAAGTTATTAATACTGAAAATTCAGATTAACATCGAAGTAAACACATAACAATTCTTCAGCGATTTAGATCTAAACAAAAATACATGCACACAAACAAAGTGACGCACAAGATTTTCCGGACAACTGTCCCTGGAAAAACCCAATGCGGGAAAATTGGTCTTCTGGCTGCTTGAGGGTTTACAGTATTAAGTAGATTCTGAATACAACAAATCTGGGCACCTTACTAGTTAACCCAACAGAGAAAATAAGATCTGCAGCAATACTTGCTATTCTGGAGACTGATAACTGGACTGATTCACACCCTTAAATGAGATTTACAGAACTTAGCCCCTTTCTGCCTCTAGAAACCTCAGCGCTGCTCTGAAGTTGCCTGCATCAGCCCTGCTAGCCTCTGCGTGCCCTTGCGCTGCTTAGGAGAGGGCTACGTAACCCCAGACTGGGTGACATAATCCTTACACTGCCCTGGCTGGCCCTTCGTAAGCATGGATGGCCTCCTGCTGCCTCTGCGCTGCCCTGTCTGGGCCTGCGTAGCGGCTGAAAATCCTCTGCACTGCGCAGCTGCTGCGTAGCCTCTGCTTCCTCTGCGCTGCTCCTGATTGCTACTTCTTTGCCTCTTGCTGACTCTTGTCTCTAGGATCAGATCATCCCCTTAGCCAATACTACCCCTCGTTGCAGCTGAAACACTTTTGGAAATTCTTAGAAAACCACACCCTAGAATTCCAACTTAGTCTCAAGTGCTTTGCCGCCGTGTGTGTTCTCCAACTGACCCCAAGCCTTTCCTTTATACTTTTCTCGTTGGGAAACCAACGACCGTGATCTAATCTTGATTCGACGGCTAAGATTAAAAGAAAGCTTGATCCGTGTGACTTAAGTCATTTCCATCACATATTTAAATTAATTACCTTTAATATTTTAATTTTCCTAAGTTAGACTTAAGGTCCTTAATAAAAAATATTAATTAATTAATTATCTCCGAAATTGGATTGAATTTCCCAAATCCCTTTCTGGGTCTTGGAGATCTCATGTACTCTAGTTCCTCCACAAATTTTGGGAGCTAGAGCACATCCTAAGCTACCCCAACACATCAAAAACTCAACACGCAGTTGGTGGGGCAACTTACACAGTCATAGCTACAACACAACAGGAGCCATGGAGCATTGATGCTTGTTGGGGGTCTTCGCTTCATGGGGCAACAACTATAGCCAGAGGCAGTGCGCAATCCAAGCCATGGGATGCGGGCGATGATTGGCCCTGGTGGCATTGGGATCCGAGAGGATTGATTGATGATAGGTGCGGGGAGAGATCAGTTTGGGATCCCGACATTGAGGAGTGTGTTCCGAGTGACTTGAAACAGGAGCATAACAGCACCGAGGGGTTTGTTTGGGATCCGGGCATTGGGTCTCAGTTGCATCGGGCCAACAGGGTGGCCCACGTATTTGGATTGCTCGAGGGCAAGCAATCTTGGGGTGGAAGGTTTGCAATATTCCTTTTTTTGGTGTCACCTATGACCGGGTTAGGATGGACTTCCAAAGTTGGGAGTAGACAGGTCACAGGTATAGGTTGGTGTCATCAGCGGGCCCAGGGGCTTTTTGGAGGAGTTTTGAGGAGTTTCTATGAGGACCGGTGGCATTTGCTTGATATATTCCATCATCCGCACCATTTGCCTTTCGTTTCGGTGCATTCTGACAACTTTCGGAAATTGAGTTTTTTTTTTCCAAGGAAAAATTTGTAATTTTTCATTAATATTAAGAAAAATGACATGTTACATTTTACAAATATTTCCAGTGTGACCACTGATCGATATATAATCAAAGATGATGCTAGTATGCTGCATATAATCATCTATTGTGCTGCTAAAAAGTCTATGCTAATCACAAAAATATATACAATGTTACATGATATCTGCCGAGTAATATAATGCTGTAATAAAGTTCAACATAATATAGAAAAAGCTCCAAAAATGTGATGCCCATCAAAATTGCAATCAAGGAGTGACTGCTCCCATATTCAGAAGGTCTTCTATGAATGGCCTGTGGTAATATTGGAACACCTGAGCATCGTCATGTTCAATAATGTGCCATCTGCCCCACTCTAGCTCCGCTGCTTTTTTGGAAAGCCTGTCTGCCACTTGGTTCCTTTGCTTGTAAATGTGAGTGACAGAGATAGTGTCAAAGAAAGATTCCAGAAGATGTACCTCCCTCAATAATGCTGTGTGTGTGTATGGCATAGTGAAATTGAGTTGAACCAATTGATAACAATTTGAGAGTCTCCAAAGCTCTGAATGCAGGTGCAATCCCTTTCCCGGGCAAAAAGGAGGAGTAGCCGAAGGCTTTGAAGTTCAACATAGTTATTAGTCCCAGGACCCAGACCCATTTTAAGGTGGAAATAATGAGTCTTAGATAAATATAATATCACACCCCCCCCACACCCATGTAAGTTAGATGCCCCATCGAAGTATGCCCAAGGGTAAGTGTTGTCAATGTTTTCAGGGATGATAACTCTGTCCCGGGGATGCGGATCTTCATCCAATAAAAGTCGATAGGTAGAAACAATGGTCGAGCAGGTATGTTCTCAATGCACGTGTACCCCTTCAAATGTATATCTGTTACGACATGTCCAGATGCCCCAGGCAATCAATAATGATATGTTCCTGAATTTGATGCAGGCGGCCGCCTGCCACCACGCAATCCATGCCTCTTGTATTGAAGTGCCTTGCCATTGTATAGTGCATCCCACAGCAAGTGATGTCGTTCGCCAGAAATTTCTGATCGTGGAATAGTCAAGGAACAAATGCATGACATCTTTCTCATGTGCAAGACAGATACAACAACGGGAGGGACCCTACATAGCCCGTCTGCGGAGGTTGTCAGTGGTGGGAATGTAGTTGTTGAGGATGCACCACATGAGAAGACGTGATTTGTTGGGTGCCTTCAATTTCCAGAGTGATTGCCACCACCAGTGTTTAGTAGGTGGTTCCCTCGGCCGACTGATAGTGATATATCCAGCTTTAGGTGAGTAATTTCCACAGGGTGCGAGAGCCCAAAGAAGATCATCCTCATTGTCAGTCAGTCTGATGTGTGAAGCCTGTAATGCCCATATGAATCTATCCCAGTGATGGTGTCGCTCCAAAGGAATCCCCAGAACCGGTACTGATAGCCACCCCTGTGATAGCTAGTTGGTCCTCAGAGGATCAGCCACTTGCAAGAGATGGTGGTACCTAGCATTGGCCAGTAGTTGAATGATGTCCTGGGGTAATTTATAATTCAGTCCACTTCCCACACAAGAATCCGTCCCTAGTCGGACCTGAGTACTGACACCAATTTGCCAAGTCAAACCTTGTTGAATGAGATGAGTGGATTTAATGGTAGCCTTCCAGATGATTGAGGAACCACGGCAGGGGAGAATGACACCTCTGATCCATTCCAATGTAGATCGAGGAGCAATGCATTTGAAGACAGTGACCTCTTTCCACAAACTATTTCCCTTAACGAGGTGCCAACCCAATTTAGTAGCAAGGGCAGTAGCAAATAAGGATAGATCCTTAATACCCCATCCACCCCAGTCCTTGGGCAAACTGATTCTGTCCTAGGCAACCCAAGCAAATGTTCGCTCACACCCAGAATTACGCCAAAGGAATTGTCGGCAAATCTGTTGTATACGGTTGATAACACCTTTGGGGAGCCACGTAAGTGACATCCAATAGACTGGAATGGCCTCCAGAACATATTTTATTAATACCAATCTGCCAACCCTCGAGAGCCACCTATGCTGCCAAATGTTGATTCTGCATTCGACTTTGGCAATCAGCCAGTTCCTGTCCTTGATTAGATAATCATTTGGCTTTAGATGGAACCCAAGATATTTTAATCCATGCTCAATAAGTCTGTGTTCAAATGGGAAGAACCCCATGGCATGTGTCTGTTCCTGTGCCGACACCCTTGTCAATATAATGTAGACTTGTCGTGATTCGGAGACATGCCAGTAGCCTTGCAGAAAGTCTTGGGAATGTTGGCAAATTGTGAGCAATCCTGACAAGAACCATTCAAAAATATAAGAACATCATCCACAAATAATAAATGAGTCAGACAGATGAATTCATTTAATCTTATAGCCTGAATATTCCCATCCGCTTTTGCCTGATGCATTAGGGTGGAGAGGGCCTCTATAACAAGGATGAAAAGAAGGGGCGAGAGTGGACAACCTTGTCGGAGAACTCTTCCAGCATGGAAGAAATCAGTAGCAGCCCCACTGATCAAAATACTGAAGGATGCATGCATGATGCATCCCATAATCCAATTGATGAATATGGGAGGGAATGCAGTATGGAGGAGAATGAGGTGAATGTAGTTCCAGTCAACATGATCAAAAGCTTTTGCAAGGTCAATTTTGAGGATGGTACTCTTAAGTTTTTTGGTTTTTATCGAGTGCAGAACTTCTTGAGCAGTGCCAATAGCTTGATGGATTTGTCGATGGTTTAGGAATGCAAATTGTTCCTTGGCAATATGCGAAGATAGAATTGGTGTAATGCGATTGGCAATGATTTTGGAGATAATTTTGTAAATGCAGTTACACAGAGAGATAGGTCGGAAGTTATGAAATGAAGTAGGATGGTCCAATTTGGGAATCAGAGCAATGAATGTGGAATTAAATCCATCATAGATCCGACCTGATCTTCTGCTTTCTTCAATGATCAGAGGGAGGTCCCGGCCAATAAGTTCAAAGAAATGGAGAAAAAATTCAATAGGCCAGCCATCAGGTCCAAGAATTTTGTTTTTTTTGAATCAATTCAGAACCCCTTCGATTTCGCCCATGGAGACCGGGGCATTTAGAATCTAATGCTTTGCATCAACAAATCTGTGAAAGTTCCTAGCAATGAGCATAATGTCCGGCAAGTCGATGTTGCGGGGTGCTTTGTATTGATTTGAAAAGTGCCGGATTCCCATATCCGCAAGCTGTGCATGGGATTTGGCCACGAATCCAGTGTGATCTGTTAATTCCCAGATAGTATTGATATTTTTCCTGCCCCGTGCACATTGCTGGAAGAACTTGGTATTAGCATCGCCAGCCTGCATCTAGATAGCTCTGCTTTTCAATCTCCATTCCTCCTCTTTTTTACAAAGGAGGGTAGCTTTAACGGTTTCCAGCGCAATTAGCTGCTCTTTGGAGTCTGCGCTTCTAAAACCCAAGTACTCAGAATCAGTGAGCTGAGATATTTCCAATTCCACCTTGTTGAGTTCCTCCATCTCAAGCATTTTTTTCCTCCGAGCCCAACTGATAGTGAGTAATTTGATACGGTTGAGGTTATCATTGAAAACCCGAGCAAGTTCAATCTCAGGAGTTGATTACAATGCTTCCACTCCTTAGTTACCAATGATTGGAATTCTGGTTCAAGTAGCCAGCTAGAATTGAATTTAAAAGGAGCTGGGGGTTTCTGATCACTCGATTGAAATTCCAAATATATAGGGGAGTGGGCAGAGGCGCCTCCCACACCCACCCATTGTCTACTCCTATCCATGAGGTGATGGAGAGGGAGCTTGATGAGGAATCTATCAAGGCTATGAGCGAGCGCAACCTCCCTTGTGCGCTTGTTTCTCCAAGTAGGTTGCTTTCTTTGAATGCCAATATCAATTAGCTTGGCAGATTCCAA
The DNA here is from genome assembly GCA_034641835.2 of Pinus albicaulis. Taxonomy (NCBI): domain Eukaryota; kingdom Viridiplantae; phylum Streptophyta; class Pinopsida; order Pinales; family Pinaceae; genus Pinus; species Pinus albicaulis. Next base: position 1,905,562,308 of record CM076575.1, on the reverse strand, counting down.
AAGATTGGCAAAATAATTAGATAGAGGGTTCGGAATGGCCAGAGGTCCCCATGATTCCGAGATTCCAATGGAAAAGTTTAGATCCCCCCCCAGGATAATATTGTTTTTTCTGCAGGAGAGAATAGTGCATCAAGGAGGCCCAGAATACCTCTTTGTTATTGCAGGGACCATAAACATTAATCAAGGATATGGGTGAATCAAATTCACAGTGAGTAACGTCCACCCCAATGGTACTCACCTGTACCCAGCAATCAAGTACACGGGTGGTTTTGTTGTTAATGCCCACAACACAGCCACCCGATCTTCCGCGAGCATCAATGGTTATAAAAGTCCAATCCGGAAGTAGTGTACAAAGAGTAATGGAAACAACCTCCCCCTCACCCAGTGTCTCTTGCAGGAAAAGAGTGTCGATGTGCGAAGTGTGAAGAAGTCTCCGGAGGGCCAGTTTCTTGTTAGGGTTGGCAAGACCCTGACAATTAAATGATAGATAGATCATGATGTAACCAAATCTTTGGGTTTCCTTGCTCTAAGTACCCTTAATAATGTGGACTGAGTCCCCGCAGCCACTTCTAGGTTGGCTCTGTGAATAGCTTTTGATAATTCCGATGGTCTTCCTCTTGGTGTGGCTATAGGGGGTTCGATACAGGTCCAATGCCTAGGTTAGACAAGTGTGGCACGATAACGGATGATCGCAGAAAATACTGGTGGCTGGTAGAGGTCGATTCAGATGAGGGAGAAGGCGACAGACTTTGGGCAGCAGCCGATGTGTGGGAGATGATAGGCGAGATGGCGGGGGGCGCCGAAGCAACTGAATAGCTAATGGAATCTAATGTTGATATATGGTGGTGACCAACAAAAGACGAATGCGATGCAATAAGAGAGAAAATAGAAGAGGGGAGCGAAGATGTACTCGGGATAGGAGTCTGTTCCCACTGAGGATTGATGGTAGCTTGGCAGTGAGTCCGAGCATGAGTGATCGGCCAGGACGACAACGATACTGTAGTCGATGAAGGAGAGCAAACCGGGTGGTCCGCCTGTGTAGATGCAGGGCTAGGCGGATCCGTTTGTGTGCCCATGTGCACAACAGTCTTGATGAGAGGTGCTGCTCCTCCGATGAGTGGACACTCCTTGTAGATATGTCCAACCACATGACGACGCCGGCACTGGAATGGAATCCCTTCGTAATCTAGCTGTTGCTACCAAACCTTCCCCCTCAAAAAACATGTTGTAGTTGTCATAAAGTCCATCTCTAGTATCCAGGAAGACCAATATGCGAGCTAAATAGATGTTTCCAGTAACCAAATAGGATCGGTCATGATCAAGGTAGTGTCCAAAGTCGCCCCCAATGCTACGAAGAGATTCCTCATTCCTGAATTGAAGCGGTAATCCAGGAAGTCGCATCGAAATCAGACCTGCGCTAGAGTTTTCCTTAATAGGATCGAAAAGAGGATCCCATCTCTTCAATAGTATCGGGTGTAATTCTATATGCCAATATTTGGATAAGACCTAGTCCACCGTAGCGGGTAAAGTGAAGTTGAGCGCGAACCATCCACGGTTCATGAGCAGAACCCCCGGGAGCAGTTCCAAATGCTCACCCCATATCTCAGCAATCCAAGTCTTCAGTCGAGCAGTGGTGTAATTCCGCCTGCAGACCTTACCCACTAGCACCGTAGCTGCTATTCTTTCAATATTGGCCATACCTCGATTAGGTCCAAAATTGGTGTTATGGCTGTGTCGGTTCTTGGTGTGACGAGGTTTTTTCTTGCCACAGTTTGGGAGTTTGCCAACAATGTTCGAATCCGGAGCAACCACACCATCAGAGTCGAGGATAGAATATTATCCGCAGTCGGTGCAACCATAGGGATGTCCTCAAAACGCCCCGATGCCACAATCAATGTGGAAACCCCCAATGATGTGAGGGGTTGCAGAGTATTCTCCACCCCTCCAATGAATAAGTCTTCAAATGCGAGCGAGTCCACACAGATATGCTCGGAGCTGGCCACACCACCCGGGTCAGTAGCTGCAATGGAATGTATAGGGAGATCTGGTGATTCTTGTGCCTGAGTCTCCCAGAGTTGCAGCACGGAAGGCGACGAAAGAGTGAATAATGGCGAGTTCGCCTGGGGAGAAAATGGGTCATTGCCCGGCACAGGCGCGACCGGTTGTGACGGAACGATCCGGTTTTGAGTCGGTGCTGACTCCCCGTCCACCATGGCAGCGACCCCATTAGGTGTTCTGTTCCCCCAAATTTTGACACCATCCAGGGGGTCAGCCGAATAGTCCAGTTCTTCCTCATAGATGCTCATGACGAAAGGGCGGGCAAGTAACTTCCACCACAACCTATGGGAGTGATACCAAGTCGCACAATAACCGGCAGTGAGTGCTAATGAAAAACTCACCGAGAAGAATGCCGGACAGTGCAGGGAGTCAGACGACAGATGTGGTGACCCAGTCGAAGCGGGTAAAACAATATGCACAAGGGCACCAATAATGATGAAGTGGGGAACAAGGGAGATAAAACAATGGTCGAAGTCAGAAGCTGCCGTCGACGGGCCCAATGAAACCCCGGAAGAAGGGACGAAAGGTGAACATAACCCGCGATTGACGACCCGTGCCCCCAAAATATAGCCAGCACCTATCAGCCTGTGTCCAAAAACGATAGTCAAGGAGTCTCAATGGAGACCCCCAATCCATGGCGGTGCCATGGCAACCTGCAACAACCCGATAACCGCGGCGCTAGGGTTTCCAGTATTCATTTGGACTCTCAATTTACCAAAGTTTACCTCGGAAATTGAGTTATTTTTTGGCTTAACTCAATTAATTATGCTCAAGGTGGCATTCCGAGAGGATTACGTGATAGAACACCTTAGTGTGATAGCTCGTTGGAACCAGGACGAGAATACCTACATGATGAGGTGGTTGGACATGAGTTTTAGTGACCTGAGGAGACATGGTAGCCGATTTACTCTTTCCTCCATTAAAAAGGAATATTTTAATTAGAGAATAAGAGGGAAAAGTGCTCCATGATTAAAATAATAATAAAATAAGGCTCTAGAAGGATCCATGGGATCTATAAAAAAAGAGGAGGCGGCCATTGAGGAATATCTTGGATTTGATCATTTTCTTATGTGAGAGGTTTGAGAACTTGGTTCTCTACTCCATTGGTAGCTCCAAGACGGAAACCCTCAGGTATGTTGTCGAGTGTTGGACAGAAACCCTACTCTCTTGAGGAGACTTCATTCAAGAGTTCCACCGAGCTTCAGGGATATTGGAGTGAGGATCATTAAGATCCTCAATTGGCGCTTCATTGTTTTCAGTTGATGCAGTGGTGGCTGTAGTTGGAGGGAGAGTGCAGTTGTTCAGTTTTGGGAGGCCAACGCAGTATTGTAGCAAATCCTTGAGGCCAATTCTATTTTAGTTATCTCAGCTATTTCTCATTTCAACATGTAACCCCAGTCATATTATAATAAAGTTGAGTTATTTCCTGCATTATGGTGTTATGGATTTGCATGTATTTGTATGTTTTATTTTATATGGCAATCTTCTGTAAAATGCATGATAATTCAATGGAGAAATTTTGTTTGAGTTAATTTTCCGGTAAAATTTATAAAATATTCCGAAAGGGATATTACACAGAGTGCTTAAACCTTGATGCCCTAGAGGGCCAAGACCTGTACAACGAGATATCAAGAGAAACACACCGAAATCTAAGCAAAATTAAAAGCCAAAACCAACGAATCCCTCAGTCAAATGCTGCTTTAGATTAGTTCAGTACCAAATAAATAAAGAATATCTCCTTCGCTAGTCTTGAAAATATACGAGCCACATAGATGAACAAATTTTTATGCCTCCAAGAACCAAAGTTATTAAATGATATGTACTCATAGATGATGTAGAAATTTCTTGCACTGTAATGGAGCCTTGAAGAAGGCTGAGAGCCACAAAATAAAGGGATATAGTGTTGCTTAGGAATGCGACTATCCCTGATCCCAAAATGATAATCCAGAACCACAGTATTCGTGCAAGACCTCACAAACTCTCGCTGATTCAACAATATTCTACAAGGGCCGAGGTTATTTCAGATCACACATTTAAGAATTTTCATTGATGTTTTGATAATCATTTGAGGAGAGATGTTGCTCCTTTTTATAGATATTTGAAGGGCTCCTAAGAGCGAGCCGTTGGAGGAGTTTTAAGATGGTAATCCCCTTTTGAAATTAAAATTTATTTTAAACTTGTAGCCCAAGGATCAGGCTGTCTACCTTTTGGAGTTAGGTTCCAAGTTGACTTTGAAGTCAAAGACCTTTTGAAGATATAAAATAATTTTCAAAGCCCTTCAAGAATAAGTTGATCCTTAAATTGAGGAAAGCCCAACTCCCTGGATGTGAAAGATATGCTGGTTAATGAAAGATTGCCACATTATTTCCCTGTGGGGTTTTTACCCACAAAATGGGTCCCTCTTGTTCAATCTGCCATAACTCACAAATCATGAGGCCTTTCGTGGCGTGCCACATACCACTGGAATTAGCTCGACAAGGAGAATCCAATGACGATGATCTTGAGATTAGATTCACTGAGCTTCATTCTCAGAATCCTCAACAATTGCAGGGATACTAGGGTTGCCAACCATCCTACCAGTGGAGCTTCCAACTTGATGCAATCTAGACAAATATTAAGAGCATTCATTAACGGACGTTGGCGTCAATGACAACACCATTCAACCTCACCATGTTATCATCTACCCTCAAAGTTAGTTGAAATAAATTGTTGCTCAAGTCAACAAACATAACTTTAGGTGTACAATGCATGCCACCCTCTACTCTTATTGTCCTTTCATTGCATTTTCTTTGTGTCCTTTTTGAATCATTGACACAACTAACCTTTATTTCCTTAGTATCTTGACTTAGGGCCTATGAGAGCACACAATGGCTACCCCTAAGCCCAAAAGTGGATTATTTGATCCTATTACACTCTAAGTATTCTTGATAATCAACAGTGCCATAAAACCAAGCACTGTGAAGATGAAGCTAAAAAGACCAGCCATGACCATCTGCCATTGGGAGTCTAGGAGATACTTTCACAAAAGACACTCACATGGCCTTAGAGGGCTATCACTTGCACACATTTGGGCTTACAAATGGTCTGCTCAAAAGTTCTTGAGTACCCCTTCTAAAAGAGAGGGGTAACACTCCCCACCATACTTAGACCACAAATAAGCTCTCAAAATCTTTCAGGTCACTAAACTTTCCCTACTTGGAAACCAACAAGAGAAATAATATACATGAGAACCTTGAAGAATGTGAGCAACGGTCAACCATAGTTAACATGCTTGCGAATGGAGGTCCTTATGGTGCTAAATGTGAAGCTTTCTCTACAGCTTTGTAAACACTAATCCCACATGGCTATTATTGACAATCCAACTCCAAAGGGAATCTGTAGATAGTGAGTCATAACCTCGTGCCTAATACAAGGCCAAACAATTGGAATCCAGTCTAGTGTTGCTTCTATCCTACTAAAGTATTTTTTCTGAGCATTCACTACAACATCTTAGGTAGAGTACAAGGTGTCTAAACAAGCAAGGGCCTCATCAACATAAACCTTTTCTACCCTAATTGAGAGGAAAGTTTCATCAACAAAGTGGTTGTTAACCTCATAGAGCCATATGGAAGAAGAATAACATAAATATGATGGAAATATAGTTGGCACCCAACAAGTAATCCAAAACTTTTGCAATAAAGATATACAAATATGGGGCCAATGGATATCCCTAATAGATAGAGTGATGTAGGGAGATCTGAGGAGACGAGGTCATTTGACAAAGACAAAGGCAAAAGCAAGGTTGAATAGAGTGTTCACTATGGCAAAACATAGGGTGCAAAATCCCAAGCAAATCAACATCTCTGAAATAAAACACCAATCTACTCGATCATATGCTTTGTTGAAATCAATTTTCAAGATCAGAAATTGCTACACAGTCTCGCTTGTCTACTCCATGGCCTCCCAAATAGAAATCACATTGTCAAGAATGAATTTCCCGTGAACAAATCTTGTTTGTTCTTCTTGAACCACATACTTAGCGAACAAATGGATCCACGATGCCAAAGCCTTGGCCATAATAATACAAGCAACAATGAACAAGGTGATAGTATGCCAACCCCATTGGAATGCTTGGTTTCATTCTTTGTGATAAGCTTGACCAGTCTTTGGTTTAAAAACTAGAAGCAAACACTTTAGAGGCCAAACAGCATAAATCATCACCAATAGTATCTTGCACGACCTTGTGGAACTCATGAGCAAGCCCATCCATGCCTCGGTTTTTGACATTGTGCATGGAAGACAAAGCAACAAAGAGCTCTTCCTTCAGAAATTATTTATCTAACCCATGCATATGACCACAAGAAACCTTGTGGGGAGCCACCTTAGAACAAGCATTTCTAACAACCTCCACCTGATCCATCAGAGTACAAGGAGAAAAAATCATTTTAAAATGCAAGCTAAATATACCTGGGCCCCTCCTAGATCCATTGAAGATGGGAGCGAACTTGAGCACCCTTGGTGATATAGTACTCAGCTTGCTGAACAACTATCTTCAACTTCACAGCCTCCTCCTAAAGAGTCAAATTACGAAGATCCTCTTCAAGAAGGGTGTGAACCTCCTCAAGATGTTGTCAAGCCAACTGCAGATCTTTATTCCAGTTTTTTGCTGACCTTTGATGAACTTAATTGTATTGCAAATAGTAGCCTCCCACCAAAGAATCCAACCTCAATCCACAACCGATTGAAGGGAAAGGTTACAAAACCTCTAAACAAGGCTGCTAAAATCCTTTGACTCCAAATGGGATACATTCAGCTTGAACAATGAAGAAGGGGTGAATTGGTTGATTCGCCTAAAGAGATCATAGTTTGAAGTGACAAATAATCTGAACCTATCGCATCTAAAATCTCATATGTAAGATGAAGTTGGTTAGAGAGTCACATCTCCTGAGGCCCATAGAAACTTGGTCTAATTATTTGGCTCAGGATAGGGTTTGAGAGCATGATTTCTTTTGTAGATTCTTTTATTTTGTTACCTTTCTATGGCTAAAGTGCTGTTTGGTTTTACCATCATCTTCAATATGTAAGATATGGAATTTGCTTTGGTTGTGATTGTTAATTTTGTTTTCATAGCTGAAATTATATTAATGACAAGCCCCTTAAGGATGTCTTTCCATCATGTCTGTATGAATTTGGGATTTCTACTACGTATAATGCTCTTTGGCAGGTCATATTTGGAGAGAATTTTTGAGATTAGCAGATTGGTTATGTTGCTTTGTTCTGACTATTTTTACTAAAGTTGGTGGTGAATGGTCATTAACCCCATTAGTGTGAACCTGGATGGTCTTTTTCAAAATAGTACTCCCTTAAATTGATTATCCAAGTGTTCATTGTTTGCATTTCCTTATATAAATGGAATAGGATACTTGTGTGGTTAGGATTTATTCATCCTAATGAGCAATTGTATTGTATAAATGATGATTGCCTTACCAAGTATTGCTCTTTTTTCAATTCTTATCTTCTTGTTTATGATTTTTCCATAGAATGCCTCATCTTTTCATTCTATTTTCCATGGCAGTAAGCATTGTAGTGGTAGTGAAAAGTGAATTGGCCATAGAATTATGGAAATTTTTATTTTTCAAAACAATGAATATTTTTGTCTAAATATCACTAGCATTAATGATGCAAAGGATGTATGGACATTGGCATGTTCTTGATCTGCAGGTAGAGATGCCTCCATCAACTAAGAGTGGAACATTACTTAGAAGTTCCACTGGCCGGCCTTCTCCACTTGGTGTATCTCAACTAGGCGATGCAGTCAACTTTTCTCTTTTCTCAAAGCATGCTACTTCTGTTACATTATGCTTGTCAATCTCTGGACGGTAACATTATCATATAATACTCTCTCTCCATTTTTCTTGTTTCTCTATTAATAATCGAGTAGACAATGGACATAGATTTAGATATTGATTTTGGTGTAGTTACATATATGCTAATTTGCAGCTGTCCTAATGACCACTTGATAGTAATGTTTGTTTATATGCACTTTCCCTATTTTAGGGAGTCGATTACCTGTGCACTATCTTTTTCTTGAAAATCACACTACTTAATTTACTATCACTAATGCTGCATTGTTGAGTCCCATTGACCAATTTCAGTCATTGACTCATTAGAGAGCATTAGTGATTTGTAAGTAGTAGGCCTATAGCCTATCCGTCTCACCAACATTGATCTTCACTGCAGAATTAAAATTGTAATGTCCATGCAATTCTCTATCAAGCTGAGTCAAGCTTCTTATCTCTGTCCTGTTCTGGTTTTGTTTCGTGAATGCTTGGTTTGTTCACTTGTAGGACAAGGCCAAGGCCAAGCCATGAACAAATCCACACTACAATTTTGTTGTACCAGCGAAACAAGATTCTCTAAATACCCCTCTCTGTTTACTGCAATATTCAAGTCCACCACTTCGTTACGAACGCAAATGCCATTCAATATAAATTCATGCTTTGCATATGTAGATGGGTGTAAGTTACATGCTACACAAGCATAATATAGGGCAGCACTGTGGTCTCGACATATTTCTTGTGCAGAACCAAGGACACTAATTCTATATGCCAACACGACAACGCGCTCCATGTTTTCAACTGTGCACACTGCAAACACAACACTGCATTCAACCATTCCTGCCATCCATTCTAAAAGACACACACATGTATATGTTCAAGCAATGTTCCAAAAAAAACAAACACTACTACTCATTGCTATCACTATTTGTTAATTTTAGATAACAATGGTATGTTCTATGCTTAGAGCAATTTACTGCAATCATTTCTTATTAGCTCAATTTCAATTCCAGATTAGCAATCACATTAACATTGACAGTAAATGCTGATAGAACATAAACAAATAACCAGAAGACAAACCAAGACAAGAGGACACAATATTTGGTGGATTCCAGGGAAAAACCCCAATTTGGGGAAAACCCTTTAATCAAATCTTATTATTCTTCAAAAGTTTAGCAGAGAGAGAGAGTACAATATACAAAATTCACTTTCTCAAAATTTCTGTCAAACAGCAATCAACGGGATGCCCTAACCAGAAAGTCATCGCTGGTCAAATCAGCAAGTTGACTTCACGAAAATGTGCCCGGTCAACCTTAGTCAATGCGGCTTCCAACAGTGAACCAAATCAGCCCAAAACAGATCCAAAAATCACAGTCAAACTCAGTCAACCTGAATAGTCAATGCTGCGGTCAAATGCAGTGGTCAACCCTGTGGTCAAATTGCCCAGAATTTCTCGATTTGCGTGTCAATGAGTGCAGCCTAAAGAGACCGAAGTTCTTCCCTGAAAAACACAGTTTTTCTGAGAGAGGTTGACCCAAAGCAATGCTAGTCAACGCTTCTGTTTCAGCCCTAAAAACAGTCTGAAATTTTCTGTCCTTCCTTTCACACGTGCGAGGAGAGAGAGGCTCCTTTGATGCTGTACAAACCAATGAGAGAGAGAGAGAGAGATGATATGATGAGATGGTATCCAAAATGAGGAGTTAGTCTCTCTTATTTATATCCTTCAATGAGGGGCGGAGACACATCCATTGGGGCTTATGAGCCTACATTACATTTCTGGCCGACCTTGACAATTTGCACATGTGAGAAAATAAATTCAAAATCCAACTTTTGCTCTTCCAAACAAGATGATCTTTAGATCAATCTTGCACCTCTCGGGAAGAAGAATCCAACAAAAATATCATCTCCATCACATGAGCTGTCCAAAGTGGAGTTTGGCCCTAGTTTCCAATTTTAACACTCCCTTTCAACTAAGGAGAACTCCACCCGTCAATCCATCTATCAACTTGTGCAATCCTGTCATCCTCTGCCATCCTATACCATCCTGTCATCTTGTGTCATCCTTCCATATCTGTACTCTACTCTGCTGAACCATGAATAAATAATGAAGAAGATTTGATCGAGAGTGAGTCACAAGACCTTGCCACTCTCCACTGACCCGAAGTCAGTTTAGAGGTAAAAACCTCAACCAGACTCCCATATCAAGTTGTTGGACACAACCCATTCTGGCATAGAGAGTACGACAATACACGATGCATCCATCGGTAGTGCTATGGTCTCTATCCTCATTTCCCAACTCATTGGCCAGATGAGAGGTACTTCCCATGAGTCTTAGACTACATGGGTAGGATGTATGTGGGGCATAGATCAAGAGAGGGTGAACCAACTCAATATCATAACGGTGGGGAATAGCACACCAATAAGGAAAGGCGAATCTCACTCTATGGTTGCTTATAGCTCCAAGAAGCTATCCCCAAGCCCCATGGAACTCCCAGAGCTCAAAGTCCAACTCAAGTGGGACCTTCATAAGAGGGCCTATCCATGATTCCAAGATTCTCACAGAAGGTTAAGAATTTGACCTTCCCCAGGGGCTTCGTGAGAATATCTGCGACCTGCTCATCAATCCCAATGTGATGGAGCAATCCCAATGTGATGGAGCCTTACGGCGCCTCGTTGTACCATATCCTGGATGAAGTGGTACCTGATATCAATATGCTTGGAGCAGTCGTCACCTCACAAACTGACCAACCACTAGCGCTGACTGAGACTCCCCTAACAAATGCTTGTGCTAGATCGCTGGGTCAAATATACCACCAATGCTGTAGGCAATTTGCATATTTGGTAAGTGGTAGGTAGTCCCACTTGGATCCCAATGCCAACTTCAGACTCCAGTATCCCTGATGCCTGAACGTGCCTATTGACTCTCACCCTGACCTATAGCCAATTCCATACGGCTAGCCCACTCCATCGAGCACCAACTCAGAATCTCTCGCGATTGAACCCCAAGGGAAAGGTTCGAGAGCATGAACTCTCGTACATAGAGCTAACCCTCCATCCTGCAAAGGTTGCAAACTGAGCAACTCATGTCGCCTCATCTCACCATCCTGGTCAACACATAAAATATGTTGAGGTGACTCCGTCTCTCCCTCTCCAATGTGTAGTGGTAACCTACTAGTGCTACCACCTCACATATGTATGTCTGAGTAGGGCTGCCCCATCGTTCCAATGTGCACTCCAGCTGAAGCATTAGGGAACCCAACCGTTCCCCAATGTGAGTCGGTTGGCTGCTGACATGGCACAAACCGCTCTCATGCCCTCCAGCGCCTTGTTCTTGTTGATTTTTTGGGTAGCATTGGATGTGCTCTAGCTCCGAAACTTTGTGGAGTGGCTAGAACACATGAGATCTCCAAGACCGAGAAATCGTTTGGAGAAAGATCACAGTCATTGATTGTTCAACGAGAAAAGTATTAAAGGAAAGCTTGGGGTCACTTGGAGAACACACACAGAGCGGTAGCACTTGAGCTAAGTCAAAATTTTGGGGTGTGGTTTGCTGAGAATTTTCGAGTGAGCTTCCAGTGCAATGAGGGGCAGATCGATAGAGAGATTTTTGAATCTGAGGCCGAGAATACAATTGCAGAGAGGTAGATTCGTACCAGAGAGGCAGCACAGTCCAGGAAGGTTGACGCAGAGGCAGCGTAGGCCCAGCGTGGGTGACACAGACCCAGTCAGGCTCACGCAGAGCCAACGAAGAGGTTGACGCAGGCCAGGAAGGGCTGATGCAGAGCCAGAGGTTGCAACGCTGGGGTTTCAGTGGGCCAGAAAGGGCTCGTATTCAGCAGATCTAGAAGGGGTGATGCAACCACACTAAAGGGTGACGCAGTGACTGCGTAGGCACCTGTGGGGTTCCTCATCCTCAGCTGAATCAACCATATTTCTTTCTCTGGAGATAGAGGCACATCTACCGAGATTTCTCTATTGGGCAAACCACTACTGGTGCCCTTGTTTGTATTCAGAATTCTGCATAATAATAAAGCCCTCATGTCACAACCATAAAAAAAATAAAAAATTACTTTCTACTTTACAGTTATTCATACATTAACACACCTAAATGAATTCTTTGAATCCTATTTGTTGAGATTTTGTGTATTTGGGGTAGCATCAGTTGTGCTCTAGGTCCCAAATTTTGAGGAAGGACTAGAGTTCCCCTGATCTACAAGACCCATAAATGGATTTCGGAAATTTCATCTGATTTAGGAGATATTAAATTAATTAATTATTTTAATGTATTTCCTAAGTTAAAACTTAGGAAAATAAAATAATTAAAGTGAATTTAATTAAACATGTGATGAAATTGTCTTAGGTGACACAGATCAAGCTTTCTTTTGATTTTAGCCATTGATTAAAGATTTAATCTTGGCCGTTGATTTGTCAACGAGAAAAGTATAAAGGAAAGGCTTGGGGTCATTTGTAAGACACACAGAGGCAGAGCACTGAAGCTAAGCTGAGATTCTAGGGCAGGGTTGCTAAGAATTCTCAGAAGTGTTTCAGTTGCAGAGAGGGGAATTTAGACCAAGGGGATGATCTTATCCTGGGGTCTAGAATACACAAGAAGCAGAGAAGAGATCAGGAAAGACAGCGCAGAGGAAGGCAGTAGTAGCAGTAGCAACAACAACAGACGGTAGCAGTAGCAGCAGAGCGCTGAGCATTTGGACGCCTTCAGAGGCTGTCGCAGTGTCTTTCAGGGGCCGATTTGGGGTTTCTAGGCCTAGATCTAGCTGAGTTCTGTAAATCCCGTTTGAGGGTGTGGATCAGTCAGTATTTTTGGTTTTAGATCAGCCGAGAGCTGTAGATCTAGAGTTTTCTCTGTAGGTTTTCTAGATCTGGAAACCAGAGTTGTGTATTCAGAAATATTCTTAATAATAGAGCCCTCCAGCAACCAGAGACTGTTTTCCCCACATTGGGTTTTTCCGGGGACAGTTTGTCCATAAATAACTGTCACTTTGTCTATGTGTGCATGTGCTTATTCTAGATCTGAATTGGTAGAGATTTGTTATGTGTTTTGCTTTGTTGTTAACTTGAATTTATTTAGTTTTTAGTTGATAACTTGTATAAGTAGGAGAAGCTTAACCGGATTAACATAAATAATTTTTGCATAAGAATTAAGATTCATAAATTTCTACATGGTATCAGAGCAATTGCAGATCTAGAAGGGTCACCAGCTGAAGCATCTGAAGGATTTAGTTGCAGAAAGCAGCTAGAAAGGCAGTAGAAAAGCAGATCTAAAGGGACAACGCAGTTTTCAGGAGGAGATTCACGCAGAGGGAAGGGTGACGCTGTCCAGCGCCGTGTCCTAGCAAGCCCACACAATTATTGCGCAGAGGCAACTCAAAAACAGTGCAGGTTGGGTCTGAAACCAGCCAGTGTGATTCAGATCTGAATCTATCAGATCTAGAAAAAGTCTGCAGAAAAGTTGCAGAAATTCAGAAGAGCTGGTGGGGTTAAACTTCTGAAGTTTTCAGATTTTTAACCTTAGCACAAGTGACAAAGTTTGGGAAGAGATCAACTTCTCAGAGAGTTTCTTGCCAAAGGAAACTTGCAGTTTGGTTAGAGGATCAAAGAAGAAGTTGAATTATAGTTGATTTGGTAGATTTCCAAGGAGGGAAATCAAGAGTCAGAGGGAGCAGAGGGTTCCCAGTTCGAAAAGGACCCTAGATCCAAGATCTCTAGCATAGAGAGGAGGCGCTCTGACACATTCTGAGCAGATGGCTCCTCATGGACTGCGTGATCAGGATAGGCTAGAGGGCCTCTCAAACTTTTCGGTATGGAAAGCTAGGATCCTGATTGTCCTAGAGGCATATGGTCTAAGAGATCATGCAGAGCAGACCCTGGCCATGCCGACAGATGCGGATCTCCTATGGAAGCATAGAGAAGCTGCTGGGCATGCCAAGCGGCTGATAATGGACAATATCAAGGATCATATAGTACCACACATAGCTGCAAAGAGGACAACTAATAAGATGTGGAAGTCCTTGACTTCCCTATATGAGGGAAAATTAGTCCAAAGAAAGATGCTGTTGGAGGCCCAAATGAGGTCATTCACAATGACCAAAGGAGAAGACATCGAGCATTTCCTCTTCAGATTGCAGTCAATCAGGGATCAACTGACTGCAACAGGTGCAATCATAGATGATGTAGTGATAGTCAGGACTGCCCTCAATGCAGTCATGAATGAGTGGAAAACCTTTGTCCAAAGTATCTTGGGCAGAGCGGACCTCCCAGATTGGGACAGCTTGTGGTCGATCCTGTGGCAAGAAGAACTACGAAGATTCACCAAGAAGCAACACAACCCTGGGATGAGCAAAGTAAAGAAAGAAGAGGAAGAAGATGCAGCCTTGGCATCGAAGAAGTAGCCGAAGAAGAAGAAGGATCTTTCTAAGATCAAGTGCTTTCAGTGTGGCGAAATGGGACATTTTGCCAGCCATTGTCCAGAAAAGAAGAAGGACAAGGAAGCATCTTCTTCCAAAGCAGCGGTGGCAGATGATGGGTCAGGAGATGATGTAGCCATGAGTGCTCATGAACCATGGAGGTGGGGTGACATTGACATGTAGAGGAGCTACATGGAAGTAAGGCGGGATCCTTGAGCAGCTCATCTCTTGGATCACAAGCGAGCTACGGCAACCTTAAGACAGTAGCGAGACAAGTGGAGCAGTGGGTGCATAGATCACAGATGAGACATAATCAGAGGCAGATCTGGAGGCCGGGAGGAGCAGCACAAAGCATAGTAGCAGCAACGTAGAAGCAGTAGCAACGTAGAGGCTGATGTGACTTCAGTAGCGCAGTGCAGTATGCTTACGCAGTGCAGAGCTGCAGCAGCGCAGAGAGCTTCAGAGGGACAGCGCAGTGCAGCAGCAACGTGATAGATTTTAGCACAAGGAGCTGATGTGACTTTAGTGGTGCAGAGGGTGTCTGATTACGCAGGCAGAGCTGTAGCTGTGCATCGTTCTTTAGATGCCAACACAGATCTGTAGCCTATGGAGCTTCAGTGATGAGGATGTAGCCCATCTGACTTGTCAATCAAAGATTGGGCAGGAGATTCAGTTGTTTCAGTTGTTTCTCTCAACAACTGAAGTTGCAGTGCAGTAGATCAGCAGTGGCAGTGCTATAAGCAGCATATTGAGAGGGAGCTGCAGTACAGTGGTTGCAGTGGCAGTGGTAGAGTCATGGGTAGCAGTACAGAATGGCAGCAGTAGTGCAGAGTTGAGTGGCAACAAGCCAACCTTCAACAACACATAACCAGTACTCAAAGTCATGTAATGCATAGTGTGATGTAGTGCTAGAGCACACCCTTGATGCTAAGAGGAGTGTTGAGATTTTGTGTATTTTGGGTAGCATCTGTTGTGCTCTAGATCCCAAATTTTGAGGAAGGACTAGAGTTCACCTAATCTACAAGACCCAGAAATGGATTTGGGAAATTTCATCTGGTTTAGGAGATATTAAATTAATTAATTATTTTAATGTATTTCCTAAGTTAAAACTTAGGAAAATAAAATAATTAAAGTGAATTTAATTAAACACGTGATGAAATTGTCTTAAGTCACACGGATCAAGCTTTCTTTTAATCTTAGCCATTGATTAAAGATTTAATCTTGGCCGTTGATTTGTCAACGAGAAAAGTATAAAGGAAAGGCTTGGGGTCATTTGTAAGACACACAGAGGCAGAGCACTAAAGCTAAGCTGAGATTCTAGGGCGGGGTTGCTAAAAATTCTCAGAAGTGTTTCAGTTGCAGAGAGGGGAATTTAGACCAAGTGGATGATCTGATCCCGAGGTTTAGAATACACAAGAAGCAGAGAAGAGATCAGGAAAGACAATGCAGAGGAAGGCAGCAGCAGACGACATCAGCAACAGCAGACGACAACAGCAACAACAGCAACAGCAGAGCGCTGAGCATTTGGAGGCCTTCAGAGTCTAACGCAGTGTCTTTCAGGGGCAGATCTGGGGTTTCTAGGCCTAGATCTGGCTGAGTTCTGTAAATCCCGTTTGAGGGTGTGGATCAGTCAATATTTTTGGTCTTAGATCAGCCAGGTGTTGCAGATCAATAGTTTTCTCTGTAGGTTTTCCAGATCTGGAAACCAGAGTTGTGTATTCAGAAATATTCTTAATAATAGAGCCCTCCAACAGCCAGAGACCGGTTTCCACATTGGGTTTTTCTGGGGACAGTTTGTTCAGAAATAACTGTCACTTTGTCTATGTGTGCATGTGCCTATTCTAGATCTAAATTGGTAGAGATCTGTTATGTGTTTTGCTTTGATGTTAACTTGAATTTATTCAGTTGATAACTTGTATAAGTAGGAGAAGCTTAATCGGATTAACAGAAATAACTTCTGCATAAGAATTAAGATTCAGAAATTTCTACACTATCCAATTGGACTTAGCATATAATCACACTGACTTAACTAAAGATATCGTAAAGGTTATACATCTTATCCTCGAATATGATTGCATATATCTCACGGACAGACCCGCATTATAAAACTTTGGTAGATTATATTATCACAAACTTTGATAGCATATGTAATTCACATTGCAAAACCCATTGTAATAATTTACAACGGCTGTCGTTTCATACCTTATATGCTTTGAACCTTAATATTATCATAATGATTATTGCCTACCCTAACTCCTCATTTATGCAATGAATCTGTGGTTTAATAATATCGAGAGTTAGCTGGCACGTCAAAGCAATTGAATGTTGTATCATCCTGGCAATTAAATTTCTTGACAGAGGTAAGATTTTCCGTGATACATTGCGGGTTTCGATGGCCACCTGCCATAGATCCCATCGTTGTTTTTCTTAGAGATCTATAGACAACATTTCTGGCGCGAAATGACATGATATTCATGCCAACCCTAGGTGGCTCCGTCATTTGGTCTCTGTATTTGCACGATGGATGGCTCTGCAATAGATGAGGCTTGAGACCTCGTTGAATCGATCCTCCACAGAGATAGTCTTTTAACTCGGTCAGCTCTGTCATTTGCAAACTTTACGCTGCTTTAGCCTTGGATACAACCATGGCATTTCTCGAGCTCATTCGGCCAAGTCTGCTACACTTCCCTTCAGAGTACCGTTAACCCTTTAGCTCCCTAGCTCCTCGACCATGATGCAGGTTAGACATTTCTCTCCAGGGTTTGGTGTGTTTTACATTCTCTGTCAATCTTTCAACTTTTGGTTTTTACCATTAACATTTTCTAATTCTCATTATTCTTTGATTGCATTATTCCCAAAAGGAAAACCCCGTGGCGTCGCCTGGCTATAATGAAGAGAGATTCACCTACATGCAAGTGTCTATGTTAATGCATCTTTTCCATTTTTCGTCTGGGATATGGCTTAAGTTTTACTCCTGTTTCTTATTTGTAACCCTCTTTTCGTTATGTCCTTAATTTGCAGGGAATCCCTTTTTGCCAAAGCGTAGCTGTCTAATACGGAAATGAAGATCTTGGCTAACAAAATTACTTTGACCTTCCAGGTGTTCTGTTGTTCATAGCTCCGCAACACGTCTGGCACTCTACTGTTAATGTAGAGGGTTTTTCAGAATTTCTTTTATTGTTTTCATCCATCTGTATAAAGGTTTTTCCGGGTTGCTCTCCAGAGTCGGAATTCGTGTAATTTATTTTGGATTTAAAAAAACACTCACAGATGGGTTAAATGTAATCTCGTTTTCTGTTCTAAAGCGAGGTTTTCTTCAAGTCAATACTTTCCTATTTTTCGATGGAATTTTTCTCAGACTTATACGGTGCAACGCTAGTTTGTATATTGGGTTATATATGAGTGATTATGGTTTTCATTTTGTCTATATTGTTTAAGTATGCCGCGAACATATGCCTTGGTAATGAGTTTTCTGATGATTTTAGTTTTGTCATACTCTGGTTATCTCCTTCTCATGAAAAGACTACTTTGACATGGATAGTAATACTCTGTCTTTATTTTGCATGCGTCAAGTACTATATTTTAAATGGTCTTTCCACTGTTCTTTATGTTTTCAATGGAAATCCATTTGCTTGATATGATTTGATACAGTTTGGCCTATAATTCAAAAGAGATATTCTTTAATGCTGTACAACTATTCTACTATTCTCTCTGAAACTTTTATCTTGGATAATTTTTGGTGACCGTACCACCATTTCTTTGTCCGTGTATAAATACGGCTAGAGACACTATGTACCTTGGAACTAGAGGTTCTACCTAAGGTCCTAAGGTCGACAATGTTGCTCCACAATTTTCGAATATAAAATGCAGTTGCTTATTTTTCGATATTTTAACTGTTAAAACCGTTTTTAGTAGTAACTGGATTTTTCATTTAATGGTTTCTACTCTTAAAAGTAGTTTCTTTCACTGTTCTTGTATTTCCTACCGTACCTACTATCTTCTTCCATAGTCATCTTAATACTGCTTAAATTTATAAAACACTGTGTAAAACAAAACATTAATAACAGTCTTTAATAGTAGTCTTTTCCTACTATCCTCACAATATATCTTCACAATATACCTACTCCATTACACAGTAATAGTTTTTCCATAATAAGTTCTGAACTTATAAATATCATGACTAAATCATAGGGTACACAGACTCAATTCCATTCAACAAAATACTTTCATAACAATTGTTTACGGTCTTTGCTTCTAACGAAGCACATTACCTATGGAACCTTATTCCTATTTTAACATTTTTCTCAAGTTACTCAGAAATTTATCAGAATTTGCAGTTTACTGCTGATGTCCACCCAACCTAAGAGAGGCAATCATGTCCTTCTCTTTCCCCTGTGCTCAATGCTTGAATGGTATAGGTTGACAGTATTTTCTGCTGTGAACTCAGGACTCCAAGTCTAGTCAGTACCAGAAAATTTCAGGATTACTGAGAGATTTCCACTGGTCTCTACCAGCTCAGGAAACTTTTCACTCTCCTCCTTAGTCTCTGAACAGAACCCCTATTCCTCACTGGGATCTGCCTCATATCCCTAGAGGAACAGGTAAATGTTCAACTGTCCCAACCAACCATCAGTTCTTGGAATAACGAAACAAAATGAATAATTTTTCCAGCAATAGTAATTGTCTCGTTTTTTTTTTTTTTTTTTAAATAAATAATAACTAAAATGTCAATTTACTAGTTATCAACTAGTTAAGGACAAATCCAGCTGTTACACCTCAAGAGCTGCTGCATCAGTTTTTTCGCATTGGGTTTTTCCGGGGACATTTGTCCGAAAATTTTTGTGTGTCTTTTGTCATGTGTGCTTTATTCTTCAGTACTTGATCTGTATGTATGTGTAGATATGCAGTGTGTTTACTTTGTTGTTTTCTGAATATTTTTGAAAATAACTTGTAAATGTAGAAACACAAGTAGGAGAAGTAAACCAGATTTTTGCAGCAGAAATTTTTGTTAAGTAGATTCAGGAATTTTCACATGGTATTAGAGTTATTGCAGATCAGGGGGAGCTGAAGCCATCAACGAAGTGACGAGGATTTTTGCTGCAGGAAGGCGACTGAGACAACACAGATCTAGAAAGAGGCAACACAACACCAAAGGGACAACGCAGACCCAACAAGGGTGATGCAGGACCTATCTAGTTGACGCAGAGGCTGACGTAGTCCCAAAAGGGTGACGAAGAGTCTGTCTAGCTCACGTAGAGCTGATGCAGGCCCAACAGGGGGTGATGCTGTGGCAGTTGTCGTGGCTGGAGGTGCAGTTTTGTTCTTCGAAGTTGCTGGTAGGGCATTGTTTCTGCCGGTGCAGAACAATATCTAGCAAGGTTGGCAAAGTAAGGGGAAACAATTCCTCAACAGACATTGTAGCCAAGAAGTCTGAGATTCAATTAGCGAAGTGATTGGAGAGGGCTGATTCGACAGAATTGGTGGAGGATTTCCGAGAAGGAAATCGCTGGTCAAAGGGAGCGCATTCTCTATAGGGTTTCTATCTCCAAGAAACGCAAATCCGGTCACTTGCTGAGAGTAGCAACAGAAGAAGGGAAAAGAGCATCTGTTTCGACATTTTTGAGCAAAGATGACCTCGCATGGATTGAGGGATCAGGACAGGTTAAGTGATGCATCTAACTTCATCATCTGGAAGGCCATGATCCTATCTGTCCTAGATGAGTATCACATCAACATCATGCCGAGAGGGTTGTAGCTGTTTTGGTCGATGCTGACCCATTAAAGAAGTATGAGGAAAATCAAGCACGGGCTAAGCGCTTGATTATGGATGGAGTGAAGGATCATGTGGTCCCACATATTGCCGAGAAGAACACGACAAATGACATGTGGACAACGCTGATCAAGCTGTTTCAAGGCACCTCCGTCTAGAGGAAGATGTTTATGGAGAATCAACTGCGACTATTTCAGATGCACAAGGGAGGGGAAATTGACACCTTCCTCATTAGATTGAAGGCAATTCGAGATCAGCTGGTTGCTATGGGGGCAACTCTTGATGATGGTCTCATGGTGAGGACTGCCCTGAATGCAGTCACCGATGGTTGGGAGATCTTTGTCCAAAGTATTTTGGGTAGATCTCAACTTACAAATTGGGAGGACATGTGGGCAACTCTTCGTCAAGAGATCAGGAGAATGTCCAAGATGGGCAACAACAACAGGGGAGCCAAGATCAAGAAGGAGGAAGATGCGACTCTTGCATCTAAGCGACAACGAAAACAACAAGAGAAGAAGAAAAATGACCTCTCCAAGGTCCGGTGCTTCAAATGTGGCGAATTAGGACATTTCGCCAATACTTATCCTCAAAAGAAGAAGGACAAGGAAGATTCAGATTCTAAAGCTGCGACAACTAAGGGGGATGATGGCAGTGATGATGATGTGGCTATGAGTGCTCATGTACCTCGAGAGAAGAGGTGGGGCAACATAGATCTGTAGATTGAGCTACAGATGGTGTGCGAGGGCAGGATCCTTGAGGTGCCCAAACTCTTGGATCACATACGAGCTACGGGAGCCCTTAAAGACACTAGCACGATGACTAGAGTCAATTGGTGTAGAGGATTATGGAGGCACGGTGGCAGTGAGGACGCTGAAGATTGGAGCAGTGCAGTGTAGAGGCAGTAGCAACGTGGAAGCAACAACGCAGAGGAGCAGTGCTGATGCAGTGCATAGCAGCAGCAACGCAGAGCTTCAAAGGGTCAGCGCAGTTCAGCAAAAGAGGGTGCTTGAGTATCGAGATGCAGCCAAACTGACTTGTCTATCAGGATTTTGGGTGATGTCCTTCAGTTGCGTAACTCTCAGCAACTGAGTTGCAGTGCAACAGTTAGTAGTGGCAGTGCTATCGGCAACATTTGAGAGGGAGTTGCAGTACAAATGAGGCAGTGACTGTGGCAGAGTCATGGGCAGCAGTATAGAAGGCAACATCGCAGTGGATGAGGGGCAACAGGCCGAGCATCAGCACCACAGGGGACCGATGCCATGGATTAGAGTAACGCTTCTGGAGTGAAGTGTTGCTAGAGCACATTCCTCGGTAAGAGGGAGTGTTGATTTTTTTGGTAGCATCGAATCTGCTCTAGCTCCGAAACTTTGCGGAGGGGATAGAACACATGAGATCTCGAAGACCCAGAAATTGTTTGGAGAAATTCCGTCCGGAGCCTAAGTTATTCCAATAATTAATTATTTTAATGGAGACCCTAAGTCTAACTTAGGGAATTTAAATAATTGAAGGGAATTAATTTAAACATGTGGTTGAGAATGTTCTAAGTGACGAGGATCAAGTATTTTCTAATCTTAGCTGTCGATTAGAGATTAGATCACGATTGTTGATTGTTCAACGCAAAAAGTATTAAAGGAAGGATTGGGGTCAGTTGGAGAACACACACAGAGCAGTAGCACTTGAGCTAAGTCGAAATTCTGGGGCGCAGTTTGCTGAGAGTTTTCGAGTGAGCTTGCAACGCAGCGAGGGGCAGATTGGCAGAGGGGTATCTGAATCCGGGGCCGAGAATACAATTGCATAGAGGCAGATCCGTACTAGAGAGGCAACACAGTCCAGGAAGGGTGACGCAGAGGTGGTGTAGGCCCAGCAAGGGTGATGCAGACCCAACCATTCTCACATAGATTCAATGCAGAGGCTGATGCAGTCACAAAAGAGTGACATAAGCCAGGAGTAGCTGACGTAGAGCCAGAGGTTGCAACGGTGGGGTTTTAGTGGGTCAGAAAGGGCTCATATTCAGCAGATCTAGAAGGGGTGACACAACCACATTGAAGGGTGGCGCAGTGACTGCGTAGGCACTTGTGGGGTTCCTCATCCTCAGCTGAATCAACCATATTTTCTGTCTCCGGAGATGGAGGTACATCTGCCATGATTTTTCTGTTGGGCAAACCACTACTTGTGCCCTTGTTTGTATTCAAAATTCTGCATAATAATAAAACCCTCAAGAGCTGCTGCACCGGTTTTTCCGCATTGGGTTTTTTCGAGGACATTTGTCCTCAAAATATTGTGTGTCCTTTGTCATGTGTGCTTAATTCTTCAGTACTTGAGCTGTATGTATGTGTAGATCTGCAGTGTGTTTACTTCGCTATTTTATGAATATTTCAGAAAATAACTTGTAAATGTAAAAATGCAATTAGGAGAAGTAAACCAGATTTATGCAGTAGAAATTTTTATTAAAGAGATTCAAGAATTTTCACAGTTCTGCTGTAGAATGGCTTATCGCACTGTCATAGCCTTCTTTCTCAACGCTAGAAGGCCGACCCAAAACTGATGAAACTGTGGAGGGTGATTATCATCTGTAAACTTCATCACCGCTCTAGACCCCTTCGTCTCTTCTGGTGCCTCGTCAATGCCAGGTATGCCTCTAGGCATCTCATCAACCTGCTGTGGGCGACCGTCGTCTAGAAATTCAGTCATAACACTGGGTTCCTCATCAACTGTCGACATTTCATCAATAGATGGCCCTCCGAGTGTATGCTTACTCCCTCAACCAAGGTGTCAGTCGGATCTACCAAAGAGGTCTCCAACAATGGTGACTCCTGCGCCACACCGGGTATGTCGATGTGCCCCTCACCATCCTGTGTGCCCTCCTGCTCAACCTCGTCCTCAAGCTCCTGACATCTAAATTCCAGTCTCCACCAGTCAAAACACCCCCTGGTCTCATCCTCTAACTATCCTCGCCCTGTCCACTCCCTTTGAGGGGGTCTAGTGTCCCTTTGGTCGAATTTCTCCATGAGCCTCTGTGTGAACTCTGTGCAAGATGTGATATGTGCATGACCCAAAGGGATTAGCCCTCGGTACCACCACTCCATAGCGTCTCCATCCAAGTGCAAAGTGGCATGTCTAATATCATCCACCTCCTTCATGGGGTTTAGTCAGAAACATGTGTCCAGTTCTTGTACCCATTTTCAGAAAGACCTCCTCGCTGAACCATCAAAGTGGGTGAGAGTCATTTTTCCTCCAACGCTACTCACTCCACTTTGAGCCATTGGTTTGTCTATGGTTCAACCATCACAGGACATACATGCCCGAATCTTCCATGATCTTGCTAGTTCCCCACAACTGGCCAAGATTATGCTCTAATCCCACTGTAATATTCCTAAATGGAAATATTAAGTGTAAATAGAAGCATGCACTATGAACAAGTAAATTTAACACACATCCACAAATTACAATTTTGCACAATTTTATTAATTCTGGATAAATTGGGTACAAAATGAGTGGAACAATGGCACCTGAGCTTGCTATAGCAAGTAATGACAAACCCAGGTGGGAGTAAGATTCCCACATGCTGCAACGACTCAACCCTAGAAATCTCTGCACTGCCCTGAAAAATCTGGACGTTGTTGTTGAAGGGAAATGGATGCACTCGCCTCAAATGTGGTCAGAAAATTCTGAAGATTTCGCTGGTATCTCTCCTCAATAAGTGGAACCAAACCTAGAAATAGCTCACAGACCCAAGTGGTGGAAATGGTCCTAGAGTGAACTGTGCCCTTCTCCAATAGTTTCTGCTACTGGCTGTTGATTGGAATACTAATGTCTGCTAGAAATAATACCCAGAAAATTCTGCGAAATTAACCTCAGATTCCTCTCACCAAACCCATAGAAACCCAGAAAGGATTTGGGCAAATTTTACCGACCACCCAAGACCTCAAATTTAAGCTCACTTCTCCTAACTAGCTGCCAAATAACTCTGCTATTTTGGGGCACCAAAACTCCTCCAAAATTTTTGCAAAAATAGGCGCAGACTCCTTGATGCTAATACAACAAACCCCATAAATGCTTTGGGCTAATTTTGATCTCCCAGAATTACCCAAATTTGGTGCTACGCCCTCCTCTACTAGTTCTGCGTCCCCTTCAAGCTATTGTTGCAAATTTGGCCCTGTTTCCAGCCATGAATGGCTATAGAATTCTCTACAAATTACTCTCAGAAGGTAAGAGGGAAATCCCTTGCACAACCTTGCACAACCTTGCATAACCCAGCTAGCAACAACTCCACAAAATTCTGCCCAACAAAAGACTGCGCAGGCCCTAGGAATGTTGAATTTGGTTGTCACCAGAGTAGCAATATTCAGCTCTGAAACTCTCCACAAAATCTGGTCCAATATCAAGGGACTTTCTCTTAAATTCTTCAACTGAATTTTCCCTTGAAGACCTGTCAACCAAGCAAATTGATTTTTGCCACTGCATCCTCCTAGAAGTTTGAACTGGCTGAAGTATGGCTGGAAATAATCCACAATATCCAACAATATCCTCTCCAATAAGCTCTAAAATTCTCTCCTTGGGTGACAGTCTAAGTCCTCCGAGGAAAGAGTTGAGATTTCCGCCCATAATTCTCCTTGTGCTAAGCAGCACTGGTAGTCTTACTCTTGGCTAAGCGGCTCAAGAGTACTCTAAATCAGAAATTAAATTTGTCAAAAAGCCCTTAAAATGATGCCTCCTATTTATCTTGGCTGCCCCCCTTTCTCTCCTTGTGGGTCTCACCAATTTGACTTCCTTCTCCCTAGCTCGATTTTCCTAAGGGGTTCTAATTCCCCATTTTGGGTGGCCACACATCTCACCACCAATTTAATCTTTCCTTTTCTCTAATGTTGGTGGCCTCCATCTATCCAAAAATTAAGTGGTGACTCCCTCCACCCACTTTTGCTAAGTATACATGCCAAAAATATTTCCCAACACCCAATTGCAAAATAGAAATTTATCTTAGCAAAATTAATTTAATCGGGGACATGACAAAAAAATAGTGAAGACCTTCTCTTAAGAGAACGACATGCCTACAAAAGCAAATGTGTTAGTAGTATAAATCTTTAAGGGATCAGATCTTTATGATGTCAATTTTTTTCCAGTGAAAACTAAGATGTAACCCTTATAAACGAAAATTCACCAGGCTTGTAAGACAAAGAAATTGGTCATGGGGGAAGCTTGAACAAACCACATGGTTAAAAAAATTTGCGATATATCGCTCAAGTGACTAGATGCCATGCTTGAGGAATTCAGCTTGAAACCCTTTCCTCATTAGCTACTTGGTTGGTACTCAAAAATTTTGCCGTTCTCTTGATCGCTAGATCAAAGAAGAGGTGGCATAAGGTGGGAGGGGAGGTGATACGGGCTAAGTCACCAGGTTCGTGTTTGTGTTCGAGTTCGGCGACGTTGATATTCGAATAAAGTTCGACACCCAAAATTTTGCCGATAAAGTTCGGCATAAAATTCGACATATAGAAATTTGAATATATATATATATATATATATAACAATTTTAAGCATGTTGAAAGATAAATATGATGCACATAAATAAATAAGCATGTCAATTTTCAAAGTGCATAATGCACATTGCAAACACACAGATGATAGGATTATTGCTCAAACATTTACATCATTTCCACATATAAACCATGAAAGCGAGTGCCAAATTTCCAATAAAGAACCAACTTTAGTCTTCCATACATGGTAAACAAGGTGAGAAATTCATCATAGACATTAGCAGCAGGCTAGTAGCACTATAAGAATATCAAATTCGACAAAACTATGGGCCATATCAGATTTCATATATTGAAAACAATCTGATAAAAATATATTCAAAATATATAAACTTTAAAGTAGTTTGGGAGTTTTAGAATATTGTTCATGCAAAAAGTAAACTAGAAGTCTAGAAAAAAGTAAACTAGAAGTCTAAAATGAGAACACAAGTTTTATTCTTGATGTTCTCGTGGCCCACTTGTGATATCAAAAAGTTCTATATCATCAAGAGCAGTATGGGTTGTGAATCCGCTAGATGCCTCAGCATCAGATTCATCACTCAGTTCCCTGTCAATGTCACTATCATTGTAAAAATCAGCTTCATCCCTTGATGCATTAAGAATAGGATCGATCCACGGAGTAGAGGAATTGGATGACTCTTTTGACACATTTTTCAAAGCCAACTGCAAGTTACTATGAACATAAACAAGATCTCCTAATCTTCCAAATAACAATCTATTTCTCCTCTTGGAATGAATGTGGTCAAAGGAACTCCAATTCCTTTCACACGCTGATGCATTTGATCCCTGACTTAAGATACGAATTGCAAAAGTTTGCAATTCTGGTGCCCCAGGACCATAAAACTCCCACCATACTGCTGGATCACTTCTGCTCCTATCATACTTTGTTGATTGTGTACCAAATAGCCCTTCTTCTAACCTGTATGCCCTCAACTAAGATCTGACCAAACCTGCAATTGTTGGATCTGGATTTAGCTTCTCAATAGTTTGGATAAGTCCATTCATGACTTCTTCATCCTTATGTCTTGATAACCCAAACAATCTAGGGTCCAAATAACATGCCGCTGCATGTAATGTACTATGCATCATCTTCCATCTTTGATCAAGTACTTCCCATATCTCTTGGTAATCAACTTCCACATTATTAAAAGCACTTGCAACGGCCTCTTTGCAACGATCAATACTTTCATAAACAAAACCCATACAAGGTTTGTCACCATCAACCATGCGGAGCACATTAATAATTGGGCCACATATTTTTAAAACCTTGTCTGAATTTTCCCAAAAGCCATTATTGAACACTATTTGTTCGACATGTTTTCCCTTAGTTTTTTTTGAAAGGGGAGATCTCTCCCACTCAGTATTGCAGAAAACAGCTCTTAGGCTTGCTTTTTCCTCAACAACTCTTTTCAAAGTAATATAAAAAGTAGCAAACCTTGTATGACAAGGCCTCAACAACTCAGATGCATTCTTCCTGTATATGCTCAAAGTCAGACGATGGTTGATGATGAAGTTTGCAATTGTTTTGGCTCATCGTATTGTCTCATTGATCCAAGGAAATTTGGCTAAATCATGTAACATTAAATCCAAGCAGTGTGCTGCACAAGGGGTCCAATAAATATGATTATAATTTTCCATAATCATCTACCCTGCACCAACACAATTTGATGCATTATCTGTAATAACATGGACCACATTTTTCTCCCCAACTTCTTGAATTGCTTCATCCAAAATTCCAAAAATAAATTCTGATATCTTCATTTGATCCATTGCATTAATTGCCTTCAAGAAAAGTACCCCTTGAGGACTGTAAACAAGCACATTGATCAATGGGCGATGACACAAATCTGACCAACCATCACTCAAAATTGTGCATCCTGTATGCTTCCAAGACTCTTTAATCTCAGCAATTTTTTTGTGACTCTGTTTCTTGTTTTCTCTAGCAAAGTGGTCCTTAAAGCTTCAGATCTAGGAGGAACATAGCCCTTTCCAAAATCAATGGCCTTTTTAATTGCATTTTTAAAATATGGACTCCTGGCCACATTAAAGGGAATTGCACATGCATAAAAAAATTCTGTAACAACATTATCAACTTCTTGTCTCTCCATAGGTTTCCAGAATTGATTCAATGTTTTGGTTCCACCTGTTTTTACTGCAGTAGAACTTGATCCACCAATGGTTGAGATTGAATTAATGGTGTTTGAGGAAGACATGGCAATCTCCCTCTCAATTTGCTACCTCTTCTTCCCCCTTTTTTCCTTTTCTGTCTTTGAAGTGAAATAGCTTTTCTCCACTGCGGTTTTTATTCATCTGAGATCTTAGTGCAGCCCTCAACACCACCTCCACTTCCATTGCTAATACTGAGAAGGTGATCCACTGCTCTAGTTAAAGAGCCAGTGAATTGATGTCCACAAATCTGACACAAAAGATTTTTTTCCTTCTTTTGTGACAAAATTCCATGCTACAACAATTGATTTTGGGGGTGCCATTGAAGTTTAAAGGTTCTGAATCCTGATTGCTGAGGTGAACTGTGAAGGGTGAAATGTCTGCAATTTTTTTTTCTAATTACATTTGAATTAGTTCTAAATTTTTTGCATAATAAAATTTTTTCTAGACTGTAATTTAATATTTTTTAATATACAGACTTATAGTATACTGTGTTTGGACTGTGTGGTCTGCCAAGGCTCATGCCTGAAGGCTGACAGTCCAAACACAATATATTTAAAACCTGTATATGTTAATTAATTAAATAAAAATGCAGTAAAAAAAAGGTTTGCTTACTTGGAGACTGGATGCTGTAAGCTATAGCAGACAGGTAGATTTTAAGTGACTGAGTGTGCACTATGCATGACTGATTGATCTGCGAACAGTAGCACGGTGCACGCAGCACGCTGTGCGGCTGCCGGCTGTGAGTTGCAGTGGTGCACACTGCACTTCGGACAATCAAGCGTAGGCTGTGAGTTATAGTGTGAGCGCCGACAGTCTGCAGAGAGCTCAGAGGAGTCGAGGGCAGCCACCGGTGTGATAGTGGACAATGGACACTTAAGGTGTGAGCTGGTAGAGAGGTTGAGCGCCGACAGAGAGGTGGAGAGGCTTGAGTGTTGACGGAGAGGTGTACACTGTGCAATGTGAGGGCGGAGGCTCGAGCTATAGCCTGTCGGTGCTTGTAGCTGAGCTTGAGCCTAAGCCTGTAGGCGCGGCTGTGAGCGGAGAGAGGTCTCGGCGTGGCTGACAGTTGTGAGCGGAGAGCTGAGAGCTTGTGGGGTTGTGGCGTGGCTGTGAGGTTGTGAGCGTCGGCATGACTCGTGAGGTTATGGCATCGGCGATTGTAGGAGGGCCAAGGCTGGAGCGTAACTCTAGAGGGTTGAGGCTGTGGTTACAAGTTACAACTTACACTTCGGAGGATGGAGCAGCCTGTGAGCAGTCAATTCGTGAATGATAGGCAGCGTCAATGCCAATGCATTTTTACCGAAATGTTAAAACCTAAACGAACAAAATCGATTTTTAACCCGAATTTAATAAAAAATTCGTTTATGTTCGGCCAAAAATTCGTGTTCGGGTTCGCCATTATGTTCGTCGAACAAAATCGATTTTGTTCGAGTTCGGTTGAAATTCGACAAATTTCGAATTTCAACCATTATGTTCGCCGAACCCGATGACCAAGGATATGGGTGGGGGGTTGTCCATGGATGTTGTAAAAGGTGTTGGTGTGGGAGAACATGGTATGGGGGGGTCAAGGTTGGGAGAGATGGTGTGATGTCTAGGAAGAGGGCCCCCCAAAAAGCTCTTGGGGTGTGGTGGAGAGCATCACAAAGTTTCCATCTTCGTTGGGAGAGGAATGTTCATTTTTTGTGGTGAAGTAGTCTACAATAAGCTTTGCGGAGGCTAGGGGAGGAAGATGGGTCATGTGTAAGCATGAGGCAGAAGCTTCTGCAAAGCACCCACAAATGTATCTGTTGAACTTTCTGGGTGCAGAAGCTCTGGGTGAGGATTTACAACAATCCTAGAGAAATTGGAGACACATAGTTTGATGTTGAATGTTGGACAAGGATGAAGCTCTAGAGTTGCAGAAATGTACAGGCCTAATTGAAGGCTCTTATAATTTATGATTTTTGCAGAAAATGATGCAACAATGAGCAATCCTATAAGAGAATAGAATGCAGGTAGCAGATTGAACTATGTACATGATCTACACTCTATATTCTTTATGTTTTATAAAAATACAGAGTCCAAAATTGGAGTGGGAGCAATCAATTGAGATATTGATGGAGAAGTGAGTGGAGCAGTTGTGGAGTGTTTATCTCCAGCTCAGGATTTACAATTAGAAGTCAACAGTGAGCACTCCTATAAGAGGACAAAATGCAGGTAGCACATTAATGAACTGTGTACATGATCTACACTCTATTTTCTTCATATTTAATAAAAATATCGAGTCCAAAATTAGAGTAGGAGCAATCAATTGAGAGATTGATGGAGAAGTGAGTGGAACAGTTGGGGAGGGTTTCTCTCCAGATCAGGATTTACAATTAGAAGTTTACAATACAATTACACATTGAGACACTGCCACTTGCGACTTCTTGTCAATTTCTTTCTTACTATTTTTCTTTTGTTTCTGTTACACTTTTCTCTGTCACGCTTTAGTTGATACGAGTCTATATTGATTTGAGTTATTACTTATTAGCTTATCCTCTCCTTTATAATTTTAGTCTCATGTATTCCGAGCCTTATAATTTGTACTTAATAACTTGTTTGACATTTTGCACATGGTGCTGACATTTCTCCTCATTGCTAGCCAAAGAGAGTCCCTTGATTTGTTCTAGAAATGGGTGTATTATTTCCAAATACTGCTTGGTTTTTAAGAATATCTTACTCCACATTTCCCCACCTTTCTAATAATTTGTTATTTTGCTTTCGTCGAGTACTTATTTCCATGGTGATCATGGCTGTTGTGTGATGTTCCTTTTTCTGGGGCTCCTTATGGCATGGTTAGGATGTACTTTCAAAGTTGGGGGCAGACAGGTCACAAGTGCAGGCTGGCGTCATCAGCGGGCCTGAGGGATTTTGGAGGGATTTTGAGGAGTTTTTATGAGGTCTGATGGCATTTGCTTGGTATATTCCATCATCGACACAAATTGCCTTTCGTTCCGTTGTATTCCGACAACTTAAGAAAAACAGAGTTATTAATCTGCTGACTCAATTAATTACGTTTAAGGTGGCATTTCAGGAGTAATTCTTGGCAGAACACCTTAGTGTAATAGCTCGTTGGAGCTGGAACGAGAAGATCTACAAGATGGGATGGTTAGAAGTGAGTTTCAGTGGCTTGAGGAGACATGGTGGCCAATTTACCATTTTCCCACATTAAAAAGAATACTTTAATTGAAATAAAAGAGGGAAAAGTGCTCCATGATTAAAATAATAATAAAATAGGAGGTTCTAGAGGGGTCCATCAGATTTACAAGTTTCTGCTTCCGCCTTTCCTTTTTTGCTATCTCTGCTCTCTCATTATAGAGATGATATCTTTTCCTATTTACTTTGTGGTCCAAAGCTGAACTGTGTAATATTCCTAATTAGCACCGCTAATTGGAATATTTGATTTTTGTATAGTTTTGCCGCCTATAGCTAATTAATAAATAAAAGTGAGAAAGAGGGGTCAACTCACTTTAATAAAATAAAGTACTTCCCTAGTAGGAGCAACGTTATGACTTAAAGGGAAGCCTTGGGGGTCCACACCACGTATGAGGGAGGCTTCACGTAGGCTCTAGGAGCACCTGCGCAGACTTAGGAGGAGCACGTGGAGAGAGGGGACCACGTTAGGGTTTTTGAGGGGAGCTAGCAGTATAAAAGGTGGGAGAGCCATTCCATTTGGCATTATTGTTGTTGATGATATTGGAGCTAGACATTTTGTCTTCTTGAGCACGCTAGCTGTTTAGGCTGTCTGCAGCACTGTTTAGTGCGTTGAGTGTCTCCGGTCGGAGATCTCGCCCTTAGCCCCGGGGGACTTCGAGTGCCTGCTCGGGCAAGGTTTTTCCTTCAGTCTTTGGCGGGAGATTTGGTTGTTTGTTTTGTGGAGGAGCTGGGCTTCTTTTGGTGACTGCGCAGTCCCTAGGAGAGAGGACGCAGTTCTTGTTGGAGGTGTTCCGGTGCGGGGTTTTCTGCAGGAGTTTCAGTGAGATCCGGTGTGGAGGCTCAGTCTTTACCAGTTGGAGATTTTCCGGAGAGTTTGTGGCTCTGTTTCAGTATAAATCATTTGGTATCTGCGCTGGGCCTGGAGGGACAGCGTAATTCCTTGAGGAGGGTTTCTGGGGTGATTTTCGGAGGCTGACCATTTTTTATATGGTTTCTGGGTTTTGTCCGGGGTGGTGAGTACAGGCGATCTGTAGATTTTTAGCTCATTCCGGCAAGGGGATCAGCCCCTAGCTTCAGTCCATTCCCGCAGCAGCAGTTTACGGCAGTTTCCTAGCAGCTGGGACGCAGTTTCTTGTAGCAGCCATTTCCTATCTTTCTGAGAGAGTTCTTCACTTGCCTCGAGCAAGAATAGGTGCTATCATTCTGATTATCCATTGTATTTCATTATATTCTCAGATTAATAAAATGGCTTAGCATTCCCGACATTTTTATGAGTATTTGCTTTATGTTCTATTTCTGGCATTTTCTATATTGTCGTATGCTTGTATTGCTGTCTATTTCCCTTTCGGGATATTACAGTGGTATCAGAGCCGAGGTCTCAAGGTCGAGACTCGCGGAGCGTGGTGGGCTGTAATACCCCTGTTTAGGGCAGCCTCCCTGTTGAGGGTTCGGTGGGCCTTGACATGCTGCCGGGGTCTGCGAGGCTGTTTAGCTGCCGTCTTCGAGATGCTCCGGTGGGCTGTTTAGCTCACCCTTAACACCCTAGGATGCCGCCCTCACTAACAGTTCGAGCTTTTGGTGTAGTGGTTGGGCCTTTGTGGTATCAGAGCATAGATCTGGCTTAGCCTGTGGAGCTAGCAGTCTATGACGCCGGGGGATAAACCCTACATTTGTTACAAAAGCAAGTGATACAGAGACGTTGAGCGTAGGTTGGAGAACACCTACGGAGAGGGGGACTGTGTACGAGTGGTGGACACAGATCGGGAGCAACCCGAGATATACAGAGATCAGGATCAGCCTGTGACAGATTCAGAGCAGGAGCAGCCTGTGGGGGACGCAGAGCAGCAGGGTCCTATGGCAGACGAGGAGGATGCGAGGAGATTTAGAGATGCACTCCTCCAACGCATGCAGGATGTGTCGAAGCAGATGGAGTCGGTGGGACAGAGACTCACTGCGTTAGAGGTTAAGCTGCGGGAAACCCCAAGGGGTTTTCAGATCGGTGAGGGATCAGGCACGTCCCACCATATGCCGGAGCGTGATGCTATCCCCATCATGGCATCGCATGCACCCACACGATCCACTATGCCCACATTCCTAGCGGAGGACACAGGGGCAGGAGCACAGCGGGATATTCCAGCACCCACGCGATCCACTATGCCTACGTTCCTAGGAGAGGACACAGGGGCAGGAGCACAGCGGGAGCCAGAGCTTGATCCTGGCCAGATGGATGCTTACATTGCAGAGTACCTGGCACGCGGGCCGGCGATCAGAGATCTTATCTCATTCAGAGATTATGTTCAGCTCCAGCGTGATGGTAGACCCTGTGATCATCACAGAGGGCACATGCATCATCATGATGACCACCGCGCAGCTAGCAAATTCCATTTGCCCACGTTTGATGGCACATCAAACATGTAGGCAAAGTCTTGGGTAGAGAAGTTGGACATCTATTTCCAGCGTAATCAGATGTCGCAGTCAGAGCCCATTAAGGTGGCAACATTACATCTGGATGGTGAGGCCCAGGACTGGTGGTTTCATGGGATGACGACACTCGGGCATTCTACAGCGACGACATACGCCGAGTTTACCAGGAGGGTGATAGAGCGTTTTGACCGGAGGGATCCGGAGCAGCACTTCGTTGAGCTGACCAAGCTCAAGCAGACTGGGAGCCCAGAGACGTACATTTCAGACTTCTTGAGGGTTTCAGTGATGGTGCCTGATCTATCCGCGGCTCGGATGGTCTACATGTTTGTGGAGGGGTTGACAGAGCCACTTTGTGGCCTAGTCAGGTCGACTAGACCAGCTACGCTTCAGGATGCCATCAGCAGTACCCGGGATTTACAGGATGTCTTACCCAGGACTCGGTCCCCTTACCCCCAGAGACAGGCCTTCCAGCCTAAGGGGAAGGACACGAGGATTCCGCCTCCTAAGGCGAATCCTGGGCGAGGGCAGTTTGATGATGAGGCCAGGAGAGAGATGAAGAAGCGGCGGTTGTGCTTCACTTGCCAGGAGCCATGGGCACCGAGACATAGATGTGCTGCAGGGAAAGCACATTTCATTGAGGTCTTCTCCGAGAGCAGCGGGGAAGAGGATGAGGAGGATGACGTGGAGGCAGGAGATTGTTATGCAGCGCAGGGTACCTTACCACCTCCACCACCACCAGCAGGTGGTGCATCATTTGCACCTACTGGAGGAGCTCTAGCAACATTGCGGGGAGTTCCCAAGTATTTGACGTTGCGCGTACGGGGGACAGTGTGTGGACAGCGGGTCTCAGTCTTGGTTGATAGTGGGGCCACCCACAACTTTATTGATGCACAGATGGTTGAGCGGAGAGGTATATAGACTGAGAGTTTCGATGGATTTTCCGTTTTGGTCCCAGGAGATCAGACCATGGTGTGTGCTCGGTATGTCCCCGAGTTATCAGTGACGATGGGCACTTATACATTGACAGATCATTTTTTCGTGGTGGATATCCCGGACACCAACATGATATTGGGTGTTCAGTGGCTCATTACTCTGGGGAAGGTCATGACAGATTGGAAGGCCTTAGAGATGGAGTGGGATGATCCCAAGACAGGGAGGCATGAGAAGATACGAGGACAGCACACATACCCGCCCCAGACAGTGTCGGCACATAGGATGGAGGCAACCTTCCGCAAGGGAGACATAGAGTGGGCCGTAGAGTTGCGAGCTTCGGAGGCAGTAGATACAGGTAAGGCAGTGCATCCTGAGATACAGACTATCCTCGACAGGTATGCCGTAGTATTCGGGGATATTCCACCAGGGCAGCCACCGGATTGGGGGTTTGAGCATACTATTGAGCTTGAGCAGGGAATACAGGCAGTGATCACCACACCGTATAGGCATCCCAAGGCCTATCGGGATGAGATTGAGCGTGCTATTCAGGAGTTGCTGGCCCTTAGTCACATTTGGCCAAGCACGAGTCCTTTTGCTTCTTCCGTGGTGTTGGTGAAGAAGAAGGACGACACATTGCGGATGTGCATTGACTACAGGGCTCTGAATAAGAAGACCCTGAAGAACAGGTACCCCATCCCCAGGATCGATGAGCTGATGGACGAGTTGAGAGGAGCACGGTTCTTCTCAAAGATTGACTTGAGATCTGGGTACCATCAGATACGCATGAGGGAACAGGATATTCCCAAGACCGCCTTCAGGTGTCATTATGGGCACTTCGAGTTTCTGGTTATGCCTTTTGGGCTGACCAATGCACCCGCTACCTTTCAGTCGTGCATGAACCACATCTTCAGGGGTCATCTAAGGAAGTTTGTGCCGGTCTTCTTCGATGACATACTTATATATAGCAGGACTTGGGAGGAGCATCTCCAACACATTGAGACAGTTTTGTGCATCTTGGAGGAGCAGCAGTTCTATGCCAAGCTCTCCAAATGTGAGTTCGGCTTGACGGAGATGCTGTACTTGGGGCATATTATAGGAGTGGACGGGGTGAGAGTCCACGAGGAGAAAATCAGGGCCATCAGAGATTGGCCAGAGCCGAGGAATGTGACTGAGCTTCGGGGATTTATTGGCATTTGCACTTACTACAGGAAGTTCGTCAAGGGCTTCTCACAGCTTGCTGCACCTCTCACAGACTTGACGAGGAAGCGGGCATTCAGTTGGTCGGATACAGCACAACGAGCTTTTGATAAGCTCAAGGAGGTGATGAGTAGCTGCCCCGTGCTTGCATTGCTGGATTTCACGCAGCCATTTGTCCTGGAGTGTGATGCATCAGGAGAGGGGATTGGTGCGGTATTGATGCAGGGCAGTCATCCTATAGCTTTTGAGAGCCGGAAGCTCCTTCCGCATGAGAGGTTGTATTCCATATACGACAAGGAGATGTTGGCCATCATGCATGCATTGGCCAAGTACCGACAGTATTTAGTGGGTAGCCGATTCAGGGTGAGATCAGATCACAACAGCCTCAGGTACTTTCTGGAGCAGAAGCAGTTGCAGGAGAGGCAGCAGAAGTGGATCAGTAAGATCCAGGCCTATGACTTTGACATTGAGCACGTCAAAGGCAAGAATAACGTGGTAGCAGATGCCCTTTCCCGTAGACCGGCCACGTTATCTCTTATGAGCTTGGACGCTGATTGGAGGGCTCGACTGTTGGTAGAGTACTCCAAGGACAGGTTTGCTTGTGAGGTGTTGGATGGGCAGGTAGCAGATGACAGGTACAGGGTGGGGTGGTTGACGAGATTATCTATTACAGGGACAGGATCTTCTTGACTGAGGGATCTCAGCTCAAGAAGAAGATACTCCATGCTTCACACAATTCTCCATTGGCGGGCCATCAAGGGTTCACCAAGACTTTTAGGGCCATCAGGGAGAGGTTCTCATGGAAGGGCCTCAAGGAGGACGTACTCCAGCATGTCAGGGAGTGCGATGTTTGCCAGAGAAACAAGGGAGAGATGAGCCATCCGGCAGGGTTGTTGCAGCCTCTTCCCATTCCAAAGGGGAAATGGGAGAGCATATCGATGGACTTCATCACAGGGTTGCCCATGGTGCAGGGCAAGGACTGCATCTTTGTCGTCGTTGACCGACTGACGAAGTAT
Source organism: Pinus albicaulis (assembly GCA_034641835.2). Taxonomy (NCBI): domain Eukaryota; kingdom Viridiplantae; phylum Streptophyta; class Pinopsida; order Pinales; family Pinaceae; genus Pinus; species Pinus albicaulis. Next base: position 1,905,525,792 of record CM076575.1, on the reverse strand, counting down.
GCTCATTTTTTCGCCATATCCGCACACCACACAGCAGCACAGGTGGCCGAGTTGTTCTTCAGGGAGATTTTCAGGTTGCATGGTCTACCTAAGACCATTGTCAGTGACAGGGATAGCCGCTTCATGGGCGGATTCTGGCAGGAGCTCTTCCGGCTAGTAGGGACAGAGTTGACGCCGAGCACTAGTTATCACCCCCAGACGGACGGACAGACAGAGATAGTTAACAAGTGGCTGGAGGGCTACTTGCGTAACTATGTCAGTGGGCAGCAGAGGGCATGGCTGAAGTGGCTGCATTTGGGAGAGTACTGCTACAACACGACGCATCACATGTCCATTGGTATGTCACCTTTCTATGCTTTGTATGGATATCATCCTTTATCTTTTGTGGACATGATGTTTGGTGCTAGTAGGGCTCCGAGAGCCAAGATCTAGATCCAAGACAGCCAAGATATCCTCCGAGCTCTCAAGGATAACATAGCCACAGCGCAGAATCAGCAGAAGTTGTATGCTGATAAGGGTCGGGTGGAGAGACATTTTGAGGTAGGAGACTTGGTCTACCTGCGACTACAGCCATACCGACAGTCTTCACTTAAGCAGAAGGGGGCCGAGAAGCTTAAGCCCCGTTTTTATGGGCCATACAGGGTGATACGCAGGATTGGGCAGGTTGCATATGAGTTAGAGCTGCCCCAAGGCAGCAAGATCCATAACATTTTTCACGTATCATGCTTGAAAAAGGCATTGGGCCAGCAGGTGACAGTCACGGATGAGCTACCACCTACGGATGATGAGGGGCATCTGGTGTTGCAGCCAGAGGCTATTATTGACACCAGGGAGAGGCAGCTGCGGAGCAGGACGATCCGGGAATTCTTGGTGAGGCGGAAGAATTTGCCGAATGAGGATGCCACTTGGGAGGATGAGAAGATTTTACAGCATCCATCACTTCAGTTGCTTGAGGACAAGCAACATTTTGCCGGGGGAGACTGTAATATTCCTAATTAGCACCGCTAATTGGAATATTTGATTTTTGTATAGTTTTGCCGACTATAGTTTATTAATAAATAAAAGTGAGAAAAGGGGTCTAACTCACTTAGATAACATAAAGTGTTTCCCTAGTAGATGCAACGTTATAACTTAAGGGGGAGCCTTGGGGGTCCACACCACGTATGGGAGAGGGCTCACATAGCCTCTAGGAGCTTCTGCGCAGTCTTAGGAGGAGCACGTGGGAGAGAGAGGGACCACGTTAGGGTTTTGAGGAGGGCCAGCATTATAAAAGGAGGGGAGAGCCATCTCATTTGGCATTCTTTGTTGTTGATGATATTGAGCTAGACTTTGTCTTCTTGAGCACGCTGGCTGTTTAGCTTGTCTGCAGCACTGTTTAGTGCGTTGAGTGTCTCCGGTCGGAGATCTCGCCCTTAGCCCCGGGGGACTTCGAGTGCCTGCTCGGGCAAGGTTTTTCCTTCAGTCTTTTGTGGGAGATTTGGTTGTTTGTTTTGTGGAGGAGCTGGGCTTCTTTTGGTGACTGCGCAGTCCCTAGGAGAGAGGACGCAGTTCTTGTTAGAGGTGTTCCGATGCGGGGCTTCTACAGGAGTTTCAGTGAGATCCGGTGTGGAGGCCCAGTCTTTACCAGTTGGAGGTTTTCCGGGGAGTTTGTGGCTCTGTTTCAGCATATATCATTTGGCATCTGCGCTGGGCCTGGAGGGACAGCGTAATTCCTTGAGGAGGGTTTCTGGGGTGATTTTCGGAGGTGGTCCAATTTTGTTATGGTTTCTGGGTTTGGTCCGGGTTGGCGAGTACAGGCGATTTGCAAATTTTCAGCCCATTCCGGCAAGGGGATCAGCCCCTAGTTTCAGTTCTTTCCGGCAGCAGCAGTAGTTTACGGCAGTTCCCTAGCAGCTGGGACGCAGTTTCTTGTAGCAGCCATTTCCTATCTTTCTGAGAGAGTTCTTCACTTGCCTCGAGCAAGAATAGGTGCTATCATTCTGATTATCCATTGTATTTCATTATATTCTCAGATTAATAAAATGGCTTAGCATTCCCGGCATTTTATGAGTATTTGCTTTATGTTCTATTTCTGGCATTTTCTATATTGTCGTATGCTTGTATTGCTGTCTATTTCCCTTTCGGGATATTACAAACTGATTCCTTGATATTCCATTTATCATGTTGTTAATAGGATATTTTGTGTGAATTTGCAACGAGAGAATGAACACATTGTGGCTCCATCGCATTAAAATAGGAATCTCTTTATACGTTTCTACTTTGCTTGCTAGGCATTATTCTTGCTTGGTTAGTTTAGTTTTGATCCTTTTCATTTACTTGCTCCAGATCTCGGGAGTTCTCAAAAATGGAGTCCCAAATGCAGGAAATACCCCTGAATCCTAAGGAAAATAAGACCGGAGACATATGGCATGTTTGCATCGAGGTATTCAAATGAATTTTTTTTTAGGGGAAATGAAAGATATCCATATTTTAATGTTTGAAGAGTATTGCAAAAGAGTCACGGGGATATCTGAATATTTTCAAATGATGAAGTGAAAATGTGGTCAATTGAAGGTTATGCATGTTATTGGTTAACTTATTATTCAATAGCTTACATCTGGAAGGCTTGTGCAATATGTCAAAGGCTCCAATGAATTAATGATAGAGAAGTAATTTAGTATCAAGAAACAGGAATGAAGAATTACATGTTTCAGATGTATGCATATTTTGAAATCTTATAAATCTTTCGTGTTGGGTGTAAAGATGTCATAGTCCTCAGTGTTTATGGTGTTTACACATTTACTGTCTTAAATGTATAGTTTAGATCCAAATAATAGTATCTCTAGCAACTTTAAATGGATCTAAAAGAGTGTTATGCATTTTTTTTTTGTCGATTAAGTAATATATATTATCCTTTTGTGTGCATTTTGTGAAGGCTAAAGTGGCAAGTGGTCTTTAGACTTTAGTTATTAACTTTGATGAAATTTATTGGCATTTTATTCCTGCTTATTCAAAATTTAGACGGTTATTATCGTAGCTTTTTATGTTTGTAGAGATTTAGCTGAATCTAACTTCTTTTGTCTTAGAAAAGATGATGGTGAATGGGACAGGTAGAACAAACAATGAGCTACAATGTCATTTCAAATATAATTATGTGTTGAGTGATCATCTTTGTAATAACATATTAGTAATAAAAACATGAAATATTAGTAAATGTTAATCGTTAATGTTAATTTGGTGGTTTGCTTAAACCATCTTAGACGTCTCAAGATACCATAAATAATGTAATGTTACATGAGATGGCGATTATATGTAATACCATGAATAATGTAATGCATTTTTTTTAATAAAGAAGAATAAAAACATTTCGTGAAAGAGATTTAGGGACAGAAGTCGATGTGAGCTCCCTAGATTGAGTCCATTTAAGATAAAGTGACGCCAGTTTAGGGACAGAAACTATCGTTCACAATTTTTTGTCCTTTCAGTGGGATAAGGATCTTATCAAATTTTTACAATGTACTCACGGAAATACTGTATTTTAAGTTTTAACCTGTTCATTTTATGGTTGGAGGGTTACTTTACTCTGTTAAATTGCTACAGATGTACAACATCCGATTTTTCATGTGGTAGCTGTTTGAGTCAGCAAATATCATTATAGTGCTATGCTTATCTGATGCTACTTTGTAATTGTGTGGAAAACACAGAATTTGCCGTTAAGTGGAGTTTTGTATGGGTATCGTGTGAATGGGCCTGAAGGATGGCACACAGGTCATCGGTTTGACAAAAACCTCATTTTAATAGATCCTTATGCAAAGCTAATTGAAGGGCGAAGAGTTTTTGGGGATAACAATGAAAAGATGTCCAGATTTCTTGGAACTTACGATTTTACTTCTTTACCATTTGATTGGGGCAATGATTATAAGTGCCCGGAAATTCCAGAGGTAAGGGGATGAGTTGCTGTATTTCTTTGTGTTTACTATGCATAACATTATTTCAAATATTTAAGCAAAGATACCATGTGCTTGTCAATGTGAACAGAAAGACCTTGTGATCTACGAAATGAGTGTTCGATCCTTCACAGCAGACAAATCAAGTGGGTTGGAGCCCAGTATACGTGGAAGCTATCTTGGTGTTATTGAAAAGGTGAAATTTAAACAATATTACCTTAGTAACGTTTATATTTTTTATTCTAAGAATATTGTGCAGGCTTTCCCCTACCAGACTATACATGTATTGGTGCAAATGAATGTAAAGGAGGAGTAATCTCGTTAAGCATAAATTATTCAAATAAGTAGGTGTATATGTCCATTCTTTGGAGACGTCAATTAGGTTACCTAAGACCTACTAGGTTGGTTAAAAAATACAGGCCTGCAAACAAGCTCTTGGATTTCGTGGTTAGTTTGCAGAAGGCCAAGTTAATTGCAAGGGAGAGAGTGATGATCTTCTTAAACCAGTATCTAGGGTTGGTTTATAAATCTGCTGATGCCTTTTTGTTAAGAGGGACATGACTTTTTTGGAGCTGTTTCCTCGAGGCCTTGTTGTTTAGTTGCTGTAACTTTTCATGCAAGCCTTTTTTTTTTAGAAAACATAAGCATACACAAGTTGGAACATACTTCCTTTTGCACCCTATACACTAATGTCGGCTTGCCACAGTTTACATAAATATGGGTTCAATATCCATAGTTATAGCAGTTGTCACATGAATTTGCGGCAACCAAATCCTACATTAATTGGGGGAGGGATGACCTAAACCATATTTCATACACTACCATGCATGCACAAGTATCTGGAATGGGGGAAGCATTTTCTGCAACTTAACACACTTTTCTCTCTTTATTATTGCACTGTTCTCTGCAATTGCACTATAATCACTAGAAAATATATAAATGATACATTACATAATAATGATGATTATGTTAAATTAAAGGATACAATCTATGTAATGGACACAACTGCTCGCCTTCATGACTAGTCAATGTATATAACTATGCCATCACAAGGAATTGTATCGACTATCAAGCGCATGTCTCATTTTCAATTATCAATTATTGCACCAAGAGAAGCAAGGTGCAATAATTCTATTCCATTTGTTTGTGCCATGTAATGTCAGCCCTTTTATTGCTAAATATAGCACTTTAGTGCAGAGTCTCACAAAGCAACCTAAATTGAGTGCAACAATGGGAGAGTTACCACTGTCACCTTATCAACGACTCCCCTTGTTTCTGTGGATGGATACAATCCACCACAAGGGAGACTTCTCTAGTATATCTTAGGGATCAAGTAACGCAATTAGAGTTAGGCTAATTGTTAAAATTGGACAACTAGGTCCAAACTCCATGTTGTGATGCTCAGATGAAGATACCAATATTTGTATTCGGTTCCTCTTTTGGAGAGGTGTAAGATCGATTTAAAATTGATCTTTATTTGATGAGCAGAACATTTATTTTGAATTTATTTTTAATAATTTCAAATATGTGCAGGTTGGCCTTAAGGTTTTACACCCCCTGCTGATGTGTCACACACCTCAGTGATTGATATAAATAGAGTCAACATTGGAGGACTTTTTCACTCATCTCATCCTCACACATCATCTCCTCCTCTGATTTAATACGAGCTCCTTGGAAGTAGTTTCGGTTCACACGTGGGAAGAAGGATGAATTTATTGTAGCTAGGGTTTGGACGAATTTACTGTAGCTAGGGTTTCCATGTAAGTTTGACCAGCGTTGACTTTGGTCAATGCATGGTCCAAATAGGCTGAAAATTGGTGAAGACTTCGATTTTGGAAGGCCGTACATATTGGCACAAGAATCGAGGTCAAAAGGTTGATCGAAGACCGAGCTGTGTTGACTTTCTTGCTGCTGTCCTGCGTTGACTTTTTTGGACAATGTTGACTTTTCTGGGGTTGACTTTGAGTTGACCGTGTGACTGTTTTGAGGGCTGTTGTGACACATGCTAGGTTGGCTGACCAAGGAGACTTTGCTGGTTGAAGCATCCTGTTGACCGCCGTAACGCACCACCACATTTTTCTGTTTCTGGTTTGTCTTCTGTAGATCCACTGGTATGTTCTATCAGCATTTTACTTGATTGTTTATGTGAGTGCTGTAGTAAAAAGTAAAGTTGTATCAAGCATAGAACATCTACATAAATTTACATGGTATCAGAGCTGAGGTGAAGACAAGCCTTATTTGTTGCAATGTCCGAAGAGGAAAATGGGTTCCACAAACTATGGCTTCAAGGAGGATGACAAATTGATTGGGAAGGATGACTTCCATGGTTGGAAGATGATATTGGATCTCAAATTGGAAGACCAAGATGTCATGGACTATGTGCAGGGTAAAATCCAAGAACCTCCATCCACTGCTACTGCTGCTACCAAAACAAAGTACAAGAAGGGGGAGATCAAAGCAAAACTGATGATCAGGGAATCCATTAATAAAAGTCTGGGGCCTACATCTCTGAGTTGGGCACATCCAAAGAGATGTATGATAAGTTGGTCCTCTTGTTCAAGGCCAACAATGCAAATCAAGTACTATTCTTAAAGAATCAATTGAAGAATCTGAAGAAGGGCAAGGATGAGTCTGTCCAATCATACTTTCTGAAGTTGACCGAGATCAGGAACAATCTGCTGGCTATTGGGGAGACAATAGTTGATCGAGAGATGGTGCTCACCGCACTTGGAGGGCTCTCATCCAAATGGCATGTGTTCAACACTACCATTCTAAATAATAATGTGATACCTGACTTTGACGAAGTACTGTCAAGATGCGTTCAAGAAGAATCAAGAATGAAAGAGTATGGAAATGAAGGAAATGCTGCATACGCTGCTCATTCTAGAAAGAAGAACTCTAGTGGCCCAAAGAACAAAGGAAAAGTAGGGGCTCAAGGAAAGAAGGGCAAGTGCTTCACTTGTCATAGGCCTGGTCACTATGCTAGAGAATGTTCTTTCAAGAAGGATTCTCCCTATGGTGATGACAACAACAACAACCGGAGGGATGGCAATCAAAGGAACAACAGGTTCCAGGGAAAGAGGAAGGCTCCCTCCAGCGGAAATGATCAACTTTTCAAAAGGTCAAGAAATTCCAGGTATGAGGAATCAAATGTTGTTGATAAAAGAAATGAATTCATTCTTGTATTTGCCCTCTCTGCTGCATCTCCACCCGACACTATGGATGTCTACAGTCTGGCTGATAGATAGTGGTGCTTCAAGGCACATCACTGGGTTCAAAGAAGCACTTTTTGATATGGTTGAGAAGGATACTAATCTAGAATTTATCCTTGGAGATAATGCCACATATCCTGTGAAAGGGACAGGGACTGTGACCCTCCACTTGTCTCAAGGTCAAGTCCTCCACTTACAGGATGTACTCTATGTACCTAATTTGAAGAAGAACCTCGTGTCTATATCAGCCATGGAAGACAAAGGTTTCAATGTGGCATTCACTGATGGAAAGGTGCGCATGTGGAAGAAGAGCTTCAAGGAAGCTATCACGCTTGGGTCTAGAATTGATACACTCTACCAGGTTGGAGGAAGTCCACTAGGAGCAATGACATGAGATGTTATTCGACAGACTGATAATGGCACTGAATATGAGACGAATGAGTTCAAGAACTTTTGTAGAGGAGCTAGCATCAAGAGGGAGACCACAATGTTTGTGGGCTACAACGAAACTTCAGAGGCCTATAGATTCTATGTGCCTGGTCAAAGGGAAGTGGAGATATGCCACGATGTCACCTTTGATGAAGATACTTCCCTGAGGAAAGTAGTCAATCTTCCGAGATCTGAGGAAGGTCATGAAGCAAGGCCTGAAAATCAAGAGGAACTGAAGGATGAGACAATGCCTGATGTTGAACGACCAATGGACCTAATTGATCCACCTCCTTCACTGGGAAAGAGACCATCATGGCTCAGGGACACTCTCGAGGATGCTGAGGGACATATGGCCCCATGGGGGACATTCCGTGAAAGCAAGAAGCCGAGTAGATACCAAGGGTATCTAGCAGCCATGAGTACTATTGTACAATCTGAGCCTGGATCTTTTTGAGGAAGCCGTAAAGCATCAAGTCTGGAAGGATGCTATGCACGAAGAGTATGAGTCCATAATGAAGAATGATGTCTGGGATGTGGTTCCTAGATCGGAGGTCAAAGCAGTTGTCACCTCAAAATGGCTCTACAAGATCAAGCATGGATCTGATGAAAGTGCTGAAAAGTTCAAGGCAAGATTCGTTGCCCATGGCTTCTCTTAAAAAGAAGGGATAGACTATGATGACATATTTGCACCTGTGACCACCATCGGATCTATCATAGCCCTTGCTGCTACGCAAGGATGGAGTCTTCATCAGATGGATGTGAAGACTGCACTTTTGCATGGTGTGATAAAGGAAAAGGTGTATATGGAGCAACCTTTGGGGTTCGAAGTCCAGGATCAGGACACCCATGTCTGCAGGTTGAAGAAAGCTCTCTATGGGTTGAATGAAACACCCAGAGCTTGGTACGAGAGGATAGATAGCTACCTGATGAAGTTGGGCTTCACTCGTAGTAATGTTGTTCAGAACCTTTACTTCAAGGTTCATAGAGAGAAGCCTCTCATTCTGGTGTTGTATGTGGATGACCTCTTCCTGATAGGTGCTGACCCTCTCATTCATCAGTGCAAGAGGGAGCTCGCTGCTGAGTTTGAGATGAAAGACCTAGGATTGATGCACTACTTCCTAGGCCTGGAGGTCTGGCAGATACCTGGCGAGATTTTCTTTTCTCAAGGAAAACACATTGTGAAGCTTTTGGAAAGATTTAGTATGGTGGGCTGCAAGTTTGTGTCGACACTGATGGAGCTCATCTTCAAGAAGTTGAGTGGTAGCGCTGCTGGGCCCGTATTGACAAATCCTACTGAGTATCGTCAACTCGTAGGGGCCCTAATGTTCTTAGTGAACACCCGTCCGGACGTATGTTTTGCAATGAACACTTTGAGTCAACACATGGTTGATCATAACATTCACTGGGTTGGTGCCAAGAAAGTCTTGAGATATCTCTAGGGCACGATAGACCTTGGGCTGAGATACATTGCCAGGAGCATGACACTCCTTGGTTATACTGATGCCGATTGGGCTGGCAGTGTGGTGGATCGCAAGAGCACATCTGGATGTTACTTCACACGTAGCTCTGCTTTAGGCAGGAAACTGAAATTGGTAGCCTTGAGCACTGCTGAGGCCAAATACATTGTAACATGTATGGCCTGTTGTGAAGTCACTTGGTTGCGAAAGCTCTTCAGTGAGCTGTTCGAGCATGTCCTAAATGCCACCATTATCCTTTGTGATAACTAGAGGGGGATTCGTTTGTCATAGAATCCGGTGTTCCACGATCGATCCAAGCATGTTTATGGCTGGTACCACTTTATTCGGGATATGGTACAGCGAGGCGCCGTAAGGCTCGATCATAGGAACTAATGAGCAGGTTGCGGATATTCTCACTATGCTCTCAGGGAAGGTCATGTTCCTAACCTTCTGTGAGAACCTTGGAATCGCGGAATGACCCTATTCTGAGGGTCTTGTTGGACGATGAGCTTTGGGAGCTCTAGGGGGCTTTGGGGATAACTTCTTAGAGCTATAAGCAACCACAGGGCTAGGCTTGCCGAACCTTGTTGGTGTGCTTGGGCCCCACCGTGATGATTGAGTTGGTTCGCCTCTCATGATTTGTGCCCCGTATGCATCCTACCCATTTGAGTTTCGGACTCATGGGAAGTACCTCTTATTTGGCCAATGAGGTGGGAAAAGCTAGAGACTAGTAGCAAAGACTGATGGACGCATCAAAGATTGCTGTACTCTCTATCTAGGATGACACTTGTCCAACCACTTGATCTGGGATCAAGTCTAGTGAGGTTTCAGACCTCCTACTGACTTCGGGTCAGATAAACCAACTTCGGGTTGGTATGTGACTCTTTGAGTCCGTGTGAGGTTTTGGACCTCCAACTGACTTCAGGTCAGTGAGACTAACTTCGAGTTAGTATATATGACTCTCTTGAGTCCAAGCGAGGTTTCAGACCTCCGATTGACTTCGAGTCAGGTAAACCAACTTCGGGTTGGTATGAGATTCTTTGTGAGTCCAATAGAGGTTTCAGACCTCTGGGCTGAATCTGTCAGCGGGGAATGATGTCTTTGTGACTGACCCACTTTTGTTCTAAAATAAAGAGGCCAACAAAGCAAGTTACGGCGGGATGACACACGATGTTTGATTGCACAGGTGGATGGAGTTCTCCCTAGTTGAGAGGGAGTGTTAAAATTGGACAACTGGGTCCAAACTCCATGTTGTGATGCTCAGATGAAGATACCAATATTTTTATTGGGTTCCTCTTTCGGAGAGGAGTAAGATCAATCTAAAATTGATCTTAATCTGATGAGAAAAACATTTATTTTTAATAATTTCAAATATTTACAGGCCATCCTTAAGGTTTTACACCCCCAGCAGATGTGTCACACACCTCAGTGATTGATATAAATAGAGTCAACATTGGAGGACTTTTTCACTCATCTCATCCTCACACATCATCTCCTCCTCTAATTTAGTACGAGATCCTTGGAAGCAGTTTTGGTTCACACGTGGGAAGAAGGACGAATTTACTGCAGCTAGGGTTTGGATGAATTTACTGTAGCTAGGGTTTCCACGGAAGTTTGACCAGCATTGACTTTGGTCAACGCATGGTCCAAATAGGCTGAAAATTGGTGGAGACTTTGATTTTGGAAGGCCGTACATATTGGCACAAGAACCGAGGTCAAAAGGTTGACCGAAGATCGAGCTGCGTTGACTTTCTTGCTGCTGTCCTATGTTGACTTTTCTGGGGTTGACTTTGATTTGACCGTGTGGCTATTTTGAGGGCTGTTGTGACACATGCTGGGTTGGTTGACGAAGGAGACTTTGTTGGTTGAAGCATCCTGTTGACCGCCGTAATGCACCACCACATTTTTCTGTTTCTGGTTTGTCTTCTGTAGATCCACTGGTATGTTCTATCAGCATTTTACTTGATTGTTTATGTGATTGCTGTAGTAAAAAGTAAAGTTGCATCAAGCATAGAACATCTACATAAATTTACACTAATGTCACCTAAGGGTTCTACAACAAGATCTCACCAAGGATAAGTACGCAATGATTAGGGTTTTGGGTGACTAATGGTATAATTCTAAGCGAGCAAGTTGAAGGATTCCTATGGCTCAATCTAGAAGGCTTACACTAACTTATAGAGGCTCAAATAGGTTCCCAAACACATGCAATCAAGAAATTATACTTGTCTAATATGCACTAGGATTTTAACCTGCAATTTACAACATGAAAATAGTCTATAACAACAATAAGAAAAAGTCCTAGAATCTATGATAAAGAGGTGTAAAATTAGGGCTATCTAATGTTGAGAAATCTAGGGCTTCTATTAGGGTTAGATTATTAAATGCTTTCTCTTAACATTGACATTTACTTGTGATATATTATTACTTCATTATCATCATTATTATGTTCTTTTCATCATCAAGATAAATGCTAAACAAGAAGATCACAATGCAAATAATAAAGACACCATAAGTAGGCTCCAAGCCTGGGCAAAACCCCTCAACATGGGAAAATCTAGAAAACTTCTCTTCTTATAGAATTCCAAGGAAGACTTCCAAGACCACAGACCATAGGAAACTCACCAAAGTCAAGGTAGCCACCCAAACAAATACTCTGCTCTTCAATCACAATCTATTGTTTCCTTCTTGCACAATTTAGACTTGTGGAAACCCTAGATTTCCACAGAAAACTCGAGTGCCAAGAGAGAGAGATAGTCCAAAATCAGCCATAACTTCGCTGCCTTCTTCCCATAATTTCACACTTCTTATCTGCCTTAGAATGATTAAGAAAAGTTGAATCTTCAAGTGTATATAATGGAGGTCGAGTTCTCCTCTATATATAGCTTTTCAAGTGGGTGCATGGGCCTCTTCTAGGCCGACTTAGGGGGCTGGCCAACCTGACTCTTGGTGAGTTTCTAGACCATTCTTTTACATAAAATAATTTTATTTTTCTTTGATACATAAGCCCTCAAAGGGTCTTTACATCATGAATTTAACTCAATACCTAGAGCACTTAATGGGTGCTTTGACCTAGAATAAATAATCATGGGCAAGAAACCCATTTACAAATAAATAATATTTCTTTTCTAAAATACATATTTTCTTTTCTTCTTTTGACGAAGTACAATAATAATTACAATTATGAAGACATACACTAGTTACATTTTCAACAGTCCCTCTTAATTGGGGAGGTATTCATAATTGACAACTGGTATGTGGACAATACTTCCTTTGAAGATTTCTCATAAGAAGAGTCGTATTGGTAAGCCATCTCATAAGCTATCTTTTCAGCTTATGTCAGTGCATCTCATCATATCAACCAACATTGTCATATAGCAAGGCCTTGACTAGCAACTCTATCTCTCAACTAGATTAGAGCACAATGTTGGGGAGACAATGATTTATAAACACCTTCATCATTGTCTCTCAAGGCACATACCCCATCTAGACGTTCATAAGGTATGTCCTTTTGGGACCATTCTTCTCTTGGATTTACATATCCTCAAGGAATCTCCTTTCCGACTACTCTTACTTTTCGATGCCCTACCTCATCCTCAAAGAGTATCGGTTCTCGAGACTACTTCTATCCACGAGAAGTATCGGTCTCAGATGCTTACCCAATCCTCCATTCTTTCTTCATTTATGCGAGGACAAGAGTGATGTGTCTATCTCTCCCTCTCAAGTAGGGAGGATCTATTCATTCCTTTACACATGAAAGGAATATATCCCAGCTCCCTCTCAACTAGGGACTTGCTTCCAATATCAACTGTCTATTTTACTGTGGAGATCATGGTACTATCAACTGCTTGTAGACCTCTTTTTTTTCTGCATCTTCAACTCCGAAGCACATCATGGAGCCATATTCTTTCACAACTTCTTGTAGGGACAAGCCATCACATTCCATATCATCAATCTTTACCTGCTTCATATTCACGAACCAAACATCATAGAGCTTTAATCTCGCTTCTTCTGAACATCGGGAAAGTGATGACCAATCAACTATCTACAACCTGCTAGCTTTCTTGTCAACATTCTTCTTCTTGTCAGCGTGGTTTACAATGTCATCAAGTTCTTTGGACCAAGTTCCAAAGTCAGCTACTCAGTTCATGGAATTGAGTCCAAAGTCTTTGAGTTAACAAAATCAAAGAGGAATCTCAAAAACATGCATACCTTTTATTTCAATCGATTATCTGGTCGTCTTAAAACTACTCCTCGTCTTGAAGATGAGGCTTCATGAATCATCATGTTGTAGGTGTGCCAACAAACCTCTAGGAAGCTTGCTCCAAATCTGAGAGAGTAGAAAATGTCTACAATATCATCACGGTCCTTCCACCAGGCAAAGAAATCTTCCCATGAAGTTATACCAAGGAGGATCCTTGAGTGACCCTCACCAACCAGCTACCGCACGAACTTCTTTATTATCATGTGCTAGATGACTATTGCTAATGTATTAGACTTTTGTATAACAGATTATTTTAGACAATCTCCTTTAGTAGGCATTCACATTCTTATGAATCTTAATATCAGAGTGCCCAAGGATCCAACTTGATTACTAAGTTTACCACTTTCAGGGTCATTACAGTTCCCTCCTCTCATTATGCTTGCCAAAAACACAGGATCTTCTTTACTTATCGTTCCTTCTTTTCTCCATGATGTACTTGCAACACTTATTGACAAAAAATCCAAAAAAAACATGTAATAATTAAAGCATGATGTCAGCTTGTCACTAAGCCACGCCATAATCCATATCACCAGCCGAAATACAAACAAGCATAAGCAAGCGATTGCAAAATGAATAAAGTATTTTTTGATCAAAAGCCCACCTTTGTTCAGGTGCTCTTATCTGATGGGTGGGAAAATATTTGATTGATGTAGGTGGTAGAGATAAAATGGCATGTCATCATCTAGTGGTGGCTGGTAGGGGCTACATGGCTTGCCCGCTCGATGTGAAGAATAGGAGAAACAAATTCTCTTATAGGGTCACCCACTTTGGTGGGTAATAAGCTCTATTGACTACTTGACTTCTAAGACTACTTTGCCTTGGGAAGTGTGAAATGCTTTTGAAAGTGTGATAATGTCTCTATTTGTGAGACTGCTATATTTGAGAAACATCGGAGGGGTACAACACCAAAGCCTAGACCACCTACGGACTCAATAGACTCGTAACAATGTGGAAAGACATAGGTGCACTTGACATGGGCCATACTGAACTTTAAACTAGTGATCACCCCTAGAAAAGGAAGGTTTCTCAGAAACCATGAGTCACATAGAAGCTCACCTATGGACCTCCAATCCTATCTAGGACAAAAGGAACATGAAGTGAACTCAAAGAGAATTGCCATGGTCCGACCATAATAAGACCGACTCAACATGACACATGGTCTAGGATGTCTACAGGGCCTCAGATGGTTGTTACATGGCTTTGAATTGTGACCTTGGGCTCAAAATGATGTTTAAGAACGTTGTAATGAATATATAGGTTCCAATGCTGAAGGAGGGGAAACAGGACTTTATCACTTGAGTGCTACTTTGGGTTGTAACACCTTGCAAACTAGTATGTTAAATAGTTGATTGGCATCAATTGTAAAAGGTTGATTCTAAATGTTTTCTTTGCTTCTATGCTAGGTCAATTTGCTCTTCTGCAACTTTAAATAGGAAGAAACTATAGTAATTTTTGATTTGCATAGACTTAGTTTTGTTGATTTTTGGTAGCATCAGATGTGCTCTAAGTCTCAAACTTTGTGGAGAGGCTTGGACACATGCATTACAAATAACTCATAAATCGTTTTGGGAAATTCCACTCATAAACAATTTTATAAGAAGAAATAATTATTTTTAATGAGGACCCTAACTCTAACCTAGGAAATTAAAATAATTAATAAGTATTAATGTAAATTGTGGGTGAAACTTCTAGATAAAGGAAATCAAGTCTAATATAATATTCGCCGTTGATTGTAGATCTAATCTTGGCCGTTGATTTGTCAATGAGAAGATTATAAAGGAAGACTTGAGGGTCATCTGTAAGATACACAGAGAGGATCTAGAGATCGAATTTTTCTGATGGAGCAATGCTTGAACGAAAGTAAGATCTAAATGATTCTTGATTGCAGTTGAGGGGTAGATTAATTCCGGTTGGAGATCTTCCTAAGCTGGAGAATACATCGAGGAGAAGACAAAGAGCAGTATCAGCAGTGGCAATGTAGCAGCTATGCAGAGACAGCGCATGGACAACAGTGGCAACGTAGAAGCTATGCAGAGACAACGCACCCAGAGGAAGTTTGAGTTTCAGCTAAGGATTTGTCAGATCTAGTGCCGGAAAGCCGGGGTGTGAGACCAAAAGGGGCCAGAGGGTCAGATCCAACTAGCAAAAGATCAACAACGCAGAAGCCACGTAGAGTGATGCAGAGACTGCACAGTGACTGCACGTAGCAGTGGAGGGCTTGCCATTCGGGGCTATTGATCAATCAAACTTCTAGTATCAGTGTGTGAGGTAATCTCAGCAGTGTGAAAATTCCTAGATCTAAATGATCTCCAGAATCCTACGACAACCAATTGAATTTACTTCTATTTGTAAATTACATTACATAATTATTTCAGATTTCTTCGTGAAATATTGAAGCAAATTACGGAAACAACCTACACTTAATTACTTATGATTCTGAAACAAGGAAATTGAGCAAAGAAAAATATATACATATGACAACGTTATTTTTGGATGAAAGTCCCCGGAAAAATCCAATGCAGGAAAACCAGTGCAACAGATCTGAGGGTTTGATTTTATTAGGCAGAAGCAAATTTTGAATACATCTATGAATACCACAAAGGTTATTAAGTTACAGAGATAGGAATACTGGCAGAAAGATTGTGAGTTTTACCTCACTCAGTCAATGAAAATATCCCGACTGATTTGGTCACTGGATGAAGTGCCTCGGGCACGCCCTGCGCTGCCTCTAAGCAGTCCTTGCGTTAGCCTCTCTAGGCACTGCGTCACCCAACCAGGTGATCGATCTGTAGCCCGAAATCAGTGCTCTCAGCCTCCCGATCTCACACCTCGGTTCCCGGCTTCTGAAACTGATTCTTCTGCAAAATCTTAGATTCTTTCTCACCCTCTGCGTTGCCTCTACTTGGCCCTGCGTCAGCCTTTGCGTGAGAGCTGCTGGATCACTCTTTGCCTCTCTCTGCTGATGATTCTCCGACTGAGAAAATCTCTCTCCAGAAGCTATCCTTGCCCCTCATTGCCCTGGAATCACTTAGATCTGATCTTCGTCCGAGCACTTGCTCCATCAGAAGAATTCGATCTCTAGATCCTCTCGGTGTATGTATTTCTAAATGACCCTCAAGCCTTCCTTTAT
This sequence comes from Pinus albicaulis, assembly GCA_034641835.2. Lineage (NCBI taxonomy): Eukaryota > Viridiplantae > Streptophyta > Pinopsida > Pinales > Pinaceae > Pinus > Pinus albicaulis. Next base: position 1,905,509,374 of record CM076575.1, on the reverse strand, counting down.
AGCCTTCTTGTTGAGACTTCAACGACCAAGATTAGATCTCCAATCAATGGCTAAGATTATAACTTGACTTGATCCATGTTCTCTAGAAGATTCACACTCTGTTTTATTAATACCCTTTAATTATTTAATTTTCTTAAGTTTAAACTTCTGGTCACATTAAAATAATTAATTATTTTAATAAAACGCATTTTGAGTGGAATTTTCACAAACGATTTCTAGGTTCTTTGGAATACATATGCCGAAGCCCCTCCACAAAATTTGAGACTTAGAGCACTTCTGATGCTACTAAAAATCACACTCCCTCTTAGCGAGGAAAGTGCTCTAACAACATGCCTGCTACATAGTGCTCTGACCCTGAAGCATCCTCTACACTGCTGATGTCTGACAAGATGTCCACCAACCACTGTGTTGCTACTACAACTATACTGCTGCCCTTGACACTGCCATTGCCAATGCTACATCGTACTACAACTCCCTCTCAAGTGCTGCATCTACTATGCTACTAGCATTGCCATTGCTAACACTACATCTGCATTGCAACTTAGTTGTTGAGAGAAGCAACTGAAAACACTCCAAAAATGAATAAGCGTTCAGGTGATGCACCTCGGTGTTGAAGATCTGAGTCATCTGACTGCTGCTAGTCCCATGCTTTCCTCTGAAGTCACTACGCTGTTGAAGCTACTGCACTGTGCCTCTTTGCTCTGCGCTGCTCAGATTCTGGCACTGCTAACCACTGTCTGTCGCTCTGTTTCTCCTTGGATCCCACTGAAAACTTGTCCATCCCGCTACTATTGATCATGGTCTCCCGTAGCAAGGTGATGATCCATGAGGTGGGTTCCTTAAGGATCTTGCCTAATTGAAGTTCAAGAGATGCGTGGGTTCCTAGAGATGTGTGGGCACTCATGGCATACTCATCCTCCTCGATCTTCGCGATTGCAACCTTTGGATCATGCTTCTCATCCTTGTCCTTTTTCTTCAAAGGACACTATGATGCATAGTGGCCCATCTTGCCACATCTGAAATACTTAACCTTGGAGATGTCCTTCTTGCGTCTTGGTTGCCCTTGCTGCCCCTTCGATGCGAGGGTTGCATTCTCCTCCTCCTCCAGATTCTTCGAATCGCTCTTGCTGCTACCGTCAAGTTTACACTTGACCAGATCTCTTCTCAGCTCCTCCTCCTTAAGAGTTGCTCACATTGCCTCCCAACTCGGTAGTGTCGCCTTGCCCAAGATGCTTTGGAAAAAAAACTTGCCACTCTTCAGTGACTGTGTTAAGGGCCAGTCTCACCATAGTTGTAGCAGATGGGGTAGATTCTACGACCGCCAACTGATCATGGATTTCCTAAAGTCTCGTTAGGAATAGAGCAATGCGCTCCGCCTTCTGCATCAGGATCATCCAGAGCTTATGCTCCAAGTACATCTTCCGCTGCTCGGAAGTTACTTCGTATAGTACAGACAAGGCCTCCCATATCTCCCTGGCTGTGTTCTTGCAAGCTATATGAGAGACTATATGATTGTTGACACTATCAAGGATAAGTCTCTTGGCCTTTGCCATATCGAACTTGTATTTTTTATTTTGATTTGGATCTGTATGCACAACAACCATGTTGTCTACGAATGCCTTGAAATCATACTCGTCCAGAAGGAATCTGATTCTTTCCTTCCAAATCACGTAGTTGGGGAATCCCTCCAATCAATTCTGATCTCTAAGTCCGAGAGCTGCCATCTGAGTCGAAAACTGTCGAATTGCTCCCTATTTCTCCTTACTGCGTAACTTCTAGGTTGGTTTACGCACTTCCTGATGGAGCTGGTAAGTTTGCTGCTCCACTGCGGCCCAACCAACACGAAAAATTGAATTCCTCGGCAAGGAACTCACTGAGGAAGAATTCCCTCACTATGTGCTCTTCTTCTTTGTTTGACGCTTCTCTGCCCAACAATTGCTTGTAGAAAAAATGCATCCCTTTGGCTTTGCGTGAAGGCTCTATGCTGCTCCCTCTGCCTTGGCAAGATCTCGGTTCAGAAGTCTTACCTCTCTGTCGACTCACTCAGAGAGAGACTACCTCAAAAATTCAGCCCTTTTGGCTAGAATTGCGCAACCCCTCTGGGGATTCGATCTGCTGCTGCTGAAGCAATTCGACCTTCGCTTCAGTGCTAGATCTGCTCTTCATGTTTCACATAAAATGCTCTGATACCATGTGAAAATTCTTAGATTTAAATGATCTCCATAATCCTACTGCAACAAACTGAATTTGCTTCTCCTCTTTGTAAATTACATTACAAAATTATTTCAGATTTCTTCATGAATTATTGAAGCAAATGACTGAAGCAACCTACACTTGATTACTTATGATTCTGAAAAAAAGAAATTGAGCAAAGAAAAATATACACATAGGACACCGTTATTTTTGGACTAAAGTGTTAGGATATTCCGACACATAGGAAATTGTTAAGAATAACTTAGTCTAGTGTAGAGTTAGGTAAAGTGTGTTTCTTTACCATGTACATTTGTAACTTATAATTCGACAGTCACGATTTGTAGTGATCCGACGGTTATCTCTCACCTCGGTATTATTGACACTTGATCCGTGGCTTAACACTCGATTGGTCCATGATCTCTATTTAAAGAGCATGGAGGGTCATTTGTCCGGGAACCATTTATTAGAGAAACATATGTAACTTTTCTTTTTATATTAATAAATTGCCTGAAGTGGCCGCGTTGTCTCAGGCCGTGGACTGGTTCCCTCGTTGAGGGTTTTAACCAAGTGATTATACTGGTGTACTGATTTGGGATCTGTTTGTGAGCTGTGACCTTTGGTTCTTGATCTACGGAACTTACCCTATAAATTCCTACATGGTATCGAAGCTATTTTGAGGGCCGCATCTGTTGTTGATCAAAATCCATATTCGGTTTGAATGCATGTGAACGCCGTTTTGTAGATCTACTATTTCTGAACATTTTTGGGCTTGGAGAACTACTCGGTTGTGTCCAAAGCGTCTGTTACAGTGAGGAACGCCTTTCGTTTCATACGAAATGGTTTCCGGCTGCCCAAGCTATGACAGTTTAGATCTGGAGGTATAAAGCATATTTTTTGCAGTTATATTTGTTAATAGTTCTACTTATTTCGGTTTATTTTGTTTATTTTCGGTTTATAGGTTTGATTTATTTGTCGGATCTGTACCCTCTTCTCTTTGTATGCTCTTTGCTGTGCGCTGCGTGCAATCTCGGCGAATCGAAAACGGGAAAAGGGATTTTTTTCTCTACGTATGCTCTTTCCCCGCGCCTTTGTGCGATCTTGGGAAATAAAAAACAGTGAAAAAATTGATAGTTGCTGGTAAGGGTAAGCGAAAATCTAACATTCTGTCGTAAGGCTTTGCATTTTGTTTTTTTGGCTCATTTTTTGTGTAGGAAAAGGCACGCAAACCCTTTCTCCTTTCAAACAAAAACACGATCCTTTTACTATCTCACTTGGTGAGGGGTTAGTTTATGAGAATAGAGGTCTTGGGTTCAAATCTCTTTCTCAAGCTTCTTTTTGTAAAAAGTTTTTGTTATAAGGGGCGGAATTTTTTTTAAAAAGCTGCACTTCATCCCGTTCCCGTAACTATTCGGCATCTTCAACTCATTTTTTAAAAAAGGGATAACTTCTTCATCCGGAATCCGTTTTTTTTTAAATGGCCTAATTTTTCGAGATCTTTCCATTGGAGCAATTAGTTTCAGCTTTTCTCAGCTTCAATATTTAAAAAAAAAAAAAAAGAAAAAAGAAAAAAAAGAAAAAGAAAAAGCTTTTCTCAGCGTCAGTTTTAAATTTAAAAAAAGAAGAAGAAGAAGAAGAAGAAGAAGAAAAGAGGATAGTGGATGCTCGATTATTCGTAACAACACCAATTATTTCCAATGGCTATCTCACATGGTAGATATACTTAGAAGTAAAGGGCTTTACAGAATAGCCACAGGGGTAGAAACTAAACCTTCTGATGATGATAAAGTCGCTAAATGGGAAAATAAACAAGATCAAGCACGAGGGTTGATAGGATGTCCATTGCTCAAGATCTTCGATTTCATATCCTTGACATTGACACCCCTTATGAAGCCCTGGATAAGCTAAATACTGTCTTTGGCATTCAAAATCAAATCAGGGCTTACCAGCGTGAAAATGAGTTGCTTACTTTGGACCCTAATAATTTTTCCTCTATTGAAGACTTTTTGTCCAAATTCAAGACTCTTCAACTTCTTTTAGGGTTGTAAGTTCAAAAAGGAAGATAGTAGCCTCATCTATTGCATTCTTGCTAAGCTTGGCCCTGCTTACTCTGTATTTGTTTCCGCCTTCCATTCCACTAGAGAAGCCATCATTTCTTCAGGGACCACCTACAAGAATCCCTCTTTTATTCCTTTTGTGATTATTTGATAAGAGAACAAGAAAAACTCTTACACCTTGGTCTTATCACTTCTGGAAATGCTTCTAAGAAAGCCTTAGCAACCCATCAACAATCATATCAAAAGAATCCCAAGAAGCAGTATCCTAAAAAGTATGGTCCGAAACCAAAGAAGGGTCCTAAGCAATTTTAGCCGCAAATTGAAAAAGAAACTTACCAAAATGATAAGGCATATAAAAACAAAGGAAAGAAGACAAATAGACACTGCAACTTTTGCAATCGTGATGGCCATATAGAGTCCAAATATTTTAAGAAAATGGAAGCCTTAGAAGCAACAATGAAGAAGCACAACATCAATTTGGAGCACTCTTCGCCTTCATCTTCAGGAATGGCACTTTCTACTTGTGGTTGTCAAGCATCAAGATCTGGTTATGCATTAAATGTATCTTCCTCTTCTAATTCTCATGAGTGGCTCATTGATTCTGGAGCTTCTTATCACATGGCCAAAAATAAAGCCATGTTTTCTTCTTTAAATGATTGTAACACCAAACATATTTATGTTGGTGATGATAAATCTCTTAGTGTTGTAGGATCTGGAACCATTCATCTCGATAATGGTCAGTTTAATGATGTACTATGTGTTCCTACCTTGTCATGCAACCTTCTCTCTGTTTATCAGATAACTCATTCAGGTGAAGGGAAAATAGTAGAATTCTCACTTCATGATGTTGTAATCAAGGACCTCAAAGATCCTAAACATATTTTAGCTACTGGCATTGCTGATGATTCCACAAGGTTGTATAAGTTTGACAACTTTGGGTCATCATGTCTTCCCTCCGTTTTTGTTGCTCACAATGATGAAGTGAGCAAACTTTGGCATGAACAATTTGGTCACTTAAACTATTGCTCTCTTCAAACTCTATGTAAGGAAAATATGGTGATGGGTCTTCCTATGGTATCTTGCCAAGATGGTGTTTGCTCCAGATGTGTACTTGGAAAACATCATCGGGATAGTTTTGACAAACATGCTTCTCGGCACGCTTCAGCCCGTTTGCATCTTGTGCACAGTGATTTATGTGGTCCACTTCCGGTGGTTTCTTTCTCTGGTTGCAAGTACTTCTTAACTTTCATTGATGATTTTTCCAGACCGACTTGGGTATACTTCTTAAAACTCAAGAGTGAACTTTTTAACATGTTCTTGGCCTTTTAGGCCTTTGTTGAGAAACAATCTGGACATTAAATTCTTAAGTTAAGATCAGACAATGGAGGAGAATATGTTAACAACAAATTATCAACTTCTGCACTGAGCATGACATTCAATTGCAACATACTGTTCCATATACTCTACAACAAAATGGTGTAGCTGAATGGAAGAATCGCACCTTAAAAGAAATGGCTAATTGTATGATTCAATCTAAAGGACTTGGTCTCAATTTTTGGGCAGAAGCCATTAACTGTGCAAATTACATAGTAAATCGCACTCCTACTAAGGTTTGAAAGAATATAACTCTAGAAGAAGCTTGGAGCTCAATCAAACCAGATGTAAGTCACTTTCGTGTTTTTGGAAGTGATGCTTGGGCCCATATTCCAGATGCGAAACATAAAGCCTTAGAACCTAAGAGTGAAAAATGCATTTTTGTTGGATATTCTGAAGATGTCAAAGGATATAGACTTATTCAACCAAAATCCAAAAATATAATCATTAGAAGTTAATGTAAAATTTGATGAAAATATATCGGCCTGCGAGCCTAGTTCGGCGAGTGTGCCACCTTTGCCCTGCGAGCCTGATTCGGCAGTTGTGCCACCTCTCTCTCTCTCTTCCATTTTTAATAACATTCCTTCTAGTTCAGACGATGACAGCGAGGATGACAATCCTCCTCCACCTCTTGAAATTGTTCCTTATACTCCACCACTTCCAAGATGGATCTGCTCTACTCGGGATGCAGCAGGTTCTTTTGCATGTGACCCTGCCGATCGACGACGCACACGTTCTCAGTTTGAAAGAGCCTCTTCCTTATTGGCTCAAGTTCCAGAAAAACTTGATCCAGAAACCTTTGAAGAAGCCTCCGGTCATCCAGATTGGGATGAAGCTATGAATGAAGAGTATCTTTCCTTATTGGAAAACGATACTTGGGACCTTGTTCCTCTTCCAAAAGGAAGAAAACTTGTCAGATGCATATGGGTTTACAAAACCAAGTTTGGACCAGATGGAAAAGTGGATAGACATAAAGCTTGTCTTGTTGCTAAAGGATTTTCACAAGTTGAAGGCATTGACTATACTGAAACCTTCGTCCCTGTTGCCAAAATGAATTCTATTCGCCTTGTTCTTTCCCTTGCTGCCTCCTTTAAATGGGAAGTCGATCAGATGGATGTTAAATCCGCTTTCTTACATGGAGATTTGCATGAATAAATCTACATGGAACAACCCCCTGGCTTTATCCAAAAAGACTCCAGCCTTGTTTGTCACCTTAGGAAGTCTCTCTATGTTCTCAAACAAGCTCCTCGGGCTTGGTATGCCAAAATGGATAGATTTCTGTTAGATAATGGCTTTTCTAGGTGTCATTCTGACAACACTGTCTACACCAAGAAAGTGGGTAAGTCCTTCACCATCCTGGTTCTTTATGTTGATGATCTTATCCTTACTGGTAGTGATCCAAACCATATAAACCATGTGAAGTCTAGCCTCAAAAAGAAGTTTGAAATGACAGACTTAGGACACTTGCATTATTTCCTTGGTCTTCAAGTTTTGCCATCCAAGGAAGGCATTACCCTCTCTCAGTCCAAGTATGCCTGTGATCTTCTACACCACTTTCACATGGAAGACTGTAAGCCAATCGCTTCTCCCTTTTAGTTTGGAGTCAAGCTTTCAGTCACTTGTACTACCCTTGAAGTTGATGCTACCTTATATCGTCAACTTGTTGGTAAACTTATGTATCTAACCCATACCGGTCCTGACCTTTCCTTTGCTGTTGGTCTTGTCGCTCGGTTTATGCACCAACCTCATGAAAGTCACTGGAAAGCAGCTAAAAGAATACTTAGATATGTTCGAGGTACAGTTCAGTTTGGGATTCATTACAGTGTAGGAGCATCTCCATTGTTGATTGGTTTCACTGATTTTGATTGGGCTGGTGACCCTGATGACCGAAAGTCGACTGCAGGATATGTATTCACTCTCGGTTCAGGACCTATTACTTGGTCATGTAAGAAACAAAGTACCATCTCTCTTTCTTCAGTAGAAGCATAGTATCGTGGTGCAGTTGAAGCCAACAAGGAAGCTGTGTGGCTTCGTCAGATCCTGTCTAAATTTGGTCTCCATCAACAACATCCAACTACACTTTGGTGTGATAATCAGAGTGCCATTCAGCTATGTAAAGATCTAGTTCAGCATCAGCGTATGAAACACATTGAACTCCACATACACTTCATCAAAAAGCTCATTCATGATCGTGTTCTTGAAGTGCAGTACTGTTCTTCAAGTAGTCGATATCTTTACAAAGGCTCTCACAGAAGCGAAGTTTACCAAACTTCGATCCATGCTTGGAGTTCAGGAAAGTTGTCATTAAGGGGGGATAGGCTCTAATGCCTCCTTCCTTCTCCTATTGTGTCACTTTTGTAAATCTTTCAATCCTATCCCAATTTGTTCTTAAGGGGGGGTGTTAGGATATTTCGACACATAGGAAATAGGCTCCTTTTGTGTCACCTTTGTAAATCCTTCAATCCTATCCCAAGTTGTTCTTAAGGGGGGATGTTAGGATATTCCGACACATAGGAAATAGTTAAGAATAACTTAGTCTAGTGTAGAGTTAGGTAAAGTGTGTTTCTTTACCATGTACATTTGTAACTGATAATCCGACGGTTATCTCTCACCTCGGTATTAACGACACTTGATCCGTGGCTTAACACCCAATTGGTCCACGATCTTTATTTAAAGAGCATGGAGGGTCATTTGTCCGGTAACCGTTTATGAGAGAAACGTATGTAACTTTTCTTTTTATATTAATAAATTGCCTGAAGTGGCCGCGTTGGCTCCGTGGATTGTTTCCCTCTTTGAGGGTTTTAACCACCTGATTATATTGATGCACTGATTTGTGATTTGTTTGTGAGCGGTGACCTTTGGTTCTTGATCTACGGAACTTACCCTGTAAATTCCTACAGAAAGTCTCTGGAAAAGCCCAATGCGGGAAAACTGGTGCTACAGATCTGAGGGTTTGATTTTATTAAGCAGTAGAAAATTTTGAATACATCTCTAAATACCTCAAAGTTTATTCAGTTACAGAGAGAAATATTGGCAAAAAGATTGTGGTTTTTACCTCACTCAATCCCTGAAAGAATCCCCGCTGATCCGGTCACTGGATGAAGTGCTCCTGGCAAGCCCTGCGCTACCTCTGCGCAATCCCTACGCAATCCCTGTGTCAGCCTCTCTAGGCACTGTCACCTAGCTAGGTGATCGGTCTGCAACCTGAAATCACTGCTCTCACACCCTGGTTCCCGACTTTTGAAACTAATTCTTTTGCAAAATATCAGATTCTTTCTCGCCCTCTGTGTTGACTCTGTGTGGCCCTGTGTCAACCTCTGCGTGAGAGCTGATGGATCACTCTCTGCCTCTCTCTGCTGATGATTCTTTGGCCAAGAAAATCTCTCTTTGGAAGCTATCCCTTCCCCTCATTGTGCTGGAATCACTTAGATCTGATCTGTTGAGATTTTGTGTATTTGGGGTAGCATCAGTTGTTCTCTAGGTCCCAAATTTGGAGGAAGGACTAGAGTACACTTGATCTACAAGACCCAGAAATGGATTTGGGAAATTTCATCTAGTTTAGGAGATATTAAATTAATTAATTATTTTAAGTGTATTTCCTAAGTTAAAACTTAGGGAACTTAAATAATTAAAATAAATTTAATTAAACATGTGATGAAATTGTCTTAAGTCACACGAATCAAGCTTTCTTTGAATCTTAGCCATTGATTCAAGATCTAATCATTGCTGTTGGTTTCTCAACGAGAAAAGTATAAAGGAAAAACTTGGGGTCATTTGTAAATACACAGAGGCAAAGCACTGAAGCTAAGTTGAGATTCTAGGGCAGGGTTTGCTAAGAATGCTCGGAAGTGTTTCAGCTGCAGAGGGGAATTTAGGCCAAGGGGATGATCTGATCTCGTGGTCTAGAATACACAAGAGGTAGAGATCAACTCAAGGACAATGCATAAGAGGAGAGAAACAACAACAACAGCAAGGACAACGTAGTCCCTCCAAGGACAACGTGATTTTCAGTAGGAAACTCTCAGGGGTTATGCAGAGACCCTTTAGGGGCAGCGTAGTGACTGTGTCACCCAGTCTGGGGTAACACAGTCTCTTCCAGAGCAACGCTGAGGGTTTGAGGGGCTTCAGAGGCTGACACAGAGGCTTTTAGGGGCAGCGCTGGGGTTTCTAGGCCCTAATCTTGGCTGAGTTCTGTAAATCTCGTTTGAGGGTGTGGATCAGTCATTATTTTGGTCCTAGATCAACCAGTGGGCCGTAGATCTAGTATATTCACTGTCGGGTTTTCTAGATCTGGAACCCAGATTTGTGTATTCAGAAATATTCTTAATAATAACACCCTCTAGCAGCCAGAGACCGGTTTTCCCGCATTGGGTTTTTCCGGGGTATTTGTGCAGAAATAACTGTGTCACTTTGTCTATGTTTGCATAAAATTGTTCTAGATCTGGATTGGTAGAGATCTATTATGTGTTTTGCTTCGATTTTAACTTGAATTTATTCAGTTAATTATTTGTCTAAGTAAGAGGAGCATAACCAGATTAACAGTAATAATTTCTGCATAAAGTATAAGGATTCAGAAATTTCTACATGATCTTCGTCCGAACACTTGCTCCATCAGAAGAATTCGATCTCTAGATCCTCTCGGTGTATGCCTTTCTAAATGACACTCAAGCCTTCCTTTATAGCCTTCTTGTTGAGACTTCAACGATTGAAATTGTATCTCCAATCAACGGTTAAGATTATAACTTGACTTGATCCATGCTCTCTAGAAGATCCACACTCTGTTTTATTAATACCCTTTAATTATTTAATTTTCCTAAGTTTAAACTTAGGGTCACATTAAAATAATTAATTATTTTAATAAAAGAAATTCTGAGTGGAATTTTCACAAACGATTTATCGGTTCTTTGGAATACTTGTGCCTAGGCCTCTCCACAAATTTTGAGACTTAGAGCACTTCCGATGCTACCAAAATCAACAACCAGCTTCTTTGTTAATCATATTCTCTGTAGGGATAGCCAGAAAGGCATCCCAGATTGTATTTAGAAAATTACTGCATAATATATAAACCCTCATATTTGCTGCATTGGTTTTCCCGCATTGGGTTTTTTCGGGAACGTTTGTCCAAAAATAACGGTGTCCTATGTATGTGTTATTTTTCTTTCTCAGTTTTTGTTTTCACAAATGTATTTTAATGGGTGAAGGTTGCTTCAGTAACTGCTTCGATATTTTAAGAAGTAATCTTTTAATAATTTGTTAAATCAGATTTACAGGTGGGAGAAGTAGTTCATCTTGTTGCAGTAGGGATTCTAGATCTAGGATCTAGGAATCTTCACAGGGTATCAGAGCGTGTATTGTGAATTAGGAAGAGCAGATCCAACACTGAGTCGGAGGCTGAAAAGCTGTAGAAAGTAGCAATTTGAATCCCCAGAGGGATTGCGTAGTCCAAGCCGGGAGGGTTGAATTTTCTGGGAAGGTCTCTCTTTGATTGAGTCGACAGAGAGGTAAGATCTGTAGATCGAAATTTTGCCGAGGCAGAGGGAGCAACGCAGAACTAGCGTGACGCAATTTCTACAGGCAAATCTTGATTTTTTCGGGCAGAAAGTGTCAGAAGAAAAAGAAGCAGCAGGGTGAGGGAATTTTCTCTCTCGGGAAGTTCCTAGCTGGGGAATTTTAGTTTTTCCAAGATCTAAGCAGCAGATCTGGGCAACAGATCTACGAGCTCCTCAAGGAGTGCATAAGTCTGTCTAGTGCTGCGCAGAGGGGGAAGAAGAGGAGAAAATTCGACATTTTTTACGGCCATGGTAGCTCACGGGCTTAGAGATCAGGACCGGTTAGAGGGAGCCTCCAACTACGTGATTTGGAAGGCAAGGATCTCTTGTCTTCTAGATGAATAAGATCTCAAGCTCTTCATGACGAACATGACAGCTATCCCTACAGATCTAGATCCGTTGAAAAAGTACAAGGCTGATATGGCGAAGGCAAAAAGGATGCTCCTGGATGGAGTCAAAAATCATATTGTGTCCCATATAGCCGAAAAAGATACTGCCAGGCAGATGTGGGAAGCCTTGGCCACGCTATAGGAGGGATCTTTTGAGCAACGAAAGATGTACTTGGAGCAGCAACTGAGGATGGGGCAGATGCAGAAAGGGGAGCGTATTGTTCCGTTCCTGTCGAGTCTTCAGGAGATTCATGACCAACTTGTAGTAGTGGGGTCTACCCCTTCTCCTGCAACGATGGTGAGACTGGCATTGAATGCAGTCACTGATGATTGGCATGCATTTGTCCAGAGCATCCTGGGCAGAGCAACCTTGCCAGGCTGGTAAGAGATGTGGGCTGCTCTTCAGCAAGAAGAGTTGAGGAGAGACTTGGTCAAGTGCAAACTTGATGGCAGCAGTGGCAGTGGATCGAAGGTGAAGCAGGAGGAGGAAGAAAATGCAGCCCTTGCATCCAAAGGGCAACAAGAGCAGCGAAGACGTAAGAAAGATGTCTCAAAGATGAAGTGTTTCAAGTGTGGTGAAATTTGTCACTGTGCTTCCCAGTGTCTTTTGAAGCAAAAGGACAAGGACGAGAAGCATGGTCCGAAGGCTGCTACTGCGAAGATCGATGAGGATGAGTACACCATGAGTGCCCATGCATCTCCAAGAGGGGAGATGGGGCGACATTGAGCTGTAAGTTAGAAAGAACTTCAGCTGGGCAGGATTCTTGAGGAGTCCACCTCTCGGATTATACCTTGCTACGGGTGCCCATGATCAGCAGTAGCAGGTTGGACGAGTTTTCAGTCAGTGTAGAGGAGTGTAGAAATGACAGATGCAGTAGTTAGCAGCGCTAACATTTGAGCAACACAGAGCAGAGTTGTAGCAACACAGAGGGACGTAGTGCAGTGCTTCAGAGGGATAGTGTGGGTCTAGCAACAACCAGAGTTTCAACATCGAGGTGCATCCTGAACACTTGTTCAGATTCATGGATGTTTTTCAGTTGCTTCTCTCAGCAGCTGAGTTGCAATGCAAAGTTAGCAGTGGCAGTGCTAGCAGCAGATGCAACATTTGAGAGGGAGTTGCAGTACGAATGCAATGTGATTGTGATAGGGTCAGCAACAGTATAGTGCAACAACGACGCAGTGGTTTATGGACAACATCAGCAACACAGAAGGAGATGCTTCAGAGTCAAAGCAGTGTTAAACAGGGCATATCTGCTAGAGCACATTCCTCGCTAAGAGGGAGTGTTGATTTTTGGTAGCATAGGATGTGCTCTAAGTCTCAAACTTTGTGGGGAGGCTTAGACATGCATTACAAATAACCCATAAATCGTTTTGGGAAATTCCACCCAGAAATAGTTTTATAAGAAAAATTAATTATTTTTAATGAGGACCGTAAGTCTAACTTTGGAAATTAAAATAATTAATCAGTATTAATGTAAACTGTGGGTGAAACTTCTAGATAAAGGAGATCAAGTCGAATATAATCTTAGCCGTTGATTTGTCATCAAGAAGACTATAAGGGAAGACTTGAGGTCATTTGTAAGATACACGAAGAGGATCTAGAGATCGAATTTTTTTGACGGAGCATGGCTCGGATGAAAATCAGATCTAAGTGATTCTTGATTGCAGTTGAGGGGAAGAGTAATTCCGGTTGGAGATCTTCCTAAGTCAGAGAATACATCGCGGAGACGACAAGGGGTAGTATCAATAGTGGTAGTGTAGCAGCTACGTAGAGACAACGCAGGGCCAACAGTGGCTGCGCAGTAGCCCTGAGGAAGTTTGAGTTTCAGCTAAGGATTAGTCAGATCTAGTGTTAGAAAGCCGGGGTGTGAGACCGGAAGGTGCGTGAGGGTTAGATCCAGCCAGTAGAAGATTAGCAATGCAGAAGCCACGTAGAGTGATGCAGAGATTGTGTAGCGCAGTGGAGGGCTTGCCATTCGGGGTTATTGATTAGACAGACTTCCAGTATCAGTGTGTGAGGTAACTTCACCATCTTCTTTGTCAGTCATATTCTTTGCAGGGATAGCCAGAAAGACATCCCAGATTGTATTCAGAAAATCACTGCATAATATATAAACCCTCAGATCTGCTGCACTGGTTTTCCCGCATTGTGTTTTTCCGGGGACGTTTGTCCAAAAATAACGGTGTCCTGTGTATCTGTTATTTTTCTTGCTCAGTTTCTATTTTCACAAATGTATTTTAATGGGTGAAGGCCGCTTCAGTAACTGCTTCAATATTTTAAGAAGTAATCTTCTAATAACTTGTTAAATCAGATTTACAGGTAGGAGAAGTAGTTCAAACTTCAACTTGTTGCAGTAGGGATTCCAGATCTAGGATCTTGGAATTTTCACAAGTTCATCATACAAAGTCATAGATTTGATTTCTATAATGTTTACATAGTATTTTACGCGAGTTTACATTGCTGATATGTGTGAAAATTCCTTAAATGCAACAACTGAATATTTATCTTCTAATTGTTAGCAGTTTATTTGTCTTCTGAAATATTATTTAGCAAATTACGATAAATTCACTATTGCATTCTTCACTATAAAAACATTGTGGAAAATAAAATACAGAATTGAGAAATAGATGCACACACAAAAAAATGTAACATCGCTATTTTTTGACAAATGTCCTTGGAAAAAACATGAAGGGAAAACCAATGCAACAAATGAGGGTTTTATTATAATCTTCAACAATTCAAGAGTACAATGATCTGCTTGCCAATCTGGCGAAGCTCTGGAAATGTTTTACTGGCAAAATAATCTGGAAGACACCCTTTTCTCCCTCTGCAACTGATGTGGCCTCTCCTAGTCACTCACACCCCTGTCTAGAATTCATACTTCCTTCATGAATGCGCAGATCTCGTTGAAGGAAAATCGTACAACCTTGGAATCACCTCTAGGCAAGTCACCTAGCCTCCCTCTGCCTCTGAAACCGACTCGCTCTGCCTCCGGGACATTGATCCGACTGTTGGCAACTGAAACATGGCTCCTCCAACAACTCGCACTGGGTAAATTGGCTAACCTCCTCTGCAAATGAATTCGACCTCTTCTTTCCTGTCTTCGAGACTCCCTGGACACTAGAAAATGCTGAGGAAAATTCCTTCGGACCCCTTGCTCTCAAAACTTTGCTGATCCCTCGCTTTGATGCTTTCCCTAGCTTCAACTGTGCCCTTGCTGAATTCCTACAAATGCGTAGTCAAATTGCTCAACTCATTAACTATGTTTTCTCCAATCCCTTCAACCTGCTCTTATAATATCGTGTAAAGTCTCAACGCCCACTATTACATCTCAACTGATGGCTAAGATCAATTTGACTTCATCAATAGAAGCCTCTAGAGTAAAATCAAACTTCCTTAGTTGATTTCTTTTAATTAACTAATTTTCGTAAGTTTTACTTAGGAACTTCTTAATTATTGGCTAATTAATTTAATTAAGGTGTCTCCAAGTCTTTTCTCGCGAAATCTTTTATGGGTTTTAGAGATCTCGTGTTCCTTAGCCTCATAGACACAAAGCGAGACTAGAACACCTGTCTGCTGCTACCATATCCAAAAACTAACAATCTGCATTTTCTTTTTGTAGAAACAAAAGAAACTTCAGGAAATGTGGGACTTTTCAGCTTGCATCATCATTTACATTTGAAATTTCATTATCTGAGTATTTTCCTTGACTTTTGGGGTACTTTTCGTTGCTCTTCTGCGACTTTCATTGCAAAGACGGCGGAGGTTATGACTTATTTGTAGTTCTTTCATTGATTTTGTCATTTACTCTCATAAATTAGGGTTGTAGGCTTGCATACCTAATATCGTATTTGCAGATTTATGATTTCTTTAGTGGGAAGGAACAGCTTTTATTCACTGATTTGTTGTCATCCTTACCATCTATTTTCCATTTTTAGAGATTCCCCTGAGGTTGGCAAATCACCAATTCAAAGTGAGAGGAATTCAGTGAGGTGACATTGGTTCTTTTCTTATAGTTATCTGGACACCTTTTAGGTAAATTCTGAGTTGTAAGAGGACCTTTTTTCCCAATATTTCATTCTAATTTCTAAGGTGACAACAGCCATCATGCTTGAGTATAATTATACGCATGTCAGCTTTATAATAGGTGGTTCTCCTAAGCTGTGTTCTCTGGAGATGTTAGCTAGGCAACAAATGCCATGAGTTAGGATTTTCAAAGATGAACTTTGTGAATAACTGTTTCATTTGGTCCAAGTGAATGTGAAACTTATATTTATTCTATTCATATTTTGTAAATGCAGAAGTAAATCTAGCATTAGTTGATTGCTTTCTGGAAGAATACTTCATCATAATATGGTTTTATACTTGAGTGAAAACTAACAACTTAGTGTACTCTTGAAATTGCATTGATCCATTTCTTGCAGATTCCTCATCTTCTAGAACTTGGCATTAATGCAGTGGAATTATTACCAGTGTTTGAATATGACGAGTTTGAATTTCAAAGGCATCCAAATCCTCGTGATCATATGGTATTTCCCTCTTTTTACCCTAAATCGCGATAAAAAAGTGTTATCCACCAGCGAAATACATAGGAGTTCTCTTTTCTGTTTCTGAGAAGTTAGAGTTAAAGTGGCCTTTCGCTGAATTACTTAAGTATGAATTGTTGAAATTGCTTTTTATAAAGTACTTGAATTAATATACAGTACTTAGGCATCTTTGCAAATGTGAAAAGAGTACATGTAAGGATTTGAGTTGGTTATTTCTTTCAGAATTATAAGCACTTTTGAAGTTATAGTGCTGAAGCTAGTTAGGGAGTTTTTTACTTTAATTTCTTGAATATTTGAAATGATCCTTTTATTAATGAATTCACTCCTGTTTCCAACAATATGACAGTTAAATGTATGGGGCTATTCTACAATGAACTTCTTTTCTCCGATGAGCCGGTATGCTTCTGCTGGCGGGGGGCCATTAGCAGCTTCATTAGAATTTAAGAAAATGGTCAAGGCCTTGCATAGTGCAGGAATTGAGGTCTGGTTTTGAACTATTCCCATCTTTGTGCTTAGTTTGTAGTTTGGGTGACTCTGGTGAACGATACCACCTGACTCCAGTTGTTTTAATTGTGTGCTTATAAATAGTCTTTTATTAATAGAGTGATCATTTGTTACTTTTGATTTTTTTATCATTCACCTTTGTAACTAAAAATATTTCTTATTTGCATATCACAGGTTATCTTGGATGTGGTTTACAACCATACAAATGAAGCGGATGATGAGCATCCTTATACCACCTCATTTCGAGGCATAGATAATAAGGTATATAGAACTATTTTAAACAAATTTTTATTAATAGGGAAATTTCTTTCCAAGGTAAAATACCCAGATTCATTACAATAAGTACATATGGTTAGTATCTTCTACGACCACTAGGAGATACTATTTATGAAGTGTGCTTCTATCTTGCCCCCACTCCCCTTACTTTTATCTTTCATTTTTTTAATAACCTCAACTTTTTTTGTTTCTTATTTCGTTTGTTAATATTTTTAGAGATTCATTTGATATTAATTTTGCTTGTTGCATAAGATCAGAGATAGGTAACATTTGCAACACTCTCCTGACACAAACACACACTCGTCTCTTTATATCTATGTCTATATTACCAAGACAGTTAGGCATTGTATAGTTCCAATATATTTTCTGTAGCCAAATTCAGAAAAAACTAAAGGATAAAAAATGTTGCATGACATGCCTATTTATTTATAACCTTTGCATTTACAATTGTAGATAGAAAATCTTTTAATCATTTCTGAAAATGTTACTCCATGTGCTTCTATCATAGGTTTACTACATGGTGGACACAAATAGCTATGTTCAACTGCTTAACTTTTCAGGATGTGGTAAGATCTTTACTGTTCCACTTGTATTTTCGTTTTTCATTTCGTATGTTATTATAGAAATTGGAAGGTCTTGGGATATAGAATCAAATATCATCATTGTTAATTATTGTTTGGCATAGTTCCAAACACATTATTTTTGCAACTAATTTATTTTATTAGCAATGGTTACACTAATCTTCATTTTTCAAGGCGGAGGCATTTGTGATTATTATATATATTAGTGCACTTTTAATACATGCAACACTGTTGCTTTCTTGTAACAATATCAAAATGCAGTATAACAATTTGGATGACATATCATGAAACAATTCCAAGTACAATCTCTTGAATTGACATACTAGTTCACACAGAATTGCAAATAGTTGAAATCATCAAATGAATAGCTTATGAGTATAAGCTCTTGAAGTACAAGTTAAGATGCTGTAGTGGAGCCCAGTAAGAGTAAGAAATATTCCTTCCTAATGAATATAGAGTAAATGGATGAGAATAAATATGATTTTTGTGAGCATTCTAAAACTTATAACTCTAAAAGGAAAGCTTATACAATATTTAATATCATTATATGGACTTTGGTATCTTTTATGACTTGGTCATGTAGACTCTAGTATGCTCGAACCTGCAAAGTTCAAACACAAAGTTTCCTATTGATGCATAGCCTCTTGAAAAATCTACATTTTTGGTAGCTTTTACCTTGGTGGAATCTTGTTGTATGTGAGGAAGTATGTCACAAACACAAAAAACCAGACCTCAAAAGACTGGTTTTGTTCAAGGGTAGTTTATATTGGACACGGTAATCACTGTTTGGGAGCATATGAAGTGTGCCAGAGAGATTAACTGAGATTCTCAATTTTTTAAAATGGAATTTGACAAAGCATATGACAAAGTGGATTAGAGCTTTATTCTGAATATGTTGCTTTTTTTTGGGTTTTAGTTAATTTAAATTTTAAAGTAATTGTTGTTGATTTTCTAAGTGCAATAGAGCCTAACACAGTATTTCTGAAAAACTGATAATTACTTTTGATGTTGATCTTATTTTAAATTATTCCAATATATCATTCAACAAAAATAATTCAGAAATTCAACCATACAAGAACAGTAGAATAATAGAGATCATAATGCACAAAGAGAAAACAAGATTTACCAAGCGAAAAGTCAGTAGGGGGAATAACCCAGCAACCTTTTCAATAGAGAATTTCTTCTGTTCAACAAGAGACACACCTAGACCTTCTAGTCATTAACTAGGTGACACTTGGTCAAACCCGCAAGTCAAGCCTCCCAACCTAATCCAGCACTTCTCTCTTCTTGATCTGACCCAGAATTTCGACCCTCTTGCAACTGCCAGAATCCTAGAATTTCGGCCCCCAACAACTGCCCAGAATTTTCTCCCCTTGCAACAGAAATTGCCCAGAAATATGCGAACTGCAGAGAGAGAGAGAGTCTATCCACACATGCGAGCTTGAGAGAGAGAGAGAGATAGATCCAATTCGTCCTTCTTGTCCTTCTTGATCTTCGCTAGGATGCCCAAAAACTGTCTTCTTGAGAGTGCGAATTGATGCCTTGAGGAGGAGGTTGAACTGCCTTTATATAGTGATCTTTCTGGGCTGAAGGGGTGTGACTCTGCCAGGGCAGACTTGACTTGGAGGGAAGGCGACTTGACAAACTTGGAACCAAACATTTCAATTTCAAAATTTCAAATTTTCCTCTTTTAAAAGTCCAAATGGGACTTGACTCAAAATATAATTTTCTTTTGACTCTAGCATTTAAAGTATGCTTTACAATAATCAATATAAGTACAACAAGGGCCAAATATACAGTATGAAGACCGATCAAAGTTACAAAATTCAACACTCACTTTTAACTAGGGAGGTATTTGTAATGACTGTCATAGATGTTCTCAAGCTGACAAATTTCTCTAAACAAAGGTTATATCAAATAATCATCATTTACCATCAACATCCATTAGTAGCCATATCTTGGTTGATACCTAACCCATGGCTTATGTTGAAAAATGTGTAACTAGGTTTCGTCTTCATAAATATGAAATGTATTTTTGATTCCTGTATATTGTAAAATGAAAGAAAATTATTATTATTATTTTTGGAGCATGGGTTTCATGTTCAAGGCCTTTTATTTTATAGGTCAAGCACCCATTGAGTGCTTCTAGGGTTTGTCCTAGGTCAAGAAGTCAAGAGACTCATTGTCTTAAGTTGAAGACGTACAAATGTCATTGATCGTTGCAAACGTTGCTTGTAAAACATATGTTGGTGGATACGTGGTTATGCGATAGAAAGGTAGCTATAATAGTTGATTCGTATGGTGGCAATTGTGTGACATTGGAGGGGTGATGATAGGCACAACAAGGGTAGTGAATAGTACAATGGTAGGTGATTATGTGCACCTGTATTTTTTTTCTTTTAATAATTGTTTTTTCAAATTTGGAGTGAGCCTTTTTTTTCTCAACCACTTTCATGATTGTTAAAGGCCAAAGGCCAAGTTTGAAAAACCCTTGAAACTTTTTGAGGTCAAAAACCTATAGTTATATTGCTAAAGGAAATGAAAATTTTGACCAAGGTCTACTAGCCAATGGTTGGGATTAGAAAATGAAGCTCTGATACCAAATGTTGATGAAGCAATTTTGTCCAATCACAAGTGCCCAAAATATTCATATCAGAATAAAGAAATCGATAAGGACTATAATAATATATACAAATGTATGAGATTGGATATGAATTGGATAGAATGATAAAATATAATGAGGGCCCTATTATAAATAACTAGGCAAGCGTGCCTTTTCACTAAGAGGCATGTCCTTTTGTATAAGACATGTCCTTTCATTGTAATTTCTTCACTTTTAAAATTATTATTTATTTATATTATTTATATTTATTACATTATCATAAAATAATATTTATCATGTAGTTACACTTATTTTTGTGCCTCGCCTCTTCCAAATATGTTTAAATAGGGACTGATCTTTTCTAGTGTCTCTTAAGGCTTGCAAGGAATTGAAATCTTATAATTGAATTTTCTAGTTAGTAATAGTATATCTTCAAGGCAAGAATCTGTATTTTTGAAAGGTAGTTCCCTTTGTTAGTTATTAATGCTTTTTTTTTTTTTTTTAATGCAGGAAATACATTCAATTGTAATCATCCCGTGGTTATGGAATTAATATTGGATAGTCTAAGATATTGGTACGATTGACACTTTCTTTCCTTATGGTTTTAGCTATAGATGATAAAGATGGTTGATTTTGTGTCATATTCGATGGATTCATGTTTCCGCATTTTATTATAAGATTCATAAACTGTAATGAGCTAGGGTAATTTTGCCCTGGTGTTCTTGCTGTATCGAATATTTTTCCTTCTCTAGTGCAATCGCTAAAGCTAATTATCAACTTCAATTCATTAATTTCCTTTTACAATAAATAAGCCAATTGGTTTTGCAAGAAACAATACTACCTTATACCATTCATAATATAGGGACCCACATTTGTAAAGTATATAGTTCAAATAGTTTAGAATTTCTCATTACACATTTACCATCGACCCAAAAATCCACAAAAAATTATTGAAGTGGGGAATCTTCTAATTTTGAACAAAATGTTGGTGCTACCAAACTTGAGTCATAAATTAACGTTTCCTTCATTCAACTTAAGGGCTTCATTGTAGGGCCCAACACCGAAACGATGCAGAAAAAATCCTCGTGGCTTGGACAATTGCGTCGACTGAATTTTTGCGACCTAGTTAGATATGTCGCTGGAATCCTCATGTGCCTTGAAAACTGTGCGGAGTGTGCTGAGTGAAATTCCATGTGCCGTATGAAATTTTGTGGGCATGTACAGATATACCAAGTGCAGACAACACGATTTTTTACAGACTAACGTTCTTACTGCAACAAACCTCTGCAAATTGTACCCGTGATATCTCGTTGCTTTTTCTTTTTAAAGATTGTTCTGTGCCAAAACGAGAAATGGACAAAGACTGCTTCCCTTTCAGATGTATGTTCCTGTGTTACACCACGAGATCATTCGCCGTCCTTAGAAATCATAATTCTTCCACTATGTAATTTCAGACCCTATGTCTAAGTAGAAAAAAGAAGGATACGCTATTCTCCAAGATGCCCTGTGCCGGAACCAAAATAAAAATCCACACTGCTTGAATGGAATGAGGGAAATGGAAAAAGTCAACTAGGGTCGAATCTTTCACCACCAAAATTGACAAGATGGAAAAGGGGTCTTAAAATCCTCAGAGCAATTGCTCAAAACAGAATGAGATGATCCACGCTTGATGCTCCAAAATGAATCCAAGGCTCCTTTATTTATAGACTTCCTTGAGGGGTTTCATTTTCTTAAGTTGTTGAGTGTGTCTTACTCAAAACCCGAATTTGGATTTTTCGCCCAACTTACCCAAAACTTGCCCATAATGGAGGGTTTTGGGGTTTTATCCCCATTTTTGAAGGACTATAGTCTACAGGGACAGATAGGCTACTAAGTCCATTGGTCCTCAATTCGTTGAGGACATCACATAAAGGTACTGAAATTCAGAAAATTTTAGACATCTTGAATGATGATTTCCCTAAATGTCCACATCATAAAAACTATAATCATCGCATATTCCTAGCATGGTTTATGTTGCAAATATAGTGCTTTTCGAAGTGAGCTTCTAAGTCTAATGCCAATGGTTATTAACACTTCTCAGATACAAACAAGCCTAAGTTACACAAAACGGGGAAACGGGTGCGAGTTTTCGAAATGGGTACGGGTACGAAAAGTGAGCCCCCCTCCCCAAATTTTGGAAACGGGGAAACACGATATATATATATATATATATATATATATATATATATATATATATATATATATATATTAGTACATTTAAGAAATATGTCCAATCATAAAGCATACATGATACATTATGATGAAATTGTCCAATGTCAATGCATAAACTATAAGTCTTTAAATTTACATAACATTTACTCATGAATGATCACATAATGAAAATAACGATATCCAAAATCAGCCACGAGAAATTTCTAATTTCTTGTCTCATGCTTGATTGGGAGTGCCCCCCTGCATAACCGATGACCTTAGTGCTCTTGATTAAATACAAGGTCCATACCCTAGTACCCTAGGTGCTCTTGATTATTGGGAGTCTCCCCTACATAGAGGGCTTCATTCTCTCGATTAAATACAAGTTCCATACCTGAGTACATGACAAAATCTAATGGAAACATTGCAATCCCCCCAATCCTGAAATCCTGAAACAATGATAAGTCTGTTGGATTTTGAGTGAGATATAAAATTCTACTTTCTCCATATGAAATCCAATGAGGGCGAAACCACTCTCAAACATCCTGAGTCATTTCATGGTAATGTTAAAAATTTAAGTAAAAGGATGAAAATGAAAGATAAAGGAGAATGTCACTTTTACTTTACACTAGGGCCATAGGGTTGCACATTAGGCTACCCTAAAACAATTAAAATATAAGCGATTAAAAAAATAATAAAACACACAAACCGAAAAAAAAATCTAAAAAGAAGAAAGTTTAAACGTCGGAAACGCGCTCATACGGCCTAGAAACGCGTTTCCGTTTTGTTTCCAGGTTGAAATAGGCCTCTGTGCAACGTTTCATGCAACATAGAAACAAGCTAAGTCACATAACATAAGGACACAAAACACCGAGGACATGGAAATATGAGTGTTTGGCATGAGACATAATGGCTCGGGAAACAAAACCCAAACGACACGATATATATATATATATATATATATATATATATATATATATATATAGTAAATTTCTATCGTGAAAAGGTTGTAGTTTTTAACAAAATTGAAAATTTGTGTCTATATTTCATTTGTGTTTAATTTGTAATTTTTGTGTGTAATTTGAAATTTACTACTTACTAGTACTACATCAATGATGACGAAATGGACTAAACACAAGAAATTAGATGGATCAATTGTAGTTTTCTCTTTAATTAATCGGAATAAAATGTATTTCATAGATATTGAGTCACTGTTACTATAGGTGGAAATGGCTATGACAAATACAAAATAGGGTAGATATTAGAACCGTAGATAGAAGAATCTCATAGCTCATGATTGTCTATAGTTCTCCATGTCAAAATCATCAAAATCAACATCATTGCCACTACTCTCTCCTCCATCCTCTTCCTTCTCCTTTTCTATATCCAATCCAATCTATGCATCTGTTAGTGTGGAGGATGACCCCGTCGAGAGGATCATCATCATCAAAAGTGACGGGATCTAGCATTGGATCATTGATGTCCAAGTTGGCTAACACCAACTTTACACACCCACATCCCACATCTGTCTTTTCCTTCAATCGCTCCTTTCTCCACTTGTAAATATGATGGATGTTGTTGTGCACATATGCCATTGTCTCTATCTTGTATTACTCAAGCTTGCTTTCCTTCAAACTATGCAAATTCCCATACGTCCTCTGGTTCCTCTCACGAAAATAGGAGGAAGTAATCTGAGAGAGGAGCCCGATGGCCAGGGAAAATTTTAGGGGCTAATATTCATTGGTGGGCTAATTTTCCATGCTTTTTCCAAAAAAAAGATTCGTCATTTTCCATCTTTTTAAATTGATTCGCCCAAATTTTATAGTATAAAATTATTTTACCCTAAAAATCGCCAAATTTTTATATATAGTAATATAAAATGATTAGAAAACTAAATAGTTTACAAAAACAACATCGAAAATTTTATAATTTACATATTGGGGACTACTAAGATTCGCCAAGGTTTCTAAACTTTAAGAGGGCATGTTGCCCCATGAGCTTCCCACCAAGCGTAGGGCTTCTTAACCCCTTGTCTCTAAGCATGTCATATCCTCTAAATCTCTCTATGCTAGTGGAAAACTGTATGAAGTCCTCCACCTCATCAAGTGACGCTCTATCCTAGAATATCCTTCCAAATGCATCCCTCCTCCCCTATGAAATCTCCATCCATTTGAGAAGTCAATTTGTGTGAGGGCCTGCTACCCCACATGTCAACAAGGGTACACATATATTTTTGTAGCAAATTTCAAACAATTGTAAGCCCAAGGTCACAATTCAAAAGCCTTGTAACAACCCTGTGAGGTCTTGTATTATTGTTGATGAGTTTGGAAACACTCCTATTTTTTTTTGATTTGGCGTATTTATTTCAGGAAAGCAACTATGTCGACTCCAATACGAAGACATTTATTAGCAATTTTGAACTTATGTTTTTCCTCCAAATTCAAGTCAACCTCATAATATTTACGAGTCATTCTACCCCAGGGGTTGTGTCCCGTCATATGATGAAACAACTATAAATTGGCCTTATCCTCCACCATTTGGTATATGCATCTCGAACTTCTGTAGCATCTAACTCTGTTGCCTAGTCGCATCTATCTCTGCGGCCTAATGGCATCTATCTCTGTGTCCTAGTAGCATATATCTTTGTGGCCTAATGGCATCTTTCCCTGCGACTATGTTGAGAAATCTATGGCATCTAGATTAAGTGATTTCTCTTTCTTTGATAACTGCTTGTGATATCTTTTTACTTATCTGGGTTAGTTTCTTCTTCAACTTAATTGTTATTGTGTTCTTATCATCAAACAACTACCAAAACAATAAAGAACAAAGAGACAAAAGGACACAAGATATAGGCGATTAGCCAGGGCCAAAACCTCTCTTGTTGAGAAGAAAACCCACAAGAACTCTTCTCTTCTTATAGAAATTCAATTGACTCTTCTCTTCTTATAGAACTTCAATTGACGAATTCCAAGACCTAAGACTCTTGTCAAAGTCCCCTCCAAGACCAAGTCAATACTTCCTCCTTGACAAGCTTATCTTCTAGCAACTTCGACCCACAACTGCTTCTTATGCAATTTCGACCCCAAAAGATCCTTCTGCAACTTCTAACCCCAACAAATTCTTCTGCAGAAACCCTAGATTGCATGTGTGAGACAAATTTTCTTCCTTTTCTTCCTTCGCTTGTATAGTCTTCTTCTTCTTGAGTACTTGGCCAACAATCTTACTCTTTTCACTTAATTTCGGTCTCCCAAGGTAGTTGCAAT
Source organism: Pinus albicaulis (assembly GCA_034641835.2). Lineage (NCBI taxonomy): Eukaryota > Viridiplantae > Streptophyta > Pinopsida > Pinales > Pinaceae > Pinus > Pinus albicaulis. Next base: position 1,905,483,851 of record CM076575.1, on the reverse strand, counting down.
TTCAGCCTTCATGCTGCAAGTGATGCCTTAGTTTCTTCACACATGTTAAGGATATTAACCTAGAAACAATAAAAAAACCTTCGCTTTATTCTTCTCCTTAATTTGTAGGTATTCAACATCCTTTTCTTCCTCTTCTTTTCTTAGATTGAACTTCGTTAGAGCTGATTGGATGATGTACAAATGAGGTTTAAGTCTTCTTATATACAGGCTTTCTTCTAGGTCGAATTGCTTCCTTGAGGCCGACTTGTCCACTCATGAAGGCCGACTTGCTCTTTTGATGATGCCAAGGTCTTGGAGGGTCTATTTGACATTTTTGGCTTTGCATAATTTTTCTTTACAAGATGTAACATGCCTTAAAGGGTCTTCCATACATGACAATGCATCAATTGACTTGTAGACTCAATGAGAAGCCCTATAAGCACTCAATGGTGCTTGACCTAAAAATAAATTTCCTTGAGCATGAAACCCATGCCTCAAGAATGACAATAATAAATTTATTTTTCTCCTTACAACAAAAACATAAAATCATGACGGCATATGTCATTATGAAGACCAAACCTAGTTACATATTTCAACAACCTAGTGGCGTCTATCTTTGCAGCCCATTGTCATTCATCTTTGCGGTCATTATCATTCATCTCTACGGCCTATTATCATTCATTCATACGACCTATCTCCTGTGGTGGATACAACCTTCTTCTGTGTGGTTTGTATTGTATTTTGGTAGGAGTTCTGAGCCCCAGAAGCACTAGATCAGAGGGCTATAAAGGTATGTTTTGGGAGGGCCATAAGGCTAATGTATAGCTGATGCAAAAGCTGAAATTATCTCCAAGATAGTTCACCTGCTTGAGGAAGGTTTGAGTCCCAAATCAAGGCTAACACAGTAATCACATGAAGCCCTAACTGTGAAAGTTTCTACAACTAAATACCTACTGCAGTATCTGATATTATTTCTGCCACTTATTATTCAACAATAAGTTGTTTACATAAATTACTTCAGTAAACATCAAAATAAATTCTACTGCAGTCTTCACAACCAAAATATTGAGCAAACTATAAAGAAATACAAGCACAAGATTGACAATTGTCCCCAGAAAAACCCAATGTGGGAAAATCGGTGATGCAGATGAGGGTTTCTTTATTATTCTTCAACAAAATCTGTTGTACATAAAATAACCAACAAAATAGAAGAGGAAACTTTGTGAGAAATTTACAAACAATTTCCTCACGTGCTTTTCAGCGAATATCTGACCTTGGAGAGCCCCTGAGCCTCTCTGTGTCTCACTGCGTTAGCTTCTGCGCAATCCCAACATCACAGCCTCTGCGCAGTCCCAACATCACAGCCTCTGCGCTGTCTCTGCCTGTGCGTCACTGCCCCTGCGCTACCCCTCCTCTGCGCTGCCTCTTCCGGTCGGATTCTGTACTCTCAGCTCTTGCTGATCCCCTCTCTCTCTCCACCCTGTAACTCTCCCTCTTAATCAATTTCTTGTGCCGAACTTCAGCTACTAAGAATATCAATCTTCTTGGGCAACTGAGTATTTCGAACTTCAGCTACTAAGAATATCGATCTTCTTGGGCAACTGAGTATTTGCCTCAGTGTATTTTCCAAATGACCCTCAAGCTTTCTTAAATAATCTTCTCATTGCCATTCAATGACCCAGATTAGAAACTAATCAATGGTTGAGATCATTTTGACTCGATCCTCGTCTTCTTCTAGAAGTTACACCCATAGTTTAAATTAATACCCATTAATTATTTTAATTTCCTAAGTTTAGACTTAGGGTCACAATGAAAATAATTAATTTATCAAATAAAATTGTCTCCGCGTGGAATTTCCCAAAACGATTTCTGGGTTATCTTGAATACATGTGTCTAAGCCTTTCCACAAAATTTGAGAGTTAGAGCACATTCGATGCTTCCACAAATCAACACTCCCTCTTAGCAAGGAATGTGCTTTGGCAATAAACCCTGCTGCATACTGCTCTGACTCTGTAGCATCTCCCTTTGCATTGCTGATGGTTGACATGCTATACACCAACAATTGTGCTGCTGCTGCAACTGTACTGCTGCTGACCCTGCCACGATCAACATTGCATCTGTATTGCAACTCCCTCTCAATGCTGCATCTGTGGCTAAGATATCACCTGTTTCTGCTACTGAAACAGTTTCTCTACCATACCCATCTGCGCCCTGAAGTGAACAAACTTGGCTCTCCTAAGACCTTTGGTGAGTATGTCTGCCACTTGACTCCTTGTGGGGACGTACTGCAACAGTACTGCCCCTCGCTTAACACAGTCTCTAATGAAATGACACCTGATGTCAATGTGTATTGACCGATCACGAAATACCAGATTCTCAGAGAGTTGATACAACTCTGGTTATCACAGTAGATGCTGGTCACTTCGATCTTTCTTCTGAACATATTCACTAGAAGTTTTCTAAGCTATATGGCTTCGCACGTAGTTGTGCTTGCTGCCATATATTCGGCCTCTGTTGAGCTCAGTGCTACGGATTTTTGCTTCCTACTGCACCATGAGGTCATCCCTGATTCAATGCTGAAGCAATACCTTGAGTTACTCTTCCGATCTACTGAATTTCCTACCCAATCTGTGTCTGTGAACTCGCTCAATCTGACATCATCTCCACGAGTGTATTTCAACCCGTATCCGATTGTTCCTTGCACATATCTGGGAATGTGCCTTGTTGCTGCCCAGTGTACCCTCTTCATTTCTACCATGAAATGACTGATGGTGTTGACAACAAAGCATATGTTTGGCCTGGTGTTGACCAGATACATAGGTGACCCAATGAGTGTTGATTTTTGGGTAGCATTGAATGTGCTCTAGCTTTGAAACTTTGTGGAGGGGCTAGGATGTGGAAATTTGATAACCCAACCCCGGTTTTCAGTTTCTCCTTATTTCTCCCATAAATTTAAATGCCCATTCCCATAGTCATACATTCAACAAGCTGGAAAAATAAATATTTTTTGAAAACACTAATTCTGGAAATTTCACAATGCTGAAATGCAGAAATAAAAACTCAGAAAAATAAATCAGCGACACACAGAATTTTGACACGCTGATTTTTGGTTAATGTGACCCTGGAAAAACCCCCTACAACTCTTGGGAAAAACCAGTTCGAAAGCTCCTCTTTATTTTTTGAATATTGCTTTTATAGTGAAACATAAAAAAAACACAGTAAAAATTCCAGCAACCAAATTTACAGACTTATCTCGATTTCCGTGCTTGCACACCGCCTCAGAAATTGTGTCAAATCAGCAACTTGCAAAACAAAATTTTTTACAGCATTAATGACATCAATAAATGTTGTACGACCACCTCGGGAAGCATGCTAGAACAGACTGTATTGTGCTGTACGGATTTGTGCAACAACTCTCCTCGAAATTTGTGCCCAGAAACAGCTTTGAAATCAACGCTGAAGCTGTTGTCCTTTTCTCGATTTTTGTGCCAAAAAATCAGCAGCACTTCTCCTCGATTTTCGTGCCCAGATTTCTGCCTCAAACTTTGTGCTTAATGCTGCTGCCCTCTTCCTCGATTTTCGTGCCTCCCTTTCTTGGAAACAGTGTCTCTCTTATTGTACGGATTTTTGCCTTGGGATTTGTGCCAATAAATGCTGCTGTATCTTTTGCCGAATCTTCTCATTGCTGCCCTCTTTCTTCTCACTGCTCAGAAAAATTTCCTTTGCTTTTTCTTCTCCTCTCTCAATATGCTCATGAAAGAATAAATGATCTTTTCCCTCCTTTTCTTGCTTTAACCTAACCCTAAGTGACTTTTGGAGAATCTCTAAATCTAATGGATGAGATAGCTTTAGATCTAGGGCTGAGATTAAATGTTCATTTAAATCTCATTTTCTATTTTTTAATTCTCCCCACTTTAATAAAGACCCACTTAGTCATTTATTTCCAAAGTCACTTTTCCTTTCTAATTTCACATCGACTTTATTAAAGTCACTTTAAAATTAGACTTTAGTAACTTTATCACTTAAAGTCACCTTTAAATTAGATTTGATTTTATAACTTTATAAAGTCACTTTAGAAGAAAAATTAAATTCTTTTGGACACTTTTCCCTAGGCCAAAGATCAAAGCCTTAGGGAACCACCTGTCCTCCGGTAACCAAATTTCAACATAGGACACATGAGATCTCCAAGACTCATAAATCGTTTGGAGAAATTCCACCCGGAGCCTAAGTTATTCAAATAATTAATTATTTTAATGGAGACCCTAAGTCTAACTTGGGGAAATTAAATAATTAAAGTGAATTAATTTAGAATGTGGGTGAGAATGTTCTAAGTGACGAGGATCAAGTCTTTTCTAATCTTAGCCATTGATTAGAGATTAGAGCACGGCCGTTGAATGTTCAATAGGAAAAGTATTAAAGGAAGGCTTGGGGTCAGTTGGAGAAGACACGCATAGTGGCAGCACTTGAGCTAAGTTGCAATTTTGGGGCAGCACTTAAGCTAAGTCAAAAAAATTCTTATTGAACATATTTCCATGATGCTTATATCAACTGTGATATTCAAAATGAAGTATTCCAAAAAATAATTATCAAGTTACAACTCAACATAAACCATTATTTCCATTATGTCTCATATTTGAACAAAAGATTGCAATAAATAAAGTACATACACATATTTGACACGCAGATGGAGTGTAGCCAAAGGTGAAGCACAAATTCTTCCCTTTACAGCATTCTCACAAAATGAGTCTACAATCCCTAGCACCTCCTTAGTGCATCTTCACAAAACTTGTGGTCCTTAGCAACTCCTTGGTCTTTCTTTGCAAACAATCCTGGCCAGACATTGGATGTATCTGGTATGCCCATTTGCGTCAGGGACTCTCTCCACCTTCTGCTTGTACAAAGGGTTATTGTTCATTTTTTTTTTCCTGAAAGGGAGAAGATAACATTTGAAATTTGTTAATATAAATGGAAGGGTGAGACATGGTTGACATCTCAATCATTTCCTTCATTATCATACATACAACATTCATAATAAGTTCTTTAGAACAATATCACAAATGTTCAATTAATATATAATGTTTCTTTACTACGAGCAATCAATCTTTCTCATCTTCGTCTAATTTCTAGAGCTCATCAGCTGTAAATGTCTTGTCAATCTAACTATGCATTCAATGATTCACAATGTTTAACTATCACATTCAATTTTTGGGAATATTTTAAACACTTTTCAAAACTGAGTTGTTATTTTGCATGCTTGCTTAAATTTGAAAATAGTACCTTCTTTATGTTCTAAATTGTACCTTCTAAATTTATGTTATAAATTTGATGAATTGTACCTTCTTTATGTTCCATGTTTTGAAGGGTCACTGAATATCATGTCAATGGATTCCGATTTGACCTTGCAAGTGTTCTATGTCGTGGACCTGATGGCACTCCTCTTAATGCTCCTCCTATTGTTAAGGTATATGCCTTTTATTGCATATTTTGTGGAACAGAAAGTGATTATTGACTATTCTTGCTGATCATAGATCCAATTTGAAATGGGATGGGCATAGGTTCTTGCTGAATATTGATTCTAAAAGAAATCTATGTGGATGGGGACACCTGTGGAATAATGCCTTGTTATTGAGGAAAGAAGTTTCCTTTTTGTGGCTTGTTAAGAAATAAAGAATGGATGAATGCGACAAAGAAATATCTCCATGAAACCTTATTTTAGAGTTGCAACTTCAAGCAAGTTAAATAATATAAAATTTTGAGTAAATGTTACTGACATTATAGAAAATTTAAATATGTACATAAAGAGGAGAAACCACGTTATTGCATTCAGTACTGCAACAAGGATCAGCTGTTGGTAAAGCCATTGGCATACACTAGTGCACCTCCAAGATCCAAAGCCTTGTGCCTATTATCAAGTTCCTCTAGCTAATTCACCCTTGATTGAACTGCTTCCCAGTTCGTTGTGAAAATGCTGTAGCAACCGATATACTGGAGTCTTGATATGAATAGTCAGTGTAACTTCCATTCCATACACAAAACTTGAAGGGGTTCTTTCTTGTGGCTTCTTTATTCATGATACAATCTGCTCACAAAGCATGGTTGATCTTGCTATTTGGTGATTACTTTTTATCTCCGACAATCTTTTTAATGACTGTCATAAAATTCTTGTTGTTGGATTCTTCCATATTATTTCCTTGGGGGTGATAATTTGATGAATGGGATAGATAATGCCATACTTGTAACCAAAATTTAACATTTCCATTGGATTGGAAGACTTGGCATTATCTGTGTGATTTTCAGTGGTACAACAAATCTGGTAATTATCTTTTTTGCCAAAAATTCAGTCACTGCTTTATCCATTGTGTTCTTTGAAGGAATGGCTTCAACTCACCAAGTAAAATAATGTCCTTGCATCACAATGTCCATCACAAAATCTTGTATTTAAGTCTCTCCTAGAGTCATCCTTGTCAAGACACCTGAGCACCAAACCATCAGGGTTCCATCCTAGGTCTCCTTAAAATCAAACAATGCTTAGATGCCTTCAACCTAAGAGCCCTTCACTCCATTTATCTCGGCATGAAAGATTGTAAGTAATACACAATATCTGAATACCAAGCATAATTCTCCAACTTGTCCAAAACAGCTGCAACAATTTTAACAACATAATTATTTGAAGCCCTTTAATTACCTTCTGTCAACTTTCTCACCAAACTTCACCCTTTAATTAAATTGTTGGATTTTATTCCATGACATTCTTGTGAATCTTTATAGACTGTTCTACATTTTTTCCGGTTAATATATACTTGCAGATTTGTTTTCCACTAAGATAATTGCTACTCTGGAAGACACACAGCTCCCCTTGTTTTCCCAGATTTTGTCTCTGTTGCCGGAGAGTTTATCCCACAGGCCTGCCCATTGGCATATGGCAGACAAGAGCTATCCACCTACTAACCCCTGTTGACTCATGCACATGCACATGCAAATTAAAGAAGGAAAAGAGCAAGGACACACCTTATCCTAAAGGTTGGTCCTAGCTTGTTCTTGGTTGGTAGGGTTCTCCAAAGATCCTGTTCTCAAGTCTCAGGAGTCAGCACCTGTACATGCAAATATAGATCAGAAAATGTCCAACCATATTGACTCATGCACATGCACTTGCAAATTAAAGAAGGAAATGAGCAAGGACACACCTTATCCTAAAGGTTGGTCCTAGCTTGTTCTTGGTTGGTAGGGTTCTCCAAAGATCCTGTTCTCAAGTCTCAGCACCTGTACATGCAAATATAGATCAGAAAATGTCCAACCATATATCCTGTGCTCCCATTTGATCTAAGTAATTCGAGTAAAAATGCTTTCAAAGATAGGTTATCCAACTGGGGCATCAAATCCAAAAACAATATTTCCAAAAATCTTCATTTTCCGATCTTGATCTTGGACATAACTAGTCCCCCCCCTGTCTTTGACATCAATTACAACAATATTTACAACACATGATTGAACAATCAAGGGTCATCCACGCATTAGGCACTCCACATCACATGAAACACATCCAAGCATGGTGTAAGCACTTTTGGAGTAATGCCTAAAGTGAACATTAAACTTCTCAATATATCACTTAAGCATGCTTATTGTTTGACCAAGATGACTGCTACTTGGGAAGACATGCAGCTCCCCTCTCCCTTTACACTTCTCAATATATCACTGAGGCATGGTTGTTTTCAGAATACAAAATTTTTAAGCAAAGCAGATCATACTGGAAGACAAAATATGTCAATATAGTAACTGTTTAGAAGTTTTCGGTTGCATGAAGTGACAATGGTAGAAGAGGAATGAAGTGTTTTAATTGTACAAAATGAGATTTAAAATTTCTACATGCAACTTTTGTCTATTCAATTTCGAGTGAATTTTGTGCCTTTTTCATGATATTTTCTATGAATTGGTATATGAGACGATTTTTTCCATTTAGCTTGACCTTTTATGACACAATTATATATTATTTTTCATATTTGACATGATATGCAGGCCATTGCAAAGGATCCAGTGCTTTCAAAATGCAAAATAATTGCAGAGCCATGGGACTGTGGGGGCCTATATTTAGTTGGCAGATTTCCCAATTGGGATAGGTAACCTGCGATACATGAAACAAGTTTCTTTCTCCTTTTCTACTAAAGTAATATATGATTTGTATCTTGATTCTTCTTTCTGAACCCTATAATGCTATTCATCACTGCAGCAACAAGATCAAAAGCATTAGTGGGAAACATGAGTCTACATGAAGGGAAACAATATAGACTTGGACTTCCATTGTGGTAGTGGTTCATGTCTGTTTGCAGTGGGTGGCTTTAAAGTCCCTGCAATAGTTGTTGTTACTGCAAGTCCATTTGTTTGTAATTACTATCTGTAGGTTATTGTGTTAGTTTTTGCACAAGTGCCTGTATCAAATCGTCAAGGATTACATAAATTTTTAGTTCAGGTTTTGTAGTCATAGGAACTTTACCACTCATAAGCTCTTAGTATGGTCCTGTGGAGAGAAATTGAATGTTACAATTGCCTTTACAGAAGTAATAATAACAAACAGGGGTAAAGGAAAACTCTTTTCAAAGAGAAAGACACTTGCAGGATACTTATAAGTAAGAAAAGAAAGAAAGCTTTATAAATTCATTGATATCAATATGTAATTGCTTAAGTCATTAGCGATAGGATAGAAGTTAGCGTCCTGGTCAATGGGTGTTTGAATATTTTCTGGCACAGAAGACATAACTGATAATAAAACTTTCTTATCCATGTGAAGTTGAACTAGCACATTAGCCAACACAGAGTTGGTATAAGTTAGGATTGACTTTTCAATCAAAGTTCCTATTGCCATCCAGTATTATCAAGAATGGACTCCACTCTGCTGTCATGAACATTGGAAGAGCTATGGTGTCATTATTGGTCAAAAATATCTAGTATGGCCTGAGGAAGGCTTCACATGTGGAAGGTTCTCTTTTGGTGGTAAATTAAGGTTAAGTTTTTTTGAGTTTTGTAGCGCAGAAGTTACTTCTCGTCTTGTGTCTTGACTAGAAGGACCTTTATTTGCCTCTTTAAGAGCTTTCATGTGACATGCAGACTCCAGAGTGTGCAAGTGAGTTGCACACATGGGACATGCATGAGATGTACATGTAAAACAAGTTAAATTTATGACTTATACTTGAGTTAAAGTAGAAAAAGCTAAAGATAGGATAGTTAACTAAAGTAAAGTCACTTATCTTTACTTAACTTGGCGAGCTAATTTTAGCTATCAATCTTAGCTTAGGAAAGTTATAAAGTAGACGTAAGGTGAGGAGGTAAAACACAACAACAACACAAGATTGAGAGTGTTGTGTAACCAGCTCCAAAAAGAGAAGAAAAGAGATATCAACGCCTTAGAAATAAGCCACTTCGAGGGGGCAACCTTCAATACATTACATGAATGAACAATTCTTGGATGATACAATTTACAAAACCTCCTTTCTATATATAGGAGTCCATGGGGCCATCATGTAATCCTAGTGGGCCACAATGTAATCCTAGCCGACCTAACAATAATAATTTAAGGGCACAATAATAACAAAATGGGGGTTACAAGGGTACAATAATAACAATAAGGGGGTTACACTAACAACAATAAGGGACTATACTAGTCATATAGGGACCTAACATGCCGCTCTCCTTCAAAAAAGTGTTGTCCTCAACGCTTGAGTAGCTCTGGGTGCTTCTGTATAAAATTCTCATCCTCCCATGTAGAATCTTCAGTGGGTAAGTTCTTCCACTTGATGAGATACTCTGAAATCGATCGATTCCGTAGTTGTCGAGTTCTTGTTTCCATGACCGCTTCTGGTTCCAATATGATTTTTCCTTCCTCATCAAGTTCTGGCAATATTGTTTGAACTGGAAGATTTTCTCCTATAACCTTCTTTAAGCATGAAACATGGAAAACTGGATGTACTCGCGAAGAAGTAGGAAGCTCCAATTTGTATGCCATAGTACCAATTTTTTGCAACACCTTGTAAGGACCATAGTACTTTGGCGATAATTTATTATCCTTCTTAGCTTGCTTGAGGGACATTTGTTTATATGGTTGTAGCCGTAAAAATACTCAATCTCCTACATCAAAACTTCTCTCGCTGCGATGTTGATCTGCCTGTTGTTTCATTCGATTTTGTGCCAAATTCAGGTTATCCTTTAAGAGTTGGAGAACTTCTTGCTGATGCTCGATGTGATCTTCCACTGCTTGAACCTTCGAATTTTCCCTTAAAGATGATGTGATGGATGGTGGATGATACCCATAAAGTGCCATAAATGGGGTCATTTTTGCTGCAGTATGGAAGGAAGTGTTATACCACCATTCAGCGAGAGGTAACCACTTGACCCATTGTGTTTGTTTATCGGATACAAAACAACGAAGATATCCTTCCAAACATTTATTTACTATCTCAGTTTGACCATCAGATTGAGGATGATAAGATGAGCTATGAGCTAATTGAGTACCCAACAAGAAAATAACTCCGTCCAAAAATTTCCAGTAAAAATGGGATCTCTGTCGCTCACAATAACCCTTGGGCTTCCATGTAGCTTTTGAATTCTGTCCATAAATGTAGTAGCAACCGTACTTGCTTTAAATGGATGAGATAAAGCACAAAAGTGTGCATACTTGGTAAGTCTATCAACTACCACCATGATGACACTCTTTCCTTCGGACTTAGGTAAACCCGTGATAAAATCCATTGAAATCTCCTCCCAACGTTGACCTGGAATGGATAAAGGTTGTAGAAGTCCTGGGGTCTTAATTGTTTCCACTTTATTCTGTTGGCAAACCAAACATTCCGCCACAAACTTTCGAATATCAGATTTAAGGCCATCCCAAAAAAATTCTTTCTTCATCCTGTGGTAAGTTTTTAAAAATCCTGAGTGTCCTCCTAAAGGAGAAGTGTGCAATTCCAGAAGAATCTTTTGTTTTAGTTGGGAATTCTTACAAAGATATAAGCGATCTTTGTACCATAAGGAATCATTTTTCCAACTAAATGTATCAGATGTACTAGGATCTTGCTGCAACTTTTGAATGAGTGTCCATACGTCTTTGTCCTTCTTCCATTCATCTCTTGCTTCAGTTATCCAATCTGGTTGGATAATAGAAATGGCACAAAGCAATGGTTCCACCTCTTCATTCTTTCTTGAGAGTGCATCTGCAACAACATTAAACTTTCCTTTTTTGTAGATTATTTCAAAGTCATAACCCAACATCTTTGTGACCCATTTTTGTCGCTCTTCTGAAGATATTCTTTGTTCCAAAAATTGTTTAAGACTATCATGATCAGTTTTTACCTTGAATTGTCTTTCCATTAGGTAAGTTCGCCATTTCTTTAGTGTATGCAATATTGCTAACATTTCCTTCTCATAAATAGGTCTGTAAATACTTTCCTTTGATTGGACGACTTTCAAAAGCAATGGGTCTTCCTTCCTGCATTAAAACTGCACCAATTCCATTTCCTGAGGCATCACATTCCACAATAAAGGTTTTTGTGAAGTCCGGCGTAGCTAAGACCGGTGCTAGGCACATTGCCTCTTTAAGATGTTCAAAGGCCTTAGTTGCTTCAGGAGTCCATGAAAATGCATCTTTCTTCAATAATGTTGTTAGAGGTGCCGCTATTCTCCCATAATTCTTAACAAACTTGCGATAATACCCTGTTAACCCGAGAAATCCTCGCAGCTGCTTTATGGTTGTAGGGACTTTCCATTCCTTAATGGCTTTAATTTTGTTAGGGTCTACTTTAACACCCTCGTGAGATACAATATGACCCAGATATTCCACCTCTTGTACTCCAAAGAAACATTTGGATTTTTTTGCATATAATTGTTTCTCCTGCAATAGTTTGAGCACCCCGTCAACATGTTCAACATGATCCTTCCAAGACCTGTTGTAGATTAGTATATCATCAAAAAATACTAGCACAAATTTTCTAAGGAGGGGTTTGAAAATGGAATTCATCAACCCTTGAAATGTAGAAGGTGCATTGGTAAGGCCAAAAGGCATGACCAAAAATTCATAATGACCCTCATGAATTCGAAATGCTGTTTTTGGAATATCTTCAGTCTTCATTCTAATTTGATGATATCTTGAACGAAGATCCAACTTGGTAAAATAAATTGCTCCATGTAATTCATCCAATAATTCATCAATCACAGGAATGGGGAATTTATCTTTAATGGTGAGCTTATTGAGCTCCCTATAATCCGGACACATTCGCCATGATCCATCCTTCTTGTGTACCAATACTACAGGAGCCGAGAAAGAACTTTGACTGGGTTGAATTATACCCGCCTCTAACATTTCTGCAATCATACGTTCGATTTCGCTCTTTTGGAAGTAAGGATATCTATAAGGCCTGATGTTTGGAGGAACACTTCCTGGAATCAAATGAATAGCATGATCATGATCACGAATAGTTGGGAGTCCTTTGGGAGTTTCAAACACCTTGGAATGATTGTCCAAGACTTGTTGGAGATCTGCAGAAATAGATGATTTTGATGTCGGAACTTCTAGTGAGCATAATTGTGCAATTACGCCTCTTTGTTCTTTCTTTAGAAGCTTTGTCATGACATTAGAGCTTATTATCCTTCCCAGCTTCCCTTCAATACCCCGTAATTCGACTTCCTTTCCTTCTGAAAAAAATTTCAAGAAGAGTTCTTGAAAATTAAAAGCTACCGTCCCCAAATATTGTAACCATTGTACTCCTAGTACAACATCAGCACCTCCCATAGGAATGTAAAGCATTGGACTAGTCAATACATTTTCCCCCATGGTTAGCTTGATATTATGGCATTTTCCAGAGCAATTTATAGTTCCTCCATTTGCAACCATCACTTGACATTTTGGTGCTGGGTATAGGAAACAATTTTATTCCTTGGCTACCTTACAATGAATAAAATTATGGGTGCTACCTGAATCAATCAACACTATTACCTTTTTCTTCTTGATTTGTCCTTCTATCTTGAGAGTTTGAGGAGTGGTAATTCCTGCCAGTGCATTACACGATATGGTCGGATTCATTTCTTCCTCTTCTAGGGCTGGTTCCTGGTATATATCCTCTTCTTGTTCATTTTCTTCTTCCTCTTCACAATCTATGTAAAATAATTTCTTCTCAACACACTTATGACCTTTAGTGTATTTGCTATCACAACTGTAGCAAAGCCCTTTTTCTCTTTTTTCTTCCAATTGTTGTGGTGTCAACCTTGTAGGTTGTGGAATTCTAGGCGTAGCAACACTTCCTTCTTTATAGAATTGAGTGGTAGGCTTCCTTGTCGCCATAATTTTACATTTAACTTTTCTTGCCAACATGAATGCCTTCTCCAATGAATCAGGTTCCAGAACGCGAACTTCATGTTGTATGTTATCCTTTAAAGTGCCTATGAAGAGATCAATCCTGTGTTCCTCTGGAATATCAGTTACCCTTATATTCAATTTTTGGAAGTCCTCAATGTGCTGCCCCACTAAACCCTTTTGTTTGAGATTTATCAATTGGCTAAATAAAGTGTTGCTCTTTGTATCCTCATAATGTGCTATCATTTCCTCCGTAAAAATTGACCAAGTGACAATTTTTTTACGGGAGCAAAGCCATCGATACCATACAAATGTATTTTGTTCCAAATGTAAAGTTGCAATGCATACCTTTTGTGTGTTTTGCACGTTATGGAGATCAAAATATTGCTCCATCTGTAGTATCCATGTTACATGATCCTTTCCATCAAACTTCCTCATATCCATCTTTGGAATATGGTGGTTCTTCCCGCCAACATTAACATTTATGAAATCACGATTAACATTTATTTCGTTCTCATCATGAGGTTCTTCTACTATCTTTTCACCATTAGGAAACGTTTCTTGTATCAACTTTGTCAAACCTTCCATGTCTGCTTTTAGAACATTCTTCATGTTTTCCATTTTCTCATCGATCTTAGCTTCCATGTCATCCATCTTAGATTCCATGCCAACCTCCATGCCATCTATCTTAGATTCCACGCCTTTCTTCAAAACTTCCATGTCATTTTTTGTTGCTCTTTGCGAGAGCGAAATTTGTTGCACTTGCTCTTGTAATTTTGATATGTCATGTTGCCATTCTTCGTCTTCATGAGTCATAGTAGAGCTTTCCAAAGGCTTAATGGGTGTTGAATTCTTTTTAGGAGCCATTTTATAATCCAATACTGATATCTATTCTACAATATGCCCTTGCAATCAATTCAACTTGATTCTTCAAACAAGACTTATGCAATTCGGAAAAAAATTACACACCTTTTACTTGCTTTTGAGGAGCTCGATATTGAAATTGGATTATCTCTGTGATTGCGGCTCTTCAATATCTGAAATTCAGCACTGAAGTCGCCCTCTAAATTCTCTTTTGAATGCCACAGGTCTGACTTGATTTGGATTCTCCAAGACAAAGTTATGTCCAATCTCCCACAATGACCTAATTATGGATTGGTTCAGTATAGCGAACTTGTACGGCTTGCCACGTGTCATTGTTTTGTCCTTCGCCTCTGAAATTGATAGACAAGAAACTGCATTCCGTGCTCTTGCGACCACTTTTTATGGCACTCCAATCCGATGCCTAGAGAGAGAGTTATTGAACTTTTCCCACGATCACCTCTTTGAGATGAAATTCAGGAGCCTGAAAAAGCACTACCTTCCACAGATCATATCTCCAAAAATATTGCGAACCAAGCTCTGAAATTTTTTGACAAATTTCCTCAGGATTTCAGCTTCGCACCATATGAATTTCAGATTCTGAACCTTCGTAGAAAAAAAATTATAGCGCAAATGCCACGATGACCTGTTTAGGAGCCTGAAAAAAGACCTAACTTCCACAGATCATATCTCCGAAAATATTGCGAACCAAGCTCTGAAATTTTTAGACAATCTTCCTCAAGATTTCGGCTTTGCACCCTAAAAATTTCAGCTTCTGAAACTTCGTAGAAAAAAAGTTATAGCGAAAATTCCACGATGACCTGTTTGGAGCAGCGAAACCCTAGAATCCAAAGCTCTGATACCAAATGTTGTGTAACCAGCTCCAAAAAGAAAAGAAAAGAGATATCAACGCCTTAGAAATGAGCCACTTCGAGGGGGAAACCTCCAATACATTACATAAATGAACAATTCTTGGATGATACAATTTACAAAACCTCCTTTCTATATATAGGAGTCCATGGGGCCATAATGTAATCCTAGTGGGCCACAATGTAATCCTAGCCAGCCTAACAATAATAATTTAAGGGCACAATAATAACAAAATGGGGGTTACAAGGGTACAATAATAACAATAAGGGGGTTACACTAACAACAATAAGGGACTATACTAGTAATATAGGGACCTAACAGAGAGAGACTTCTTAGTGAGCGCGTGATGGGTCTGAGAGAGTGCGGTGATGCTGGTCATTAGTATTGTATTTTCTTAGTTGGGCCATTATCCCTGGTATGGGAGCCCAAGTAAGTTTTGTGATTAATTTTCTAATGAAGATGTTATGTAAAAATTAATTATATTTTTAATGATTAGTTAAATTAGGCAAAAGGGCATGATCAAAGATCATGCCCATTCACCATGGGGCACCCGAGGCAGTATTTAAGCCAGGGGCCTCCCACAATTGTATCCTCATTCAATCATATATATATATATCTTTTCGGTCGATCTCTGAATTTTTGTATTCCATTTGGTATCAGAGAAGGTTCAAATCCTCGAGCCAAAATTTGTAGGCTGCTACAACTCCGTAACCCGTCCTCCTCAACCATTGGCTCCCTTTTCTCATCCTTCTGCCTCCGCATCCTTGTCACGCCATTCCTTCTCCGTCCTCCACGCTATCCCTTTCTCTGTCTCCCTGTCAACCATCCGCTGCCTGACCCCGCTCGTCCTTCGATCCAACCACAACTGTTGGTTTTGGTAAACCACGCTGTTACCTGTTCCGACCACGACACTGTCGCCATGCTCCCCTTCTTGTTGAAAAGTGTACCTAGGATCAATCTTCATATTGAGTATGTAATTATGGATTTATGTAAAGAAGAAGTCAAAGATAATAAAATGTATTTTGTACTTGCTTCATGGGTTTCATGAGCAAGATTTTATTACAGGTTAATAGAATTCTTCTTGATGTCTATCTAGGTTTTTTTCTTCTAGGTATAAATGTAATTAAGGGTCATATATATATGAAGAATCTAGTCTAAAGAAATGCTCCAAGACCTAGTCAAAGAAACCGTGAATGAATGGCTTAATTCTGCCCTCGAACAACGCTGAAAGATAAGCTAAAATGATGTGTTGAAGTCGGCCTCATAATAGATGATCAAGTCGGCCTTACAGTCATGTCGACTCCCAAAAATAGTTACATCGGTTCACAAAGACAGGTCGGCTAATATATAGGGGCAAACAACTATATATACCTTAGTAGACTTCGCAGAAAACAGAGAAAATTTTGGACAATTCTGAAGCAATCATAGAAATTGCAGATTTTTACGAGTATTACAGAGGTAATTAAAAGTACAGATTTCAGGAGTTTGAGTGCGGATTTCAGAGGTATAAAGGTGCGGTTTTCAGAGACTATTGCAGTGTAAAGGAAACCTGGAGTATGTGCCAATAAGTCTGAAGAAAAGGATGCATACCAACCTATAGAAGCTGTGGACTTCAGGAACAAGTAAATATGATATATAAACATTTGGTCAAGGGTCTGTTCTCTCTTCGCATAATCTAGGAAGGCTGAAGTTGTTCATAGCATGAAGGAGAACTTCTTCAAGTTCGATCTTGGGCTACTATATCTCTCTTCTAAATAGAAAGGCCGAGATACATCTGGAAGGTTCGGTGCAGAAGTATATATATCTCTGTTTTGGATATAAATCAAGACAAGAAGGAGCCAAGAAGGATCCTAGGTGGAGTTAAGGTAAAGCCGAGAAGTAAAAGGAGAAGCCAAGAACTTAGAGACCAAGTTCTCTAAGGTTGATGCAGGTCAATGCATCTTGGTGAAGGAAAAGACTAGCGTAGGAAGAAGACTGAGAAGCAGTGACAAGGTCTTGGAGGCATTCATAGGTTAAGGGTCTGAGTCTTGGTCATGGTACTTTTCATTTGAAGATCTATAAGAAGAATTTCTTACTGGTTTTCCTCTCCAAGAGGGACAGGTTTTTGCCCTGGCTCGAGGAGCCTAATTCTGTGTTTCTTGTATTTTGGTAATTGACTTGATGAAAGATTAAATAAGTTAAGAAGTAAGATCACAAATAATTATCAAGTAGGAGAATTTGAATAAATATTCGACCCTCCAAATTCTCAACATGGTATCAGAACTAAGGTGCTAAAGACAAGGGCTACTTAGTAAGGAGACACTCAAGGAAGCAAGAATCAAAGTCAAAGTCAAATTTTGCGTTGAAGAGCCAAATCAATTCGCAAGGAAGACATTGTTAGAAGAGGACATCATCTTTTAAGATGTCCTCTATCGTCAAGGATCCAAACACCCTACCTTGGAGATTTCAATCTTAGAAGAAGCTCCTGACTTCATCTTCATCATCAAGGAAGCTGCAAGTCACTCTACTCAAGTAAGTATCTATGATCTTACTTAAATCTGTCAAGATGACTTATTGTAAAGAGAGCAACAAGCTAGTTGGATCATCAAACTTTAGTGCATGGAAGAAAATGATAGATTTGAATTTAATTGAAGATGAAGTTATGGACTACATCGAAGGATCAACAATTCAACCACCAAAAGAAGATGCTCCAACTCATGCCAAGTACATGAGGGGAGAAATCAAAGCCCAGAGGATTCTCATAGAATCCATTAAGGACTCACTCATTCCCTATGTATTAAAACAAGAGTTTGCTAAAGAAATAGCATGGAGCTATTCTCTATGAGTATTGCAGGAGAAGCAATCTCTCTGAGACAATAACTATATAAAATGAAATTGTCAAGGGAAGAAGGAATCACTCCATACTTTATGAGGATTTCTGAAATAAGGGATCAACTGCATGAACTGGTAGAAGTAATGTCTGAGACTGAAATGATGACAGTGGTGCTGAGCTTTACCAGAGGAATGGGAAAACTTCACTTCAAGTTTATATGGGAAGAAAGAAGCCACACCATTCCATGATTTATGGTCTCTATGTAAAATAGAGGAAACAAGATTGAAAACCAAAGATGATACAGGACCAAGTGAAGGAAATCAAGCCTTTGCAGCCAGATACAGGAAGAAAGGAAGATTCAAAAAGTTTGGTCCTCAGAATAAAAGAAGAAATTTGGACAAAGTTTGATGCTTTTGATGTAATGAACTTGGGCATTATAAAAGAGATTGTCCTAAATCTGAAAAGGACAAGAGGAAAAGGGAAGAAGCCCATATCTTAGATATGAGGGAAGAACCTGACGCAAAGAAATGTAAGAAAGAAGCGAGGGATCTCTACTATGATTGAGATCATCTTCTCCTTTAAGCGATTTTTGTTGGTTGTCAAATAGTATGTTAGGTAGCAAATTGCAATGTATATTGAAGGCTTCATGATAAAAACATGGTAGGAGCTCTTGGTGAAATAGCTCCGGGAAAAACCTCTCTGATAACATTACTGATGGAAGGCAGTCATCAAAGTTCAAAGGTCATCATGGAAACAGGTGTTGACATTTTCTAATGGAGTTCTCTGTGAATTCACTGATTAGAAAGAAAGAAGAATGGTTTCATCAAGAATTCTATGCTACAGAATTCTAGAATGTGATGACATATTGATGGAGTAGGTTAAAGGAGTGAAGCTCTTCATTCTAGAAAAACTGATACAGGATGACTCAAGGGAAAAAGGTATGAGGTGTATATGTATTTATACGCTGACACTGGATGCTGTGAAGTCATGTCATATGGTTGTTAGTAATGGACTTATGTATTTAGAAGTATGATCTATAGAGGAGGATCTCTCACAGTGCACTAACAGATGATATCAACATAATAAATACTCATATGGAATATGAGGTGGTTATATGTGAACAAGGAACTGGAAATTGGAAATTCTTGGGAATGAAGATGCGCAGAACATAAGAGTTCATGAAGTGCAACCATGTCAAGAGGAAGTTATCATCCGAAAGCCAAGAAAATGTGACTAGAATATCTCCTGGGAGGATATGTAGACTCTGATAGAAGTCTGATAAAGAAGAAGACCCTTGAAAAAATATATCATGAGGAGATGTGTCAATCAGAATAAAGGATGTCGATGCCTATAGGAAGATGTCATGGTGAAAGATCATCACTAATGTAACTTTTGTTTTAAAAGTTCATATATATATGTTTAACTGGATAAGTTTATGTAGGGCTGCCAATCATGTGGAAGGATGTAAGATCCTTGGAGATGATTCAAAGGAAAGCAACATGGCATAAAGGTGGACCAGATGAGAAAGACTGATGAATCACTGTCTGATGGTTGACATGACTCGTGACTGGAAGTGATGGATGATTTTTGCCCTATGAAGCAAAGGTTGAAGATTCCTCAATATCGAAATCCATGACATCGAGGGGAGGAATTCTTCATGAGTAGCTGGGTGTCTCACCATTGCTGCTGTAGTACACTGGTTTAGAGAGAGCCTGGTGATAAGTTTCTTACTTGGAATAAACTTGAAGTATGTCCTTCCTGAGTTGAGAGGGAGTGACGTATGTGATTTTCTAATACATGTGTCATGCACTAGACCAGGACTAACAGCTATAAGTCTTAGTGAAGGCCATGTGGAGAGAGTGGATAGACACATCATTCTGGTCTTCCCCCGGAAGACAGAATGGAGGATTGGGTAATCATCTGGCATTCGATACTCTTTGAGAATGAGATAGGGCATTCAAGATAAGAGTAGTCGAGGATCGATATTCTTTGAGGGCTGGCTACCTAAGAGAAGAATATCCAAGAAGGTCATACTCTGGGAACAACTAGGTGGAGTATGTACCTTGGAGAGACAATGACTATGGTGTCTATAAGTCATGTGTCTTGCCAACATTGTAGCCCATTGTCTCGTTGAGAGATGGGGCTGTTAGTCAAGGCCTTGCACTAGGACAATGCTGGATGATATGATGCTATACAGATGCGATTACCAATCCGATTCTTCTTATGAGATTCTTCAGTTTGTAAGTGACCATCTACCTATATGAATACCTCCCTAGTTAAGAGGGAGTGTTGAAAAGTGTAACTAGGATTAGTCTTCATATTGACTATGTAATTTTGGATCTATGTAAAGAAGTCAGATAATAAAATATATTTTGTACTTACTTCATGGGTGTCATGAGCAAGATTTTATTATAGGTTAATTGAATTCTTCTTGATGTCTATCTAGGGTTTTATCTTCTTGGTATAAATGTAATTAAGTGTCATATATATATATATGAAGGATCTAGTCTAAAGAAATGCTCCAAGACCTAGTCAAAGAAACCGTGAATGGATGGCTTAATTCAGCTCTCCAACAACGCTGAAAGATAAGCTAAAGTGATCTATTGAAGTCGACCTTACAGCCATGTCGGCTCCTAAAAATAGTCACATCGGTTCACAAAGTCAGGTCGGCTAATATACAGGGCAAACAACTATATATACCCTAGTAGAGTTTGCAGAAAAACACATAAAATTTCGGACAGCTCTGAAGCAATCACAAAAATTGCGGATTTTTCTGAGGATTACAAAGGTAATTAAAAGTGTGGATTTTAGGAGTTTGAGTGTGGATTTCAGAGGTATAAAGGTGCGGTTTTCAGAGACTGTTGCAGCATAAAGGAGACCTGGACTATGTACCAATAATTTTGAAGAAAAGGATGTGTACTAGCCTATAGAAGCTGCGGACTTTAGGAACAAGTAAATTTGATATATAAACATCTGGTCAAGGGTCTGTTTTCTCCTTGCATAATCTAGGAAGGATGAAGTTGTTCACAGTGTGAAGGAGAACTTCTTCAAGTTTGGTTTTGGGCTACTATATCTCTCATCTAAATAGAAAGGCCAAGATACATTTGAAAGGTTTGGTGCAAAAGTATATATATCTTTGTTTTGGATATCAATCAAGACAAGAGGGAGCCAAGAAGGATCCTAGGTGGAGTTAAGGTAAAGCCGAGAAGTAAAAGGAGACGCCAAGGACTTAGAGACCAAGTTCTCTAAGGTTGATGCAGGTCAGTGCACGTTGGTGAAGGAAAAGATCAGTGTTGGAAGAAGACTTAGAAGCAGTGACAAGGTCTTGGAGGCATTCATAGGTTAAGGGTCCGAGTCTTGGTCATGGTTTCTTTTCATTTGAAGATCTATAAGAAGAATTTCTTACGAGTTTTCCTCTCCAAGAGGGAGAGGTTTTTGCCCTGGTTCGAGGAGCCTAATTGTGTGTTTCTTGTATTTTGGTAATTGACTTGATGAAAGATTAAATAAGTTAAGAAGTAAGATCACAAGTAATTATCAAGTAAGAGAATTTAAATTAATCTCTGACCCTCCAAATTATCAACGGTTCTCGTGCTTCCTCCTCCTCGATGCCGATACCTCTCGACTGTTGAGAATTTGGTAGGGCATAGTCTAATTCAATTCTTTGCTTGATATTTACTTGTGAGCTTACTTCTTTTACTTAGGTCTTCTTCTTTATTAGCTTATTAGATCTTTCATCAAGTCAATTACCAAAAACACAAGAGGCACAAATTTAGGCTATTCCAGCCAGGGCCAAAACCTCTCCCTCTTGGAGAGGAAAACCCTAAAGTAATTCTTCTTCTAGATCTTCAATTGACAAATACCATGACCATGACCTAGATCCTTGACTTCAATATGCCTCCAAGACCTTGTCACTACTCCACTAGGTTTCTTATGCTGATCTTATTTTCTGCACTGCTTTGCACTAGGACTAGGAAGGCTCGGTTCCTAGTGATATCCCTTTATGCTCTTCTTTGAAGTGTCCTTGGCCTCTTAGAAATACCTTCTCAAACTGTCCTCGACCTCCTAGAGATATCTTCTCGACCACACTTGATGAACACCTTTAATGTCTCTTTCTTACTGTGGAAACGCTTCTCCACGCTGTGTATATTTCAGTCTCTTTCTGAAGTGTCTGGGATCAGTACAAAGACTAGTGTAGTCTCACTTTTATACACTTTGCAATTCCTTATTCCTTATTGTGTGTTCCCTTCACTTCGCACTACTCTTCAAACCCTTTGCGTGATTGTTCCTTTCTTGTAGTATCTTTGGCTTACCTCAGAGATGCGAGGTAAGTACAGACTCAAAACATAGACCCTTTATTGCTACGTTGTTCTCCCTCTTATCTTTGCAGATTAGGCTTCTCTCCTTGCTGTTCCAAATTGCAGACTTACCCTTTCTGTGATTACAGACTTGTCTGAATTGTTCTCCCTAAATGAGGTCGCAGATCGTTCCTTGTACAAAGACTGTCTTTCTCTCTCTAGGCCGACATGAATTTTCTATGGGTGCGTCGACTTGTACATCTGTTTGAGGGCCGACTTGACAAAGGATGTTTTCAACTTATTTGGGCTAACTTGCTTGGAGCGTTTTGACAAGGACTTGGAGTATACAAATTACATCAATAATTGTCTTTACCAGTGTAATAATACTTTATATACATGACTCTAAATTATACATTTATGACAAGATGAAAAATCCCTAAACACATCAAGAAGAAGTCTTTGACCTATAATAAAAAATCCTTGCTCATGAAACCCATGAAGAAAGCATTACAAAATACATTTTATTATCTTTGTCATCTTCATTACATAAATTCATAATTACTAGTCATTATGAAGACCGAAATTAGTTACACTTTCCAACACTCCCTCTTAACTAGGGAGGTATTCATAATTGTGCATTGTCACTTTCAATCTGAAGAATCTCATAAGAATAATTTGATTGGCAATCATATGTAATAGCATCATATTAACCATCATTGTTACAGTGCAAGGCCTTGACTAACAGCTCCATCATGAGCTACAATGCTGGCGAGACCAATGATTATAGACACCTTCATCATTGTCTGCAAGGTACATACTCCACCCAGGTGTTCACTGAGTATGACCTCTAAGGACTATTATTATCGGGATAGCTAATCCTCAAATAATATCCATCCTTTCACGACTACTCTTATCAGAACGTCTTATCACGTTCTCAAAGATTATCGAATGCCAGATGATTACCCAATCCCGCATTCTATCTTCCAAGTGAAGACTAGAATGATGTGTCTATTTCTCCCTCTTGACTGGGGAGAACATATTCCATAGAGGAATATAAAGAATGCATCTAAGCTTTCTTCTTGGCTTAGAAATCGTAGAGTTTCTTCCAAGTAAGAAACTTATTATCAGTCTCCCTCTTAGTCTAGGACCTGGAGCAGCAGTGATGAAAACATCCAGCTGCTTCATGAAGGACTCCTTCCGTTGATGTCATGAATTTGAGGAGATTTCAACTTTGGGATTCCTTCATAGGGCATGGATCATCCATCACTTTCATCCATGAGTCATGTCTTTAGAGAGTGATCCATCAATCTTCTTATCTGGTCTAGCTTCATGTCATGTTGATTTTCTTCTGAACCATACTGCTTTCAAGGATCTTTCATCCTGCCATATGGTTATTAGCTTGTGGAAGGTATATGTTTCCCTTTGGTAGCCCTACATAAGCTCATTAGATATTATTTAATTATAAATATGAACTTTTAAATCAAAGGTTATCGTAGTGATGATCTTTCACCATGACATCTTCTTGTATGCATCGACATCCTTTCTTTACAGATTGGCACATCTCCTAAAGATATGTATTGTCAAGGGTCTCCATCTTTTTCAGACTTCTATCAAAGTCTACATATCTTCCCAGGAGATTTTTTAGTCAAGTCTTCTTGGCTTCCTTGGATGTTGACTGCTACTTTCCATGGTTGTACTTCCCGTGATCTCTTTCTTTTTCTTTCTCCACACAATTTTATTTCATTCCCAGGAACTTCCATAGTGAAGTTCCTTGATAATGTACAATCACATCATATTCAATATGAGAACATATTATGTTGATTTCATCTAGTGTAGATCATGCCCTTTTGGTAACCTGTGCATTGGAAGGGTTTCTGCTTTTTATTTTGATCATACTTCTGAAGATAGAAGTATACTACCAGCAACCACATGACATGACTTAATAGCATCCAGTGTCAACATATATATACATTTTGATTTAACTCATTCTTTTCCTTTTGATTCATCTTGCAGCAGGTTTCCTTAAAATGAAGAGTTTCATTACCTTGACCTGCTTCATTAATATGTCATCATATCCTAATCCTAGAATTTATGCAAGTTAAAATTCTCGATGAAACCTTTTGCTTTCTTTCTAACCAGTGAATCCAAAGAGGATTCCATTAGAAAATGTCAATACCTGTTTCTATATTGATTATTGAGTGATGACGCCTGATCTGGATGACTGCCTTTCGTAAGTGTTGTTTTTAGTGAGGTACCCATGAACTACTTATCTCATAACATAGTTGTCACATATGTGTTACATACATCCTCCTACGATGAGTACTCCTCCTTTAATGCTTTCATCATGATGCCAATTCTAATATACAATGCTTACTAACATACTATTTTACAACCAACAAATACCTCTTAAAGAGGAAGATGATCTCAATCATAGTAGAGATCTTTCACTTCTTCTTTCTTAGGCTTCTTTGAATTAGGTTCTTCTATTTCTCTTGCAACATGGGCTTCCTCCTTTTTCCTCTCATCCTTGTTAGATTTGGGACAATCCTTTTTATAGTGCCCAAGTTCATTACATCCATAACATTGGATCTTATCCATTTTCCTTCTTTTATTTTGAGGACTAAACTTACCAAATCTTCCTTTCCTCGACATGGCAACTTAAGCTTGATTTTCTTCATTTGATCCAGTATCAATTTTGGCTTTTAGTCTAGTTTGTTCTATCTTACATAGAGACCACAGATCTTGGAATGGTGTTGCTTCTTTCTTTCCATAGATAATAGAAGTGGAGTTTACCCATCCCTCTGGTAGAGCGTTCAACACCACTGTAGTCATTTCTCTGTCAGACATCACTTCTCCCATTTCTTGCAATTGATCTCGCATTTTGGAAATCTTCATAAAGTATGAAGTTATTCCTTTCTCTCTTGACAACTTCAACTTGTATAGTTCTTGTCTTAGAGATATTACTTCTCCTGTAGCACTTATAGAGAATAGCTCCACCAATTTCTCATATCTCTTTTGAAGATTCTAGTTTTGATACATAGGGGATGAGAGAGTTCTTTATGGATTCTATAAGAATCCTCTGGGCTCTTATGTCTCCCTTCATGTATTTGGCATAAGCTTGAGTGTCTTCCTTTGAAGGTTTAATCACTGACCCTTTAATGTAATCCATAACTTCATTTTCAAATAAACTAAAATATGTCCTTTTCTCCCATGCAAGAAAGTTTGTAGTCCCATACAATTTGTTGCTTTCTTTTTATAAAGTCATTTTGAAAGATTCAGATGGAGACATTACGATACTTACTTGCGTATATGCTTTCTACTTCTATCAGCTTCCTTGTTTATGATGATATAGGAGACAGTAGGAACTCCATCTTAGATTGGCTTCTTCAAGAGAGCTAAATCACCTTGAATCCTTGCTGATCAAGGATGATGACTTCGACAGGGTGGCTTGATGATGTTTTCAACAACGTTGATTTGATTTCAACACCAAATAGTTGTTGATGATGATGGCTTCTACTCGGTGTCCTTTTTGATGTATAGGTCCTTGATCTTCTTGAGATGGCTCTCCAATTTCTGCAAATTGCCTCTTCTTGAATGAGTGAAGATCTTCTTAGATCTGAAGTTTGACTCTTCAATGTAGATTCCTTTCTCTTGCTTTGATGCCTTCTAGAAAACTTTGATCCTTGATGACTTCCTTTTAGCTTTGATCCTTGTGTCTTCTTGCCAAATAGCCCTTTCTATGTATATATATGTTGACGCTAATTACTTGTGAGCTTACTTCTCTTACTTAGGTCTTCTTCTTTATTAGCTTATTAGATCTTTCATAAAGTCAATTACCAAAAACACAAGAGACACAAATTTAGGCTATTCTAGCTAGAGCCAAAACCTCTCCCTCTTGGAGAGGAAAACCCAAAAGTAATTCTTCTTCTAGATCTTCAATTGACAAATACCATGACCATGACCTAGAACCTTGACTTTAGTATGCCTCCAAGACCTTGTCATTGCTCCACTAGGCTTCTTATGCTGATCTTCTTTTCTATGCTACTTTGCACCAGGACTAGGAAGGCTCAGTTCCTAGTGATCTCCCTTTCTTCTCTTCTTTGAACTGTCCCTGGCCTCCTATAAATACCTTCTCAAATTGTCCTCGGCCTCCTAGAGATACCTTCTCGACCACACTTGATGCACACATTTAATGTCTCTTTCTTACCGTGGAAACCCTTCTCCACGTTGTGTATATTTCGGTCTCTTTCTGAAGTGTCTGAGATTAATACAGAGACCAGTGTAGTCTCACTTTCATACACTTTGCAATTCCGTATTCCTTATTTTGTGTTCCCTTCACTTTGCACTACTCTTGACACCCTTTACGTGACTGTTCCTTTCTTGTAGTATCTTCGGCCTACCTCAGAGATGTGAGGTAAGTATAGACCCAAAACATAGACCCTTTATTGCTGCGTTGTTCTCCTTGTTATCTTTGCCGAGTAGGCTTCTCTCTTTGCTGTTCCAAACCGCAGACTTACCCTTTCTGTGATTACAGACTTGTCCGAATTGTTCTCCCTAAATGAGACCGCAGATCCTTCCTTTTATAGAGACTGTCTTTCTCTCTCTAGGCTGACATGATTTTTCTGTGGGTGTGCCGACTTGTACATCTGTTTGAGGGCCAACTTGACAAGGGGTGTATTCAACTTATTTGAGCTAACTTCCTTGGAGCATTTTGACAAGGTCTTGCAGTATACAAATTACATCAATGATTGCCTTTACAAGTGTAACAACACTTCATATACATGACTCTAAATTATACATTTATGACAAGATGACAAATCCCTAAAGACGTCAAGAAGAAGTCTTTGACCTATATTAAAAACTCCTTGCTCATGAAACCTATGAAGCAAGCAATACAAACTGCATTTTATTATCCTTGTCTTCTTCATTACATAAATTCATAATTACTAGTCATTATGAAGACCGAACCTTGTTACACTTTCCAACACTGATAGCTCCATCTGCTTGACTTCCGACTTTCCTCATCCAACTTGCGGCCCTTTCAATCAATTCAACTGTCAACCATTGTGCTGTTACAATTGTGGTCACGCGGTGCTTTAAATCGATTCATAGTTGCAACGTTATTTAGGATTTAATTAATAATTATGTATTATATATTTAAATTATATATAACGTCATTATATAATCAGTCAAAAATTAATTTAATTAAAAAAAGGTTTAAGTTTTTAAAAAAAACCTTATTTATATTTATATAGTTTATCAAAGAAAAAAAAGAGTTAAAAAAATGGCTAAGATGGATAAGTATACTCCACCTCAGCCTCGCTCGATGTCTTCATCAATGTCGATGGTTGATTTCAATAAAAGATTGTTAGACCTTGAGACTAAGGTGACCAGACAGGGCGAAAAAATTGAGGCACTCCAGGATACAACAAAGAGAATAGAGAGCCAACTCGAGCTGAACCAGAATGAATTTAAAAATGATCAGGCAGTCCTTTCAAATAAGGTGGATCAAAATCACAATCAAGCAATGGTATTGTTGACTTGTATTTGTGACAAGTTGAAGGTTACACCCAATCAAATACTCTAGAGTAATGGCGCTACTCAGCACCTAGACTATGTAGATACATCAAACACATCAACCTCACATTCGAACCCTGAATCTCCAAAGGCATCTTCCATGCCTAATCAAAAAAATACTAACACGAATTTTCAAAATAGGCAGTTCTGGAATCCATACACAAATATGCCGCTATCAAATCAATTTTCTTTCTTCACTTCGCTGATAGCTACATATCAATGAAGAGCAAAACTTGAGCTCTCCAAATTTGAGGGTAATGAAAAATGCAGCGTTGTTTCGTTCAACAAAACAAAAGAATATTTCAAGAATTATGGTATTGATAATGAGGATGAAAAGATGAGGCATGCATCCATGCAAATGGAAGGCGAAGCATATAACTGGTATATGTGGTGGAAGAAGACAACACTTGCCATCAGTATGAAGAAATTCAAAAATGCATTCTTTAAAAGGTTCCAAGTTATCAAGGAGGAAGAATTCTTCTCAGCACTCAGTAGATTGCAACAAAAAGGCAATGTGGACGGATACAATTGGGAATGGGAAACTTTAGCCACACGAGTACTTGGAATATCTGAAACTCATCTCATTCGATCATACATCACAGGCAAAACTTGAGCTTCATGACATTACTTTGATAGAAGAAGCAAGACAAAAAGCAAAAGCTGCTGAAAAGAAACATGAAAAGATGCAGTGGCCAAAGGTTGAAAGAGTATATTTGAGACGAAGATTTTCCCAGGATGCGAACATGGATAATACAAAATATGTTCCACCGCATGTTCGTCAAGGAGACAAAACTAATTTGGAAATGCAGAGGATGAAAGAAGGTAAGTGAAGATGTTGTGGCGAAAAATGGGACCCCAGACACAGATGTGCTAAAGGGAAAGAAACCAAGAACCTATATACATGTGAAGCAACTAATGATTCAGACAATGAAGAATCAGACATAGAAGAAATTGAAGATTCCCCACAATTTTCTCCAGAACCAGATGATGAAAGTATTTCACAAGTATCATTATTGTCCATGACAAGTATATCACAACCCTAGACATTAAATTATAAAGGGACATATCAAGAAGAACAACGTAATGGTCCTAATCAATACTGGTAGCACCCACAATTTTTTGGACTCAACCATGGCGAAAAGACTCAACATTTTGACATTTCCCATGCCCAACATGAAGGTTATGGTAGCTGACGGCAAGAAAATTGAAAAGGTATGGAAATGCCATAAAGTCAAATTATAGATTCAAGACTATAATCTAGAATCTCCATTCTGCACTGTGCCATTAAGAGTGGATGTGGTCTTAGGTATCCAATGATAATAGACCCTAGGCACTTATTCTACCAACCATCAAAAGCAATTTATAAGATTTAAATGAGAAAGGCAGAAATACAAGTTATATGGATTCTAGCCACATGAGAATCAAGTTGTATCATCATCCCAAATGATGAAAATGATTCGGAAGCGAGCACCAACTTGTGTAGTATAGTGTCATCAATTAGAAATGTTAACTTCAAATTTGGTCCACGAAAAAGCACCAGAAATCCAAGAGCTAATTAAAGCACGAAAAAGTATTCCAAGATCTTCCAATGAAGATGCCTCCTAGAAGAGAAATCGAGCATACAATAGAAGTCAAAGCAGGATCGAATCCCATCAATATCAAATCATATCGATATCCACGTCATCAAAAAACTGAAATTGAGAGATTAGTCCAAGATATTTTAAAGTGTGGCATCGTCACAAAAAGTAGAAGTCCGTATGCTGCTCCAGTTGTATTAGTTCGAAAGAAAGATGGATCTTTCAGATTATGCATTGATTATCAAGGAATAAACAAAATAACAATTAAAAACAAATTTCCAATCCATTTTATCGATGAAATGTTGGATGAACTACATGGATCTAAATACTTCTCAAAATTGGACTTGGTCAGGGTATTACCAAGTCAGGATAAGGTTGAAAGACATAGCAAAAACGATGTTCTGAACACATGAAGGTCATCACGAGTTTAAAGTAATGCCTTTTGGGTTAACCAATGCACCAACAACATTCCAATTTACGATGAATGAGCTATTCCGTCCATATCTAAGGAAGTTTTTGTTAGTGTTCTTTGATGACTTTTTAATTTATAGTAAAACATGGAAGCAACACCTACACCATTTGGAGCAAAGACTTACTGCATTAGAAGAGCATCAGTTCTATGCCAAGAAATCCAAAAATGCACTTTTGGGAAACAAGTAGATTATCTCGGACATATAATATCCAAGGAAAGAGTAAAAGTAGATCCTAATAAGATCAAGGCTATAAAGGAATGGCCCAAACCAGTTAATATCTCCAAGCTAAGAGGATTCCTGGGATTGACCGGGTATTATCGAAGATTTATTAAAAACTATGCCCATATAACCGCATCCCTAATGAACCTTCTAAAGAATAACTCATTTTGATGGAATGATGAAGCAAAAAAGTGTTTTGAAGACTTGAAGGAAGTTATGTCTAAAGCCCCTGTATTGGCAACTCTAGACCATAGTATTAAAAACCAAAACCGTTGACCGCACTGATCCACCTAATAAACTGGGTTTTAAACTGGAACCGGTCAAACCGAGACTGGTTAGATCTCAATGAACCGATTGTTGATTTTTGTAGCATCAGAAAGTGTTTCAAGTCTCAAAATTTGTGAGGAGGCTTGGACATCAGTATTCTAAAGAACCCAAAAATCGTTTGGGGATATTCTACTTTGTTTGTGTTTTATTAAAATAATTAATTATTTTAATGAGGACCCTAAGTCTAAACTAAGGGGAATTAAATAATTAATGTGTATTAATAAAACATAGTATGAATCTTCTAGAAAACGAAGATCAAGTGAAGTTTTAATCTTAGCCATTGATTGGACTTCTAATTTGGGCCGTTGATTCGTCGACGAGAAGATTATAAAAGAAGACTTGAGGGCCATTTGGAATGTACGCTGGGCAAGTGTTTAGTGACCCGAGGGAAGTCGATTTTGAAGGAATAAAATTTGATTTCAGAGGGAGAATTGCAGGGTGAAGGAAGCAGATGGTTTGAGCAGTGTCTAGGTTTGAGGGAAGGAGGTAGTAAAAGATCCGAGAAGCAGCACAGAGGCCCTGCGAAGTGTTGACGTAGGCATATGTTGTCTTTGCATAGAGGGGCACGCAGGAGAGACGCAGTGACACAGGGAGGGCTGGCGATTCCCTCAGGTGTCAAAAATTCTTCTGGGTACTGGAGAAGAATTCTCTCAAGTGTATCTCAAGAAGTTTTTTCAATTGTTTCTGTCAGACTTTCCTTGTTAATATTTCACTACTGAAGAATAATATAAACCCTCATCTGCTGCACCAATTTTCCCACTTTGGGTTTTCTGGGCACAATTGTCTAAAAACAACTGTGTCTATGTGATTGATTCTTATGCTTGTATTTTCTACTGTTCTGTTCTCTGCATATACATGGTGATTACAACAGTAGTGTTTATTTCAAAATTTATTGGAATAATTTTGCAAATAACTTATTGTATGTAGGAGAAATAAATCTATCACTGCAGTAGTATTTTAAGATTGAAATTTTCACATGGTATCAAAGCGGAGAGTGAGTAATAGGAGTGGAGATTCTGCAATGGAACGAAGATAAGACGTTGCTGCAACAACAACTCGGAAAGGTTCACGCAACTCTCTATTGAAGAAGGAAACAATGAAAGAGCAGATGGATCACGACGTTTCTGTTCTGGCATCCAGATTGGAAGAAGAATTTGCTTGTGTGTCAAGCTCTTCTTCTCCAGAGATATGATATATTGACAGTGGAGCTTCTGCTCACATGACAAGAGTACGAGAATGTTTATCAAACTACCAAAAAGAGTAGATGAATTTTAAAATCACCATGGGTAATAAGGAGAAATGTACCCCTGTTGGAAGAAGTACCATAGTGTTTCAAAATAGAATCTGGTAATAAGCTTCGGGCCACCAATGTGCTGCATGTGCCTGGTTTGGGGATGACCTTGCTCTCTATGTCACAGCTTCAAAACAAAGGTTATGACATTTACTTCATTGGCAAAAGAGTATACCTCAAACACCCGAGTTGGAAGAAGAAGGCACAAATCGGAGTCAGGATCAATAAACTCTACAAGTTATAGCTCGAATCCCCAATGGCACTGATAGGCAACACTGATGAGAAGGATTTGAATGAACTAAGGCACAGGAGAATGGGGCACTTACACCATGGGGCCTTAAGAATTCTCAAGAAGACTATCACGGGAGTTCCAGAACTGAGCACCAAGCGAGATGATGTCTACAGAGGATGCGTATTGGGGAAGTATGCCAAGGCAACGTACCATAGAAGCAATAATAGGGCTAAAAGTGTGTTGGGCTTAATACACTCCGACATCTGCAGACCAATGTCCACTAGAGCTCTTAGTGGTGCAGAATATTTCAACACCTTTATTGATGACCATTCCAGGAAGACTTCGATCTACTTTTTGAAGACAAAGGACGAAGTCTTTGATCGATTCAAGGAGTTTAAAGCTCTGGTGGAGAATCTGACAAGAAAGCAGATAAAGACACTGCGATCAGACAATGGTGGAGAATACATCGATAAAGACTTCATAGCTAAGTTACTTGACACGGGGATTTGGGATTCGATGGACACGGGGATTTGAGAATCGGATTTCGAACACGGTGACCCCCGGAACAAGACACGTACAGATACGTTATATATATAGATATATATATATATATATATATATTAAAAATGAGATATTTTTTACACAAATTCATACAAATTCATTGATTCAAACATAGATTTAAGACCTCAAATACTCATACATGATACATTGATACATTGATACATCATACAATTGTCAATCATACATATTACAATTTACAAATTTACTCAGAAAGATAAGATAGTAAGATACTGTAGTTTTCTCATTAAGTCATCAGAATCAAAATGTGTTATGTAAGTACACTGCCAATGGCAAATAGAAATAGAAAATACAAAACAACTGCAATCTACAAGTCTACAAGACTACAAGCCTGAAGCCTCAATGAGTCAGAGTCGATGAGTCATCAATCCTCATCATCATAATCAACATCACTGTCCTCATCCTGATCATCATGCTCACCACTACTCTCCTCTGCTGCATCCTCCTCCTCTGTCATCTCTGCATCTGCTAGTGTGGAGGATGACGCCTCTACTGTATCGACATCATCAAATGTGATAGGCTCTAGCACTGGCGCATTGAGATCCGAGTTGGCCAATGCCAACTCAACATTGCTGTCTAGACCCATATCATCAGGAAAGACATCCCACATCTTTGTCTTTCCCTTCAACCAATCCTCCCTCTGCTTGTAGATTAGAGGAAGGTTGGTGTGCACATACACCATTGTCTTTGCCTTGGACTGCTCAAGCCTGCTCTTCTTCACACTATACAAATTCCCATATGTGCTCCAATTCCTCTCGCAACAAGAGGATGAAGTCACCTGAGAGAGGAGCCTCATGGCTAACTGCTGTAGAGGAGGCTTGTTGCCCCATGAGTTGCCCACCAAGAATAAGGCTTCTTAGCCCTCTTGTCTCGAATCACATCATAGCCTGCAAATTGCCCAGTGCCTGTGGAAAAATTTGCAAAGGCATCCTCCACCTCGTCAAGGGATGCCCTCTCTTGAAAAATCCTCATGAATGCATCTTTCCTCCCCTGTGAGATTTCACCATCCATGTGAGGAGGGAATCTGTGGGAAGGTTCACCATTCAACCACTCATGCCTGTAGTATTTTGGGTTCAAGGAGTGAGCCAAACAATGTAAAGGTGTGCAATTCTTGTCCCATCTGCTGATAAGAATATCCTGTATGATGGTGAAGAAGGCCTCTAGGGAAGTCTCATACTCTGGGCACTGACTCTGTAAAACAATGGTCCTCACAGACTCAATCATGGAATCCCATCCCTCATAAACCTCTCCTAGGATGGGTTGGTCTGTATCTGCAAAATGAAGCAAGGAAATGGTAGGCTCCATGATCTGAATAACTAGATCTACCTTCTCCCACCAGATATCATCCAACACTGTGTCCTTCACTTTCTTTGAGGCTGCTTGATCCGTCTTTCTCCAAAAAGACCAAAAATCTGAAATAACGATGGCCCCAAGAGCGGTCTTGAGCTCCCTCAACCTCTTCAACATGATGAATGAAGTGGAAAACCGTGTATTCACAATCTTAAACAATGATAGATTGGTGTACTTCTTGTAGATAGTGAGGGCATTTGTATGGTTTTGTACAAACTTGCGGATATGACGTGCATCCTCAATAATGGCTCCAATCCAAAGCACATCATAGGCAATAGATTTCAGTGCCAAGTTCAATGAATGGACAATGCAAAGTGTCCAAAATATTTGTGGATATTTTGCTTCCACAATCATGCTAGCAACCTTGCAAACAGGTGCATTATCTGTAATGATTTGCACACAAGAATCGACACCTACATCTTCAATAATTTTAATAAATAACTCACTCATATATTGTGCATCCTTGTACTGTCCAAGTGCATCCACTGATTTCAAGAAAACTGGACCATTCAGGGATGACACCATGAAGTTGATGAGTGGGTGGCGTGCTGGATCTGTCCATCCATCAGAAACAATGCTAACCGTAGATGTTGGTCATGCTGATTTAATAGGCTCAAGCATTTTGTCCACCTCTTTCTTTGCTTTTGTCAACAATGTGGTTTTGATCTTCTCTGACCCAGGAGGCACATGCCCTGATGGAGCTCCATGACTAAAAGCTCGACACATCTCAATAAATAGAGGTGATCGTGAAACATTAAAGGATATGAAGTTTTGATAGAAAAAAAAAATGCAATGGTGAGATTAGGCTCTTCCCTCTTCTCTTTTTGAAAAATCTTGTCCATTGGACCAATTGCAGTTTCCTTTCTTTTTGCTGATTGTCCCCTACTAAAACTCTCAAAAGGGAACTTGTTGCTGCTTTTCCTTAAAGAATGGAAGGGGGTCATCATTCTTGTTTTTTATTTATTTTGATGCCACAGTTTCCGCACCAACAATTTGCTCTTTCTCCAATTCCTTCCTCTGTGGCGATTCAACTGCTGAACAAGCTTGAATGCCACAACCTGGAAAAGCCAACAAATGAGCTTTCACACGAAAATATGTGCTAGTGAAATGGGAGTTGCAAAAATTGCATTTCCATAAACAATTGCCTCCTCCCTTTGCCTTGCTGCCTGGCCTTGCCTCTCTTGTCACATATTTCCAAAATGGGTATTTGGGGTCATGAGTTTGCTTTCCGTGCACATTCGAAGCTACTGTTGCAGCGCAACTTCCAATAGATGGAATACTTCCAGACCCTAATGAAACAGGGACAGGAGGGGCATCTCTAATGGGGACATTCTTCCCGTTTCTTTGCCCCTGTCTTGCTGCCCTTTATTGAGCCATGAATCCTATAAAAAATAAACAAAAATGACCAAATACATAAAACATATGCACGTGCAAACACTAACGACAAACTAAATGTAAAAACATAGAGTGACAATGCACTTACCGGATGCTCTAATGTCTTTGAAAAAACTCCCTTTCTCCTTGCTAACCCTTGCTCCCTGCTCACTTCACAAACAAATAGCTGTGAGAAATAATGAGAGAAATCAGACTTTTATAACTCAACATCGCATTCTTTCGCTGGTCGAATCCGGTTGTACGTGATTCGTTCGTGTCCGTACAGGACACGATCGAGATTCGACATGTCTTGTACGGACATGATCAAATCCTGTGAATTGGGTACGAATCTGTACGTATTGTATCTGATACGACGAATTCGGGACACGTGGGCCCCACCCAACGAATCTGGTTTCTTAGCTTCACAGAGTTCTGCGCAAGGGAAGGCATTAGAAGAGAGTGGACCGCTCCGTATAATTCGAAGTAGAATGGAATTGCAGAGAGAAAGAATAGAACTATTATCGAGGCTGCAAGGGCAATGCTGTATGATCAAGACATGCACAAATTGTTGTGGGTTGAAGCTTATAATACAACTGTTTATGTACAAAACAAGATTCCTCACAGTGCATTGGGTAACATCACTGCAAAAAGTGTCTTCACTAGCAGGAAGCCAGAGGTGAGCCACTTTAGGATCTTTGGCAGTGTGGCATACTTCGATGTACCCGAAGAGAAGAGAAAGAAGTTGGATAAGACTGCGGAAAAGGGATATCTGGTGGGACATAGCGAGGCTGCAAAGGCTTACCGGATCTACATTCCCGAGAGCAAGAAGATTGTAGTGCGCTGGGACATTAACTTCATGGAGGAAAGGGCCTTCAGGAAATCTCAGGAGATGCCTTCTACAACGCAGTCTTAGGATAATCCGCTGGTCCAACCACAACGACCTGTGGAGGATAACACGAGTGCTTCTCCAAGATACGAGGATCCAAGGGATACATCTTCTGAGGAGTTGCAAGAAGGAGAGCAGGTAGATCCACCCACTACCAGTAGAAGAACGACCAGGGAATTACGAAAAATTCTGAGGGATGCAAAGGAGTTTGTCGGAGCCCCCAGAAATGAGAAGAGGCAACACAGGCAACCCAATAGGTACCAAGCCTTGGTAGCCCAGGTTGGGGAACCCTCTAGTTTTTAGGAGGCAACTCAACATCAAGTGTGGGTAGATGCGATGGTGGAAGAATACAACTCCATCATGACAAATGATGTCTGGGAAGTGGTTCCTAGGCCTTTGGACAGATCAGTTGTGGGTTCGAGATGGATCTACAAGATCAAATATGCTGCAGATGGCAGCATCAAGAAATTTAAAGCCAAGCTTTTGGTTAAGGGGTACGCTTAGAAGGAAGGAATAGACTATGAAGAGACCTTCTCCCCAACAACCCGATATACTTCAATTAGATCCGTCATATCCCTTGCTATGCAGATGGGACAGGAGATTTACCAGATGGATGTCAAGACTGCATTCTTGAATGGGGCGATAGAAGAAGTATATTTTGAACAACCAGAGGGTTTTGAGACGCATGAGCAGAAAACTCATGTGTGCAGGCTCATGAAGGCCTTGTATGGACTAAAGCAAACCTGTAGAGCTTGGTATGGTCGAATTGACAACTACTTACAGAAGATGGGATTTGTCAAGAGTGACGCAGATCCCAATCTCTACTATCTGAGAGTAGAGGATGAGCCTCTGATACTGGTGTTGTACATAGATGATCTATTTCTGACAGGATCATCTAGGCTCATCAAGGACTGCAAGGAGAATTTAGCTGTAGAATTCGACATGAAGGATCTAGGGCTGATGCATTACTTTCTGGGGTTGGAAGTTTTGCAACAGAAGGGTGAGATCTTCCTTGGTCAAGGAATATATACTACAAAAATTCTGAAGAGGTTTTAGATGGAGGACTGTAGACTCATGGCTACTCCAATGATAACCAACTAGAAGAAAATTGATAACTTTGAAGATGATGAGGCTGATCTTACCTTGTATAGGCAGCTCATAGGATCTCTGATGTATTTGGTGATTAATCAACACTAGGCAAAACACCTGTTATGCTGTTAATAACCTTAGTCAGTTCATGGTGGAACCCAGGAGGGCTCATTGGGTTGCAACCAAACATGTTCTTAGATATCTACAAGGAACAATCGAGCTTGGATTGAAATACACCCTTGGCAATGTCATCATGTTGAGTGGGTTGACTGATGCAGATTGGGCTGGAAGCCCAGTAGATCGAAAAAGTATCAGTGGGTACTGTTTCAGTGTTGGATCTGTGAAAATTTCTGAATCTTACTTTATGTAGAAATTCTACTGTTATATCTGGTTATACTTCTATTTAAAAAATTTATTAATGCTGAAATATTCAGATTAACATCGAAGTAAACACATAACAGACTTTCACTGATTCAGATCTAAAGCAGAAATACATGCACACATAGACAAAGCGACACAAGATCTTTTGGACAACTGTTGCCGGAAAAATCCAATGCGGGAAAATGGGTCTTCTGGTTGCTGGAGGGTTTATATTATTAAGTAGTTTCTGAATATAACAAATCTGAGCAACTTACTGGTTAACCTGACAGAGAAAAAGATTGATCTGCAACCAACTTGCTGCTCTGAGACCAAAAGGCTCATTGATCCACACCCTCAAACGAGATTTACAAGACTCAGCCAATTTCTGGCCCTAGACACCCCATCGCTGTCGCTGAAGCCCCTGCGTCAGCCCTGTCAGCCTCTGTGCTGGCCTGAAGAGGGCTGCGTAACCCCAAAATGGGTGACGCAGACCCCATGCTGACCTAGAAGAGTCTCTGTGTAACCCTGGATAGATCATGCTTCTTCTTCCCTTACTGCCTCTTTGATGCCAACGCTGCATCATTTTCCTTTTCCTTCTTCGCCTTACTTGACCCTGTGCTTTACTGCCTCTTGGTGAATCGACTGAGTTCTTCTTGACGAAGGATTGCTCACATATTGTCCCAGTAGGGAAGGTTCGCTCTGCCCAAGACACTTTCGACAAAGGTTTCCCACTCTTCTGTAACTGCATTGAGTGCAGTCCTTACCATCACATCATCCTCCACCTTTGCTCCCATGGTAGACAACTCATCTCTGATCGACTATAGTCTGAAAAGTAATGGCTCTATTTATTCTTCCTTGGTCATCATGAATGACCGCAACTGATTCTCCAAAAGCATTCTCCTCTGGATGGACTTCCCTTCATATAGGGCTGTTAAGGCTTTCCACATCTCATGAGCTATTTTCTTTTCAGCTATGTGTGGAACTATATGATCCTTAACCCCATCCATAATGAAATGTTTGGCATGTGCCGCAACTTTCTCATGCTTCTTCAGGAGATCCACAGCGGTCGGCGTGGCCAAGAATTTTTCTGCATGGTCTCTTAAACCATATGCCTCCATGACTACCAAGATTCTAGCCTTCTAGACTGCAAAGTTGGAGAGGCCGTCCAACCTATCTTGATCACGTAGTTCATGAGGTGCCATCTGCTCAGATATACTCTGTCGGAACAGATCTTCCTCTCCCCGCTTCTCTACTGAAGCTCAAATCTAGTGTCCTTGGCGAAAAGGCACCCTCTGCTCCCTCTGACAACTGATTTCCTCTCTTGGAAATCCGCCAAATCAACGAAACAACTCTCTTCGAACCACTGATCAATCTGTAGATTTCTTTGGCTAGAAACCCTCTGAGAAGTTGATCTCCTCCCGCTCTTTGTCACCTAGTGCTTAGGCTAAGTTCTGAACCTTCACAAATTTAACACCACTAGCAACTTCTGAAGTTCTGCAACACTTTTTCGGCATTTCTGAATCATCACGACTTCAGATCTGCATCACCCTAGCTGGCCTCTGCCTGAGCAGACGGTCCCATCACTATCTCTGCACAGTAAGTATGTGGGCTTGCGTGTAGGCTACGTAGGACTGCGTCACTCTGGCCTCTGCCTGACTTTGCTCCCTCTGTTGCTGCGCTGTCCCTTCAGATCTGACTTTCTGTGGCTGCTGCTACTCTCTCCGCTGCTTTTTGCAACAAGATTCTTCAGTCTTCTGCTGGTGACCTTGCTAGATCTTCAATCGCTCTGATACCATGTGAAAATTTCTGAATGTTACTTTATGCAAAAATTCTTCTGTTACATCTGGTTATACTTCTCCTACTTAAACAAGTTATTAATGCTGAAATATTCAGATTAACATCGAGGTAAACACATAGCAGACTTTCACCGATTTAGATCTAAAGTAGAAATACATGCACACATAGACAAAGTGACACCAGATTTTCTGGACATCTGTCCTCGGAAAAACCCAATGCGGGAAAACCAATCTTCTGGCTGCTGGAGGGTTTATATTATTAAGCAGTTTCTGAATACAACAAATTTGGGCACCTTACTGGTTAACCCGACAGAGAAAAAGATAGATCTGCAGCTAACCTGTAGTTCTGAGACCAAAAGATTGACTGATCCACGCCCAAAAATGGGATTTACAAGACTCAACCAATTTTTGGCCTTAGACACCCTAGCGCTGCCGCTGAAGCCCCTACGTCAGCCCTGTTACCGTCTGCATGCCTCTGCGCTGGAGAGGGCTGCGTAACCTTAAAATGGGTGATGTAGACCCTACGCTGCCCTAGAAGGGTCTCTGTGCAACCCTGGAGGGTCCCCTGTTGCCCAGCGCTGCCCTAGAAGGGACTGCGTAGCTGAAGTTGCTCTCTACACTGCGTAGCTGCTGAGTAACTACTGCTGTTGCTTCTGCTTCTCTGCGCTGCCTTTGGTTGCTGCTCTTTGCCTCTTCCTGATTCTTGGCACTGGGATCAGACCATCCCCTTTGTCAATACTACCCCTCTCTGCAGCTGAAACACTTCTGAAATTCTTAGCAAACCACGCCGTAGAATTTCAACTTAGTCTCAATGCTCTGCCTCCGTGTGTGTGTTCTTCAACTGACCCCAAGCCTTTCCTTTATACTTTCTCGTTGGGAAACCAACGACCATGATCTAATCTTGAATTGATAGCTAAGATTAAAAGAAAGCTTGATCCGTGTGACTTGAGTCATTTCCATCACATTTTTTAGTTAATCACCTTTAATATTTTAATTTTCCTAAGTTAGACTTCAGGTCCTTAATTAAAAATATTAATTAATTAATTATCTCCCAAACTGGATGGAATTTCCCAAATCCCTTTCTGGGTCTTGGAGATCTCATGTACTCTAGTCCCTCCACAAATTTTGGGAGCTAGAGCACATCCGATGCTACCCCAACACTCAAGAAAACTCAACAGGATCAGGAATGACCTCCTGGTGCAGCAGGAAACATAAATCCGTGGCTCTGAGCTCAACAGAGGCAGAATATATGCAGCAAGCACGACTTCGTGTGAGGCCATATGGCTTCGAAAATTGCTTGTGAACTTACTCAAGGAAAAGATGGAAGCGACCAACATTGTATGTGATAATCAAAGTTGCCGGAAGCTCTTTGAAAATCCTGTGTTTCACGATCGGTCGAAGCACATTGACATCAGGTGTCACTTCATCAGAGACTGTGTCCAACAGGGAGTTGTACAATTGCAGCACTCTCCAACATGAGAACAAGTGGCGGATATCCTCACTAAAGCTCTGGGGAAGACCAAGTTTGTCTACTTCAAAGAAACGATGGGGATGATCAAGAATCCATTTCAGTAGCAAGAATGGAAGGCTTAGGATTTAGAAGGAGCGCAGTACAAATGAGGCAGTGACAGTGGCAGTGTCATGGGCAGCAGTACATAGGGAAGCAGTGCAGCAGATAAGGGGAAGCAGCCAGGCATCAACAGTGCAGCAGATGAGGGGTAGCAGCTAGGCATCAACAGTGGAGAGGATGCTTCAAGACATAGTAGCATGTAGCAAGCATATTGCTAGAATACTTTTCTTGCTAAGAGGGAGTGTTGATTTTTGTAGCATCGGAAAGTGTTTCAAGTCTCAAAATTTGTGAGGAGGCTTGGACATCAGCATTCTAGAGAACCTCGAAATCGTTTGGGGAAATTCTACTCTGTTTTTTTGTTTTATTAAAATATTTAATTATTTTAATGAGGACCCTAAGACTAAACTTAGGGGAATTCAATAATTAATGATTATTAATAAAACAGAGCATGAATCTTCTAGAAAACAAAGATCAAGTCAAGTTTTAATCTTAGCCATTGATTGGACTTCTAATCTGAGCCATTGATTCGTCGACGAGAAGATTATAAAAGAAGACTTGAAGGCCATTTGGAAAGTAAGCCAAGCAAGCGTTTAGTAACCCGAGGGTAGTCGATTCTTAAGGAATAGAATTCGATTTCAGAGGGAGAATTGCAGGGAGTAGGAAGCAGAGGGTTTTAGCAGTGTTTGGGTTCGAGGGAAGGAGGCAGCTAAAGATCCGAGAAGCAGTGCGCAGGAGTAGCACAGAGGTCCCACGCAGTGGTGACGCAGGCATACACTGTCTCTGCATAGAGGGGCACAAAAGAGAGACGCAGATTGATGCAAGGAGGGCTAGTGACTCCCTCAGGTGGCAAAAATTCTTCTAGGTCTTGAAGAAGGATTATCTCAGGTGTATCTCAAGAAGTTTTCTCAAATGTTTCTGTCAAATTTTGCTTGTAAAGATTTCCCTTCTGAAGAATAATACAAACTCTCATCTGCAGCACTGGTTTTCCCACATTGGGTTTTTCCGGAGACAATTGTCCAAAAATAATTGTGTATGTGATTGATTCTTATGCTTGTATTTTCTGTGGTTCTGTTTTCTGCATATACATGGTGATTACTGCAGTAGTGTTTATTTCAAAATTTACTGGAATAATTCTGTAAATAACTTATTGTAAGTAGGAGCACTAAATCTATCACTGCAGTCGTATTTCAAGATTGAAGTTTTCACACCAGTTTCAAAAAACACATGAAATAATTATTTTTTAATGAAAAAAAATTGTTTTTAAGATTTTAAACCATGATTCCAAACCAATAGATACAAAATATGCAAAGTTTGCTCATATATATACCATGTAAAGGTGAAAATATCAAAATGGCACCAAGTGCAATACATATCAACAACAAAATATATAATCAATGAGGCTCTAAATGGCCTCTAGAGTCTAGAAACAAAAATTCAATCAGATTCAAGGTTGGACATCAGTTAATCAAAGGCTTGGAGTTTGTGTACAATATATTTTTGCAGAAATACAAGACAATTGCAGTTATTATTCTGGGATTCATGTGGTATGCCTTTAGTAGTAGTGTTTTTCTTCTGTTTCATCATTATATTGAATGTTTAGTTTTCCTTAATCCGTTAGCATGCTTTCAATGATTGTCTCATGAGGTGTTAAACAAAATTCATAATTTCTATACTCTGTTTTTATGAGATTCTCATTTTATCTCTTTTCTTCTGATAAATGAACTCATAAACTCTATGTTCATTTTGATCTCTCTTTTTCTATCCTATACCACAATGACAACACAAAAGTGCTACTGAACATACCTACCTTGCCCCAGTATATCCCTGCAATTAAACCATTTTGAAACATTCACCTAGTTCCCTAGACCTTTGAGTCTGATCCAACAAACCCTAAAAATTTAAACCCTCATTGAGCTTCATAACTAGCCTAGGATCAATTTCTCCCTCCAGTCATTCCATTGGCTGAGATTACAGAGAGAGCCCTCTCTGATTTGGTAGGGCTAGCTACCAAGTCGAAAGTGGTCCGAGGTTACCTCTTTCGGTCTCCTTCTCGGCCTTGAGACACTGTGGAGGATAACAATCTCGAAGCGAATGACCTGTTGTGCTCCCAAGTGGCTTTGGAGCACAAAAACATCCTCATGGGTCTCCAAGTGGATCGAACAACCCTGTACTCCATATGTAAGAGCTGGAACAATGATGCAAACCCTCCCTTTGCCTCCCATGGAGAGACATAACCCCATCTGGGCCATGGATCAACTGCCAGGTATGTGGTGCAAGTGTGTAGTTGGCTGGGCAAGGTTGTCCAAGCACATCATCATCATTAAATAGGTGAAACGCGAGTTAGCAATGGATGGTACTAAAGGATCCCATGGCATGGCTCTGCTCTCTGCTATGGTGGAGGTCCATGGCTCTCAACGTGTGCCTTACAATTGCCACCCTTACAAATGCCACTGTGACCCTCTAGAGGGATTGGACCATGTATAGAGAGACCAAACCCCAAGATAAAGACTCACTTGTAATCCTGTATAAGATCCAATGCGTCTCCTCACCTTCTAGTCCAACAAATCATCAGTGTAATTGAGTAAATGAGCTTACAAACGATGAAACAAAGTGGATACTTCATAGTGGCATGTCCTACCATAATGGGCTTTAGAGTGTACAGGTGCCTCCAAGTTCAAGAAGAGGGTTAACCAATGACCCTTATTAGGTGGTTCTAACCTCGAAGGGAGTGATAGGTCCATGGTACATCCATCAAGTGGCAGGTGTCATGTGACATAATGATGGAAGAAAGTGGGGCATTAGGGGAAGGCTCCAAGTAAGTCACATGCCATAGTACAAGGGTAGCTAAGATAAGGGAAGCCCACACTTGGGTATATGAATGCAGGAGGGAGTAATCGTGGTACATGATTTACCTCAACCTTTGTTTTTCCACCCTTATTCATATGTTTTTTGCCTTTTATTTATTTTTCTTTTAGAATTGCTCAGGGCTCTAGGGGATGAGAGCATGATGTGAATGATGTAGCAGTGAATACCCTGTTGATTTTATGGTAGCATCGGATGTGCTCTAGGCTTGTAGCTTTGGATATAGGCTAAGACACATGTATTCCATAA
The DNA here is from genome assembly GCA_034641835.2 of Pinus albicaulis. Lineage (NCBI taxonomy): Eukaryota > Viridiplantae > Streptophyta > Pinopsida > Pinales > Pinaceae > Pinus > Pinus albicaulis. The sequence continues at coordinate 1,905,439,893 of CM076575.1, read as the reverse complement.
TACCTAGAAATGGTTTTGGAAAATTCCACTTAGAGATGGTTTAATTAAATTAATTAATCGTTTTTTAATGTTTTCCTAAGTCAAAACTTAGGGAAACTGATTAATTAAAGGGTATTAATTAAACCAAGTGTGAATCTTCTAGATAAAGTCATGCATCATGTCCAAGTTAGTCCTAGCCCTTGATTATGTTTTAATCTTGGTCGTTCAAGGGTCAACGAAGGATTATAAGGAGGGTGAGGGGCCTATGGAAAAGGACATCAGATGGAGAAAGAATCGAGAGATCGATTTCTTCAGTCGAAGGAAGAATCGAAGTGATTCTAGATTGCAGAGAGGGGGAGGTGGTATCTCTAGGAGGGAGAATTTATGAAGAATAAGGAGTGCAGGAAGAGATGTGAGAAGGGAGCCATAGTAGTAGCGCAGAGATAGCCAAGCAACAGTTATGCTGGGCCAGTGCAGAGCAGTAGAGGGAGTTTCAATTTTAGTTGAGGAGACAACTGAGTATTCATCCAGTAGCCGGAGGGCATTTCCGGAAGAGGAGAAAACTCTAGTCTCACACTGCGGTGAGCACAGAGGCAGCCAATCGAGCAGCAGCAACAGTGACGCAGTGATAGTGTGAGTGATGCAGTCACTCCGGAAAAATCACGTAGAGGCATTTAGAGTGGGTGCAGGTTGGTGTCAGAACCTTGTGGTGAAGTGAGAATTGTCTCACTAAGCTCATTCTCATCAGATTTATTGAGGTGATTGATTGATAAAAACAATCACACATTTTGTACTCATAATTTCTACATAATAAAGAAACTCTCATATCTGATGCACCGATGTTCCCGGGTTGGGTTTTTCCGGGGACGATTGTCCAAAAATAACGGTGTCTATGTGTGAATACTTGTGCTATTTCTTCATATTGTTTATTTGTTGTGAAGATTGCAACATATTTTATTTTGATATTTAACACAGTAAATTGTTAAATAATTGTGTGAGAATGCAATAGAAGAAATATAATCAGTAGCTGCAATAGAATTCTACATTATAGAATTTTCACATGGTATCAGCGCTGTCAAATCCAAAGGAAGCGGAGTCAAAGAAGGGACTGTGTAATCCAAAAGCTTCAGAAGGGATGCAATGTAGAGAAAAGAAAGCATAGATAAGTATGGCAGACTTTGATGTTTTATCCTCCAAGTTAGAAGAGGATTGTGCATGTTTGTCAAGTTCAGCATCTGCAGGAATCTGGTATATTGATAGCGGGGCTTCAACTCATATGACTGAAGTACGAGAATATTTCTTAAGCTATAGTGAGGAGCAGATGAACTTCCAAATCACTATGGGGAATAGCACGAAATGCACTCCAGTTGGGAGAGGAGCCGTAGTGTTTCAGACGGAAGTCAAAACCAGTGTCATGATCATAGATGTACTACATGTGCCAGGGCTAGGCATGAATTTAATCTCAGTATCTCAGTTGCAGGACAAAGGGTATGACATACACTTTGCTGGAAAGAAGGTATATATCAAGCACCCTAGTTGGAAGCAAACAAGGCAGATTGGAGTTAGAAGCAACATATTATACAGGTTGCAGCTGGAGTCTCCGATAGCACTAATTAGTAGTAATCTTGAAGACAAGAAAGGGTTGAATGAACTTTGTCATAGAAGAATGGGACACTTGCACCATGGTGTATTTAAGATGCTCAGAGAAACAGTCGATGGGGCACCTGTTCTTAGTATGGAGCATGATGATTTATGCCGAGGATGTGTACTTGGGAAGTACACTAAGGCAACTTTTCCGAGAAGTGAAAATGGAGTAGCAAGCATATTGGGACTGATACACTCATATATATGTGGACCTATGTCCACTAACGCTTTCAAGGGTGGCAAATATTTGTCACATTCATCAATGATCACTTCAGGAAAACCTGGATCTACTTCCTAAAGACTAAAGATGAAGTCTTTGAAAGGTTCAAAGAATTCAAAGCTCTTGTTGAAATTATGATGGGGAAGAAAATCAAGACGTTGCATTCAGATAATGGTGGAGAATACGTAGATGGAGACTTCGCAGATTTCTGTGCAAAGGAGGGCATCAGGAGGGAGTGGACTGCGCCATACAATCCCGAACATAATGGTGTGGCAGAACGGTAAAACAAGAAATTGTAGGTGCAGCCAAGGCCATGTTATTCGACCTTGACTTACCTAGATATTTATGGGCTGAAGCATGCAATACGACAGTGTACATCCAGAACAGGACTCCTCATAGAGCATTGGGGAAGAAGACTCTTGAAGAGGTTTTTACAGGGAAGAAACTAGAGGTAGGGCACCTTTGGATATTTGGTAGCATGGCATACTGTCATATACCTAGTGAGAAGAGAAGCAAGCTTGAGCAGACTATAGAGAGGGGGTATCTTGTAGGATACAATGAAACCTCCAAGGCATATAGGATCTATATTCCTAGTAGCAGGAAGGTTGTGATAAGACGCGATGTCAAGTTCATGGAGGATAGAGCTTTTTAGAAATCGCCTGATATGCCGGCAGAGGATCAAGGTGCAAAAGTTCCTTTAGTGCAAGAGCAATAGGGGCACCAAGATGATAAGACTGAAAGACAGACGGTGGTACCTAGTACAGGTACTAACATTTTCACAGAAGAGGATCAGGAGGAGACCTAAGTCACCTGATACGGGGATTTGGGATTCGATGGATATCGTGATTCGAGAATCGGATTCGGGATACGGTGACCCTCGGAACAGAACACTTCCGGGATACGATACGTTATATATTATTTTATTAAAAAATATATATATATATATTAAAAATTAGATATTTTTTACACAAGTTCATACAAATTCATTGATTCAAACATAGATTTAAGATCTTAGATACTCATACATGATACATTGAAATTTGATACATTGATACATCATACATTTGTCAAATTTACTCAGAAAGACAAGATAGTAAGATACTGTAGTTTTCTCATTAAGTCATCAGAATCAAAATGTGTTACATAAGTACACTGCCAATGGCAAATAGAAATAGAAAATACAAAAAAACTACAGTTTACAAGACTACAAGCCTGAAGCCTCAATGAGTCAGAGTCAACGAGTCATCAATCCTCATCATCATAATCAACATCACTGTCCTCATCCTGATCTTCATGCTCACCACTGCTCTCCTCTACTAGATCCTCCTCCTCTGTCATCCCTTCGTCTGCTGGTGTGGAGGATGACGCATCTACTAGATCGGCATCATCAAATGTGATAGGCTCTAGCACTGGCGCATTGAGATCCAAGTTGGCCAATGCCAGCTCAACACTGTTGTCCAGACCCATATCATCAGGAAAGACATCCCACATCTTTGTCTTTCCCTTCAACCAATCCTCCCTCTGCCTGTAAATGAGACGAAGGTTGGTGTGCACATACACAATTGTCTCTGCCCTGGACTACTCAAGCCTGCTCTTCTTCACACTATACAAATTCCCATATGTGCTCCAATTCCTCTCGCAACAAGAGGATGAAGTCACCTGAGAGAGGAGCCACATGGTTAACTACTGTAGAGGAGGCCTTGTTGCCCCATGAATTGCCCACCAAGAATAGGGCTTCTTAGCCCCCTTGTCTCTAATCACATCATAGCCTGTAAATCGCCCAATGCTAGTCGAAAACTCTGCAAAGGCATCCTCCACCTCATCAAGGGATGCCCTCTCCTGAAAAATCCTCCTGAATGCATCTTTCCTCCCCTGTGAGATTTCACCATCCATGTGAGGGAATCTGCGGGAAGGTCCACCATTCAGCCACTCATGGCTGTAGTATTTTGGGTTCAAGGAGTGAGCCAAACAATGTAAAGGTGTGCAATTCTTGTCCCATCTACTGACAAGAATATCCTGTATGCTGGTGAAGAAGGCCTCTAGTGATGTCTCCTACTCTGGGCATTGACTCTGTAAAACAATGGTCCTCATTGATTCAATCATGGAATCCCATCCCTCATAAACCTCTCCTAGGATGGGTTGGTTTGTATCTGCAAATCGAAGCAAGGAAATGATAGGCTCCATGATCTTAATAACTAGATCTACCTTCTCCCACCATAGATCATCCAACACTGTGTCCTTCACTTTCTTTGAGGCTGCTTGATCCGTCATTCTCCAAAAAGGGCAAAACTCTAAAATAACCATGGCCCCAAGAGTGGTCTTGACCTCCCTCAACCTCTTGAACATGATGAATGAAGAGGCAAACCATGTATCCACAATCTTCAACAATGATAGATTATTGTACTTCTTGTAAATAGTGAGGGCATTTGTATGGTTTTGTACAAAGTTGCAGCTATGCCGTGCATCCTCAATAATGGTTCCAATCCAAAGCACATCAGAGGCAATAGATTTCAGTGCTAAGTTCAATGAATGGACATTGCAAGGTGTCCAAAATATTTGTGGATATTTTGCTCCCACAATCATGCCAGCAGCCTTGCAAACAGGTACATTATCTGTAATGATTTGCACACAAGAATCGACACCTACATCTTCAATAATTTTAATAAATAACTCACCCATATATTGTGCATCCTTGTACTGTCCAAGTGCATCCACTGCTTTCAAGAAAATTGAACCATTCAAGGATGACACCATGAAGTTGATGAGTGGGTGGCGTGCTGGATCTGTCCATCCATCAGAAACAATGCTAACCGTAGATGTTGGTCATGCTGATTTAATAGGCTCAAGCATTTTGTCCACCTCTTTCTTTGCCTTTGTCAACCATGTGGTTCTGAGCTTCTTTGACCCATGAGGCACATACCTTGATGGAGCCCCATGACTAAGAGCTCGACACATCTCAATAAATAGAGGTGATTGCGCAACATTAAAGGATATGAAGTTCTGATAGAAAAAAAATGCAATGGTGAGATCAAGCTCTTCCCTCTTCTCTTTTTGAAAAATATTGTCCATTGGACCAACTGCAGTTGCCTTTCTCTTTGCTGATTGTCCCCTACTAATACTCTCAAAAGGGAACTTGTTGCTGCTTTTCCTTAAGAATGGAAGGGTGTCATCATTCTTGTTTTGTTTTGATTTTGATGCCACAGTTTCCACACCAAAAAATTGCTCTTTCTCCAATTCCTTCCTCTGTGGCAATTCAATTGTTGTTCAAGATTGAATGCCACAACCTGGCAAACTCAACAAATGAGCTTTCACACGGAAATATGTGGAAGTGAAATGGCTGTTGCATATATTGCATTTCTATGAACAATTTCCTCCTCCCTTACTCTTTTTGCCTGGCCCTGCCTGTCTTGTCACATATTTCCACAATGGGTATTGGGGTTCATGAGTTTGTTTTCCCTGCACATTTGAAGTTGCTGTTGCAGCCCCACTTCCAATAGATGGAATGCTTGCAGACCTTGATGAAACAGGGACAAGAGGGGCATCTCCAATGGGGACATTCTTCCCCTTTCTTTGCCCTTGTCTTGCTGCCCTTGATTGAGCCATGAATACTGTAAAAAATAAACAAAAATGACCAAATATATAAAACATATGCACATGCAAACACTAACAACAAACTAAATGGAAAACATAGAGGGACAATGCACTTACCGGTTGCTCGAATCTCTTTGAAAAAACTCCCTTTCTCCTTGCTCACTTCACAAACAAATATCAGTGAGAAAGAATGAGAGAAATCCGGCTTTTATAAGTCAAGCACGCACTTTTCGGCTTCTCGAATCTCGCTGTACGGTATTCTGCCGTATCCGTACAGGGTACGGTTGAGATTCAACGTACCCTGTACGGATACGGACAAATCCGGAGATTTGGGTACGAATCCCTTCGTATCTTATTGGATATGCAGGATTCGGGATTCTTGCCCCCCCCCAAACGAATCCGGTTTCATAGGAGGAGACTCAGTCTAAGGATCAACCTGATCAAGAGGAAGAGTTAAGAGAACAACCCTCCACTAGTGGTCAAATCAACAGAGAGGCTCAACAGATACTAAGGGACACAAAAAACTTTATCGGGACTCCCAGGAATGGAAAGAGCTAGCGTAGACCTCTTGACATGTACCAAGCTCTGGTTACCTAGGTAGAGGAACCTTCCAGGTTTCAGGTAGCTGTTCAGCACCAGGTATGGGTAGATGCCATGATAGAAGAGTATGCTTCGATCATGACAAATGATGTCTGGGAAGTTGTGCCCAGAGCCTAGAGCAGATCAGTTGTTGGATGTCGATGGATCTACAAGATCAAATACACTGCAGATGGTAGCGTAGAGAAATATAAGGCAAGGTTCATGGCAAAAGGGTATGCTCAAAAGGAGGGAATTGAGTATGAGGAGACCTTCGCACCAGTTGCTAGATATACCTCCATCCGAATTGTCATTTCCTTAGCAGCACAGATGGGATGGGAGATTTATCAAAGGGATGTCAAGACTGTGTTCTTGAATGGAGAAATTGAGGAGGAGGTATATATCAAACAACTAGAGGGCTTTGAGACTCATGAAAGGAAGTCTCATGTATGCATATTAAAGAAGGCCCTGTATGGGCTCAAGCAGACTCTGAGAACGTGGTATGGTCGAATAGATAGCTATTTGCAAAAGTTGAGATTTGTCAAGAGTGACGCAAATCCCAATCTTTACTACTTTCTGGTAGAGGATGAGCCATTGGTATTAGTACTATATGTAGATGATTTGTTTCTCACAAGATCATCTAGGCTCATCAAGGATTACAAACGAAATCTAGAAGAAGAATTCGATAGGGAGGATTTGGGGTTGATGTATTACTTCCTAGGATTGAAAGTCTATCAGAATAATGGTGATATATTCATGGCGCAAGAGAGGTATGCCTTAGAGATTTTGAAGGGGTTCAGAATGCAGGATTGCAGGTCTGTGGCTACTCCCATGATCACAAATTGGAAAAATATAGATGCATCAGAAGACGTAGAAGTGGACCCCACCTTATACAGACAGCTCATCGGGTCAATTGATGTATCTGGTTAACACCAGATCAGACATTTGCTTCGCTGTTAACACTGTTAGTCAGTTTATGGTGGAACCCAAAAGAGTGCACTAGGCAGCAGCAAGGCATGTGCTAAGGTATGTACAAGCAACAGTCAGATTTGGTATACGGTATGGTCGAGGAGAGGATGTCAGACTCGGTGGATCCACAGATGCAGATTGGGTTGGAAGCTCAGTGGATAGGAAAAGTATCTCTGGGTACTGTTTCAACGTTGGATCAGGAATGGTGTCATGGTGCAGCGGGAAACAAAAGTCAGTAGCATTGAGCACAACTGAGGCAGAGTACATGGCAACTAGTACAGCGACATGCGAAGCCATTTGGCTTCGGAAACTTCTCGTGAGTCTGTTCAGAAGCAAGATGGAGCCGACTTGCGTTTACTGTAACAATCAAAGTTATATCAAACTCTCTGAAAATCCAGTATTTTATGATCGATCCAATCAACTTCTGGTGTCATTTTATCAGAGACTGTGTGTAGCGTGGGGCTGTACAACTCCAGTACATTCCCACAGGAGAACAAACAACATATATACTTACTAAGGCTCTGGGGAGGATTAAGTTCACTCAGTTCAGAGAACAGTTGGGTATGACTGAGAATCCATTTCGGTAGTCAATGGATCTTCAACGCAGAGTTCAGAGGGAGTTGCAATACAGTGGCAGTTGGCAATAGCATGCAGGGTTAGCAGCAGTACAAATGTAGCATTTTTGTGCAGTGTTGGTAAGCAGCATCAATAGCACAACAGTAGATGTTCCAGAAGTCAGATCAACAACACAGTGAGTTGTTTTGCTAGAGCACTTTCCTCGCTAAGAGGGAGTGTTTATTTATGGTAGCATCGGATGTGCTCTAGCCTTGTAACTTTGGATATAGGCTAAGACACATGCATTCCATAATACCCATAAATGGTTTTGGAAAATTCCACTTAGATATGGTTTAATTAAATTAATTTATCATTTTTTAATGTTTTCCTAAGTGTAAATTTAGGGAAACTGATTGATTAAAGTGTATTAATTAAATCAAGTGTGAATATTCTAGATAAAGTCATGGATCACCTCCAAGTAAATCCTAGCCCTTGATTATGTTTTAATCTTAGCCGTTGAAAGGTCAACGAAGGATTATAAGAAGGAGGGTGAGGAGCCTATGGAAAAGGACATCAAACAGAGAAAAAATCAAGAGATCGATTTCTTCAGCCGAAGGAAGAATCAAAGTGATTCTAGATTGCAGAGAGGGGAAGGTGGTATCTCCAGGAGGGAGAATTTATGAAGAATAAGGAGTGCAGGAAGAGAAGTGAGAAGGGAGCCATAGGAACAATGCAGAGATAGCCAAGCAACAGTTACGTTGGGCCAGCGCATTTTGCTTCGGTTGCAAGATGAAACAGTTGTAGCTTTGCAATTTGGAAGTGCCAATGCCTTATCGCGTTTCACACATTTTGATAGAATTTGGATTGATAAAAGAGGTAATGGTGCTAATCAACATATAGCTATTTGGAGACCCCGCCCTCCTTCAAATTATGTTATTCTAGGTGACTGTGTTACACTGGGGTCTGTGCCTCCATCTCAAGCTGTGATGGCAGTCAGCGAAACTTATGGCTGTGTGAAAAAACCTCTTGGCTTTCAATTAGTTTGGTCATTCTTTAGTTTAAATCATATGGAAGGAGAATCATACAATCGTGATGAAGACATGCAGTGTTCATTGTGGATGCCTATAGCACCTAAGGGATATGCTGTTCTTGGTTGTGTTGCACAAATTGGCAAAGCTTCGCCATCAACTAGTGTTGTTAATTGTATTTGATCTGATCTTCTAACTTCTGCTATGTTTCCTGATTGCATATACTACAGTCTTCATTCTCAACAAAGGACAACTTTCTTGGTGAAAATATTTGCGTACCTACATTCTTATGTCCCTGACATTTGTAAAGAACAAGAGAAAAACCAATTTTTCAACAAGTTCCTTGAATACCTGACAATGGAACCTCTTAATTCTACAAGCATGCTTTTCTTTTTGTCAGAAGCCGTGATCCAAATAATCATCTGCATCGTGCTTCCTGTTGTCACCCACAAACACTGTAAGCGCAAAGGTATCACGATACCATCGATGTCAAGTGGTGACGAAAATTCCTCCCAAGTAAGCGAAATTTTGTCCACAAATTCTCCCTCGGTAAGCGAAATTGGGTCAACCAAAACTCAGAATATCAGCAGTCACTCCAGCGGTATTGAAAGCACCAATAGTTCTAAGGTTGTATCATCAGCAAGATTCCCAAAACCAAAAAAAGAACGTAGTCTGAAACTAAAACCAGAAAGGGAACGAAGTCCAAGCCCAAAACCAGAACGTGAAGGTAGTTCCAGTTCAAAACAAGAAAAAGAATGTAGTCCCACCCAAAAAGAGGAAGACCACAATCTCTTCGCATTATTGCACCAAGAAGTGGATTTGCTGGACATCGCTCAACGTAAATTTGATGAGTTAGCACATAAACCACCATTAAAAGCTTGGGCAGATGAACTTGGAGCTTTCGCCAAACGATTTATACCGAAAGCACAATGTAATGCTGTGGGAGATGAGGGCCAAGCACTACCATTTAAAGCTTGGGGAGATGAACTTGGTGCTTTGGCCCAGCGATTTATACCCAAACTAGCAGATAAAGGAAATGTAGGTCAAGACTTGGAGGACGCAGAAAGATGTATTGTTTGTTCGGAGCCTTTTACAGATGATAACAAAGCCTGCCATCGATATATCAAGCTAAAAAAAATGCAAAGATATCAACCACAGATCATCCAGCATGGATGCGTGTGCAGACATGACCGTACGGATGTGTACGATGACCATCCATAACTAAAAAAATAAAATTATAGATACAACTAACGTAACAAAATAATTTAATTAATTTAAAATCTAAAAAACTTTATAAATCTAATATAAGTAACTTTATGAAAATATAAAGCTATTTTATAATCAATTTTATAAAGTTCCATATAATAAAAGTATCCTATTAAAGGTTGGGCAAGGCATTTAAAATTTGATTAGGAGACATATAGTAAAGCTATATTATATATTAATTTAATCAATTAGATTAATAAATTAAAAAAAATACAAGATGAAGATATTATTATCCATAAAACTTTGAGGACAAAGTTCTGAAGGAAGGGCCAATTCATAACAAATAAATAAAAGTTGATATATTAAATTGTGACGAAAGCAAATGAAGAACATGGTGCGTGATTGAACTGAAGAAAAGTGTCAACTGTAAGCTTTGAGGACAAAGCTTTTGAAAGAAGGGGCAATGTTATGAATATAATTCATAACGAATTTAACAAATATAATTATTAAATAGTCAATTAAGGATTATGTAAGTAGTCATGTCTCTTAGAAATGCCCAATCATGAAAGGTGACCTGCATAGGTATATAAGCAAGGCCTCATTGTAACATTTTATCATCATCTCTTATACATTTTATATATAATATATTATTATTACAAATATCTCTTGTGTATTTCACAATTAAGTCAACAAGCCTACAACGTTGTTGCTCCATACGAGGCCCGATAAATCCCTCCGCCATTGGTCGCCTTATCCCTGCAAACCATCACGTGGTTTCATTGAATTAAAATAAATAAATTATATAATTTTATATAATTAAATATATATGTTTATATTTAAAATTATATAATTAATTATATAGTTAATTAAATTTAATATATATATATATATATATATATATATATATATATATATATTTCAAAAAATAATTTAAACTCCTTGGTCAAAATATTTTTGATGAAATTATCCACCAATAAAAAAAGGGTATCTTTTATGTTTAAGAAACTATTATACTCCTAAAAGTATATAAAGGGATATTTGGAAGTATTGAAGAAAGATAGTTGAGGAAAAAAAGGCTATTGGAGGAATTTGAAGAAAATCATCTTGACAAGCAAAATGACATCTAATTCAGAAATGAAGGAAGCAAGATTCCCTAAAACTTCACGTAATTATGCTTTAGTGCTATTTAGGACTAAAGGGTCTATTGCGGGAAAATACGTCACTATTGCTATCTCAGTTGCTGAGGCTAAAAATTATATAACGCCTAAAATTGCATACCAATTGCTGATTCTTGAGTTAAATATAATCGAAAAATTAGACTTTCCGACGAAAAAAATACGAAAGAACTGATTTACAGTTAAACATTGGCGATTATACATTTATATCGAAATTCTTTGTTCATTCCTTACTTTTTGATGATAGTGACATTGTGTTGGGTTCACCACCCTGGATAGAAACTCTAGGATCCTTTATCCTAAATACGAAAAATAAGTTTTTGACATTCTCCCACAAAAAGAAAAAAATAATGCTACAAGACTTTACCTTGAAGCCAAATTCAGTGATGCCTGAAGACATACAAGAATTCTCAAAAGTAATTCTTCAAGAAAGTAAAAAAGCGATACAAAATATGCAAAGAGAAGTTGACAAGATCACCACTGACAAAAATGAAGAAGTCTCTCGACTTAAAGACCACAGTGAAAAACTACTGAAGCAAATCAAGAAGCCTAAGAAAGATAAGAAGTCATTGGAAAACAAGGTGCAACAGTTTATCGAGATGGAAGCATCGAATGTAGAAGTCCAAGTTGAAGAGAAAGAAATAGATACTGATGCAGTGAATGTGACAATTCAAGTAGAAGACAAGCAAGTTGCAGAAAATACAAACTTAGATGTTGTAGTTCAGACGATGAACATTTTGAGTGAAGGTTCTGTAACAAATTCAACAACATTCTCGCCAAAAGGAAATAAAAAAATTACCACACACCTAATAAGGGAAAGTCAAACCAAAAAAGTTCTAGATCGACATCCGAATCACGAGCATAGACAATTCAATCAAGCCACGTATCTGTACCATTCAGAACAGACGCAACGAATTGATGTTCCGAAGGATACTGAAGTGCGCACAACTTAGTCCAGTGATAACAGTTCATCACAAGGTTCCAATAATAAAAAAAGCCGACAGAAGATTAATTTAGGATGGTTTGATCCCTTCTCAGTGCGACAGTTTTGTTTGTCACGTGGAGGATCATATCAACTTATATCGACAAGGATGACTGCCCCCAAGACGAGAAGACTTTCGTATAAGAAAATGAAAATCAAACCCTTTTCATCAACAAGCTTTGAGGACAAAGCTTTTTGAGGAGGTAGGCAATGTTATGAATAAAATAATATAAATAATGTAACCAATAAATAATGATTAGTTAATTAGTAATTAGTACTAAAGAGGCATGTCTGATGAGACATGACCTTTCCGTGAAGAGGCACCTGCCTAGCTATATAAGGGAGCTTCATTTGTAACATTCAATCATTCATCAATCATCATACATTTTTTATAATAATATTTGTATCCTCCATGAATATTTTCATATTCCAAGTCTTCTGGAGTATTTAACGAGAAGTTCGAACTTTGTTCACTTCATTATGGCTCGTTTGACCCTCAAACTAAGCATTACAGGCCTGCAGACTCATTATCACAGGACAATCATTACCTCAGCCTGTTTAGAGATGAATAACCACTTGAAAAATAGTCCCGCACTCTGTTTTCAAACACAGCCTAACAACAGACCTCCACGCACTTCAAAACAGTCACAAGAAAGCTAAAATGACTCCCTTTCTCTTGGCCGAAGTAAGCTTTTGATCTATGACCCTAAAACAAAGGTCTCCTTGTTTCAATGAACTTTTCTCTTACTTGATGTTGCACAAATGGATGAGGATAAGTCCTCACATCACTTTCTATATATACCATAAAGAAGGTAAAGAATGGAGTCACTAGAGGAATAATAAGAGTGTCGTCAATGAATCAATTCCTCAATGATTCACTAGGGAGGTAAACTTGCTTCCTCCTCGGCAATGGCGCCAGAAATGTTACCTCTCAAACCAGCAGGGGACCTAAGAGGGGTTCCTATGAGGGCAACTGCTAGGTCAAGGGCAACGATGGAGACTTAGCCCACTGTCACCACAACTAAACTCCCTTCTCTTTGCTAATTTTTACCAAGGGGAGGAGACCTAGTAGGTTAGGAAGTCGCTTGTAAAGTATAGATCAATTAATAGGTGTGAAGTGACCCTAGAAACCCTTTCCTTAGGATAGAATGAAGAGTGAGACTTGCTTGCCTTTTAAGCAAGTGACTTGATCTTCTAGGGAGAGGGGGTGAGGATTGGAGGGTTGAGGTAGAAGAATGAGATTTACAAAGGGGGTTCTCAATCCCTAGAATCCTTTGGGAATTTGGATTCCTGAGTAGTCCTTGATAAATCAACTTTGATGAAGCATGGGACCACACGAGGCCAAGTGGCCCCAACCCAGTTTAGGGGATGAATTTGGCACCCAATGATGTCCTTAACGTGGTCAAGGTGAGAGGAAAGGATCAAACAAGATTTTTCTTCCAACAATGCCAAATTGATCCTACTAGGTTCTAGCCTTGGGAACACCTAGGCAAAACTTGATCCTAGAGCTAGGGTTTGAGGTATCCGGAGATTCCACCGTCAGAATTGGCCCAAATTCGGAGGAGAGTGAGGGGACCCACCAACGCAGTTACCTCTAGGAGATCGAAGTTTTCTTATTGCTAGATTCCCAGGAAATTGATGCCCTAGGTGACCGAATGGGGCCAGACCTCGGGAAAAACAGGAAAAATGTGAAAAAGAGGGGAAAATGATCACCCTTTTATGAGGGACCAATGCCTGATTCACTTGGGGATATGGAGTCAAGGATAATAATGAAGAGGAATTCGGTTTCTTATTCAAGGAGGCCCAAAAAGTCAATTTCTTCCTATGTTAAAGGAAATTTAAGAGAAGTGACTTTCAAGCATTTATACTTCATACAAATGGTTCAAGCTTATCGAGATAAAATGATCTTTGGGGCATTTCATTCATCTAACAATCGCACATACATAGAATAAGCTAGATAGATACATAATTCCACATTTCAATCATGCAACAATTAGCTCCAATTATAGCGAAATCCAGTAGTATGCAACAACAAGAAAAATAACATTAAATTTACACTTACAATGTTAGAGAGTATATCCCAATCAACATCACATTTGCACATAAGAATCTCCATGATAGAAATAGCCCAAATCCATACATCAAAGTTCATTCATCATCCAAAAATAGTCCTCCAAGGAAAAATGTGAAATTCTCTAAAGTTAGAGAGATCCCAAGTCTACTGATGATACAAATGAATCCAACTAACTCCTATTTATACACCTTTTAGGAGTTCGATTTAGCTAATGAGGCTACATTAGCCCCTAAACATAAAATAATGTGCAAATAACCAAACTTTTGGTGACAAGCCCACCAAAATAGCTCATAAATGGAATAGTAAGCCTCTAAGGAGGTCAACAAATAATATATGCATGTCGTGGGGCCCTCCAAAGGCTTAATAATATCCAGAAGTGCCATAATGATGAATAAACTCCTCAAAATGTGATAGACAAGGGGGTGGCCCCTTGTTCTCCAAGTAGTAGACCTGTGGTGCTCCCAATGGTTGTTGGGGCACACCAACGGCCCCATGGGTGTCCATATGAATCAAAGACGTCTGTAGATCATCTGTAAGGGCTCAAATGATGGAATGAACGCTACCATGTCATCGTACAAGCCCTGGGACACTTGCCAAGTGTGTGGTGCTCCTGTGGGGCCTGCTGGGCATAGTCTATCAAGTGCATCATCCTCGTCCCAAAGGTGAATCTCTAGTAATCTCTGGACATCGGTGGGGATCCATGGAGTGCTGTCTGCTCCCATGGAGGCCCATGGCTCTTTATACACACCCTACATGTGCCAATGTAGCCCTATGGGAGGTTAGGACCCCATATAGGGAAACATAATCCAAATGGACACCATCTGCAATCCTGCATAAGATCTAATGCGTCCCCTAGTCTTCTAATACAACAAGTCATTAGAGTAATCGTGTAAATGAGCTTACAAACCATAGACAACAAAGTAGGCACTTCATAATGGCATGCCCTTCCGTAGTGGGCTTTGGCATGTGGTAATGGCTCCAAGCTCCAAAGGGGGTTAGCCAGGTACCTTATTAGGTTGTTTCTACCCTTGGAGGGGATAGTATGTCCAAGGTACATCCCTCAAATGGTGGTAGCATTTGACAAAGAAGTGAAATGGAGTAGGTAATGAGAGGGGCAATCGTGGACTACATATTGGGGCACAAGGGAAACTAGCAAAGGAGAAGCCCACGCCTAGGTATATAATGTGTGGGAGGGAGCAATTGTAGTACATGAGGTGCCTTGACCTTGATTTTTCCACCCTTCTTTATATGCCTTTTGCTTTTTATGAACTTTCTTTAATTAGTTGCTCAGGGCTCAAAGGACAAGAGCATGATGTGCATGATTACCCCCTTTTAGGTAGGGTGGTTCATTGGCCTCCAAGGGTTGGGAGAATTATGGGTTCTTAAATGATAAAGGAGGCTCATCGAGGGCCTATGTAACCAGGGTGTGACCATGGGCATGGGGCAGAGCTCATGTATTGGCTTTTGCCCATGTGCTAATTATTTTTGCCCCGACCATCTTTTGCATTTTGTAGTACAATTTCCTGTTGAGTGTGGCCATTTATGCTTTTACTTTTTCTTTTAGCTGCTTCAACCTCAGGGGCATCATTCCAGGCCTAACCCTAGGTGGGGGAAACGAGATAGGGAGGCTGACCCTATGTGGACCCAAAGAGGCTTTGTGGACCTAGATGGGAGAAATGATGAATGGAGGTATAGTGAGTGGAAAGGGAACAATATATGCGGATAAATGAGCAGGACCATACACCCAAAATTGGGCTTTCCTGAGTAGTACCACCCTAGAACCAAATGGTCAACAAAGGAGATCCCACAGGACTAAGATCCAAGGTTAGCATCCAAAAGAGATCAAGGGGACAGGAGCACAAATTAAGCCTACTCTTTCCGCCAAATGCCCCCATCAATCCCTGCCCAAAAGTGTCCATGATAAGTAAATCCAATACTCAATTACCAAATGACATGACATACCTTTAGATTTAGGAGGCCCACCTTCAAACATACGGTCAATACAGATGGGTGAGGGACCACATGGGTGGCTCAGGGGGCGGAGAAATGGCACAACAAGCTAGTTGAAGGCTGCAGGGGGCTGCTGGCAGCCGGTTGAGGTCCATCATGGAGAAAAAATGTCCTAGGGATATCACCCACGAAGTGGTGGGTAACATTGCCTAAGGAAGACTTCACATGTGGAATTCCCTTTTGGTGGTAAATTAAGGTTCAGTTTCACTTTCGCAAGATGAACTTGTTTTGTGTATGTCACAACAACATTCCTGATAGGGACGACATTCTTCACTTTTGTGGGTTCAAAAGTACACTGCATTCTCTAAGTTATTGCTTCATAACTCAAATTGTATACCAAGTGATATTTGAGTGAACTTTATAAAACCCTTTGCCATCTAAGCATAGTCTTTGCATTCTGTGATTTCCTTCAGAAAAGTGTGAAATTCCCCAAATCTCAATCAGTGACAAATTTGATGTTGAATTCAATTGGCAATCATATTGCACAGGATTTATTTATTTATATTTTTATTTCTTTTATACTTTTTTTGTTTCAATGAGGAATTTATTTTTGTGGGTACAGGAATTAGCTGCAGGAATTGATTCTATGAGTGCAAATTTGTTTGACATGTCATTGAAGTTCAACAATTCCTAGGTGGTTCAACCACCTAACCTCTAACACATATTTACAGCTCACATGTTTGCAAAAAGCTAACGTAAAGTGACATGTATTAATGAGTTAAGTAGTGTTGAGTGTTACCACTCTAAAACCCCTATTAACATGAAAATACCATTTCTTATGTTGTACCTCTCTTTAACACAGACGATATGAATTTTGCGACTCACTGATAATAGAAAGATGACGACAAAATTGTTGAAGGCCAGTATGTCTACTGCAAGCCATCAAGGCACTTGGGTTATCAGCTGCCATGGTCGCTGGTTTTCTAAAATTGTTACATGTTTTATCTCCAGCTTCTATTATTTCCGGATCCAGGGCTTACTCATTGCTCCATTTGATTGGCTCTCACTTATTCTTGCATAATCTCAACATCAGTGAATTGCTTAATTACGTCATCTCGATATTATTCAAACCCTCTTGCTCTTTGATCTTCACTCCATTGCCCAGTTGGACAGACACTGGCCTTGACAGTCCACCATCACTGAAATTTTCAAGAAAATCTTAAACAATCTTTCCTCGGATTTCTCCCATTGTGCTGAAAGTACAACCAAAATTGAGATTGCAAGTCATTGTGGTGACTGTGGGAAACATTCTTAAGTGCCCTTTGGGTTGCACTTCATTTAGGCATTTGAATATCTTAGAGTATAGGTTTAGGGGGTACAAGCCTGTTTGTTTCCGCATTCATAAGCTTACAGTATTTTCCCTTCACCTTTTCATAATTTTGGTCAATCTAGATAGCATGTTCACATGCTTGATCAAGAGGGCTTTTTGGCTTTAGGAGGAATGGATAAGTATCTAGTTAGAATCAACAACCATAATCCCATAAATAAATAAAGAAAATGAAAAATTAATAAACAGTTAGGCTAAAAATCAAAATATTTTCTTCAAAGAAAACAAAAAGCAAAGATCCAATAGGAAGATTGATTGCTTCTCCACCTTGAGGCTTGTATTCGGCCTCCAGCTTGATAGGTACACCAATAACAAATTATCTCCAAGGTGAACTATCGAACAGCAATTTGAAGGTTTTATTGTTATAAATTTATCTCTTTGGACCTTATTCTCTCTGTTGTCCATGTGTGCACACACACATTAGGAAATGTCAAATACGTTTTATTATATCCATTTTTTTCATAAGACATTTGATTTTGAGGACATGAATACATTCACCTTCTATTTCCAGTCTTATTTATTTGTCTATTGTTGAAAAAAGGTATGGAAAGTGAATTTAACTATCGTAGTATATGTGTTATTGACAAATTTGTACAAAGTATCCTTTGGAGAAAAAAATATGAATTGCTAATAGATAAATAAATAAGTGGAACCATTGAAGGCATTCTGAAACAAATTTCTAACTTCTTTTGCATATAGGTGGGCTGAATGGAATGGCAAGTATCGAGATGATATGAGAAGGTTTATAAAGGTAAAATATACTTGTGTATGTATTTATTTCTTTGATAGAAGATAGCTAGTGCATTTATTAAGTACATATTATTGTCTTATATATATTTGAATGTAGTGCGGACTTATCAATCTATCTTCCAATGACATGTGAGCTACATGGCATGCCCGTGTCCTTACAAGAATGGTCATCACTTTGAAAACCCATTTTATTTGGAGGAAATGAAAAAAGGTCTTGATGAAAAGTCTTTGATTAGTATAAATAAAATAGCAATATAGCAGATATGTACATTGAAACTTGTGGGGTTCTTGGTATATGTTGAAATCACCATTGCTTGTCTATGGGTTGTCTCATTCAAATTTTGTGGAAGAGTTTGATGTCTACCCTCTTTTAGAAAGTTTCTTCAAAGCACACAGTATACACGAAATGTGATTGTGGAGCATGGCTCACAAAGTGATAATAGAGATGAGTTACATAATAATTCCTTATGGATTCGAAAAAGATCTTCTAAATAACCAAAATACATCCATATCACCATGTCATATGTTCATCTCCACAATAGTTATTATATTGATCACTTGGACTGTTGTAGAATGGAACAATCAACTCTCAAGGCGTCTCTGCTGTTGTGATAACACCACTTGTCAAAACCCTCTCAAGATTAAGTGAAATCAACAATCATTAAGGGTAATAGTGATAAATGCATCATAGTAGACCGTACACAATAATACTTCACACAAAACTCACCTTCAAATGTTTAACTAGATCAAGACATGTTAAAATTTGTGTATCAGAGGACATGTGGTTCCCTAAGGCTTTGATCTTTGGCCTAGGGAAAAGTGTCCAAATGTATGTATCTTTTTCTCCTAAAGTGACTTTATAAGTGGTAAAGCAAATCTAATTTAAAAGTGACTTTATAACTGATAAAGTTATTAAGTATAATTTTAAAGTGACTTTATTAAAGTCAATGTGAAATTAGAAAGTGAAAAGTGACTATGGAAATAAAAGGTTAAGTGGGTCTTTATTAAAGAGAGGTGAATTAAAAAATAAAAAGTGAGAATTATATGCACATTTAATCTCAGCCCTAGATCTAAAGCTATCTCAGCCATTGGATTTAGGGATTCCCCAAAAGTCACTTAGGGTTAGGTTAAAGGAAGAAAATAAGAGAAAAGGTCATTTATTCTTTCATGAGCAGATTGAGAGAGGAGGAGAAGAGAGCAAGAAGAATTTTTTGAGCAGAGTGAGAGCAACAAGGACACTCAGCAAATCCGTACAACATCTTGGCACACTTCCCAAGGTAGTATTTTTGGACAACATCATTTACTTGGCACGTATACCAAGGCAGATATCGTACAACACTATTTGCACGCATTTCAAGGCAAGGTACAATGCTGAAATCGAAGAGAAAATTCAGCAGTCAAAGGCACAATTTTCGAGGTTATTTTTAGGGCACGAAAATCAAGAAGGGGACTGTTGTACATGTCTGTATAGCTCCGTACAACTAGATTTAGGCACACATTTCAAGGCAACAAGTATAGCAATTAATGCTGCATTTATTATTGTAAATTTCTGTTTGCTGTTGGCACAATTTTCAAGATGGAAAGTTGGCACAAAATTCGAGATAAGTGGGTTATTGTGTTCGCTATAATTTTTACTGTGTTTTTGAGTTCTCTATAAAAGCATTTTCCATAAATAAAGAAGAGCTCTCGAACTGGTTTTCCCCAAGAGTTGTAGGGGGTTCTTCTAGGGTCATATTGACAAAAAATCAGCGTGTTAATTTTCTGTGTGTGGTTGAAATATTTTCTATGTTTTATTTCTGCAATTTCTAGCACTATGAAATTTCCAGAATGTGATTTCAGAAATATTTATCATTTCTAGAATTTTGAATGTAGGTTTATGGGAATGGGCATTTAACTATATGGGAGTGATAAGGAGAAACTGATAACCGGGGTTGGGTCTAAAATTTCTACATGGTATCAGAGCTTGGGTGGCTGAAAAGTGCAGTTTGGGACAGCAAGTGAAAAATTACAGCAAGCTATTTTCACACAGAAAACTGAACCTTTACCACAAATTTGAAAACTTTAGTTTGTTAGGACAACAATTATGTCGTTGGGTTTGAGGGTGGAGGATAGGTTGGATGGGCAGAGAAACTATAGTGCATGGAGGGAGAGAATCCAAAGCATCTTTGAGGAAGCAAAAGTCTGGGGTATCATGGTTCACACCGCACAACACCTAGTAGCAGTGCTGACCCTGTTCAGTTGGCAGATTTTAATAAGAAGAATGCCAAGGGAAAGAGGATGATTCTGAATGGTGTTAAAGGCCATGTCATTCCTCATGTGAGAGGAAGGACATAAGCACATGAGATGTGGACAACCTTTACCAATCTTTACCAGAGCACAAATGAAAACAGAAAAATGGTCCTAAGGGACAAGCTGAAAGCCATTAAAATGGCGAAGACTGATGCTGTTACAACATACCTTACAAATATCACTTCTGTGAGAGATGAGTTGGCAATGGTTGGAGAAACCATTCCACCCACTGAGTTGGTGCGAATCACATTGAATGGTCTTCCCAAGACATCGGAGAGTTTTGTGGATGGGATTGTTGCACGGAAAAACCTTCCCACTTGAGAGAGGTTGTGGGATGATTGCATTCAAAATGAAATCAGAAAGAACCATCTTGGGGTAGCCAAGCAGGTAGAGGATGATGACAATGTAGCATTGTTAGCAAGAGGCAAGAAGGGCAAAGGAAAGAAACAAGCTTCCACAAGTGGTGGTGGGGGCAAAGGCAAAGGTAAAGGTAAATAGGTGAACAAGGAGAAGGACTTTTCCAAAGTCAAGTGTTGGAATTGTCAAAATTTGGGACACTATGCATTTGTGTGTCTGGAGAAGAAGAAGAAGGGAAAGGACAAGAGCATGGTAGCATCAGCAGACATAGAAGACTTCTTGGAGAGCTTTGACCGAGAGTTTGGGTTCATTGCCCTTGAGTTCACTAGTGCAGGATCACCTGCCACACAGGTTGAGAGGGAGTGTGCACTTCCCTCCACTAGCGAAGCATCTTCAGGTATTTGGTATGTTGACAGTGGGGCTTCCCGTCATATGACAGGAGTCCGTGAATACTTCTCGAAGCTTTCAGAGAGTGGCACTGATATAGAGTAGTACTCGAAGATGATAGCATTGTTAGAGCAGTCGGTGTGGGGACATTGACATTTGATAGGGAACCCAAACCTCCCTTGAAAGTGTTGGATGTTCTATATGTCCCAGGGATGAAGAAGAACCTTATATCCGTTTCAGCATTGGAGGACAAAGAGTATGAGGTATTGTTCAGGAAATGACAGGTGCTTATATATCCTAGGGGCGCTCTAGCTGATTCAGCTAGAGTGATTGGTGTACGCCATGCCAAGGTGTACAAGTTTTCATTTCAGCCCCTTATGGCATTAAGCAGTAGTACCGGCAACAGAGCTAGCAGTTCAGAGCTGTGTGAGATTTGGCAACGTAGGATGGGGCACATGTATCGTGGGGCCTTGAGGACATTGCGGGAGATCACCATAGGTGTGCTAGATTTCAGTTCTGATCACCTAGATACATGCAGATGATGTGCTATGGGGAAGTTTGACAAATACCCTTTTCCTAGTAGTAACAACAGATCGATAGGGATTCTTGAATTGATTCATACCAATGTGAGCGGTCAGATGTCTCATGTATCCTTGAGTGGCTATGAGTACTATGTTTTATTCATTGATGATCACTCCAGGAAGACCTGGATTTATTTCTTAAAGACCAAGAGTGAGGTCTTCAAGCGGTTTCAGGAGTTCAGAGCTCTTGTGGAGACCTAGACAGGTTAGAATATCAAGTCCCTCAGGTCGGACAATGGAGGGGAGTATACCCTTGGTGAGTTTGTTGATTATTGTGCGGAGGCAGGCATCAGGAGGGAGTTCACAGTTCCTTACAACCCCTTGCAGAACGGGGTTGCGGAGAGGAAGAACAGATCCATCGTTGGGGCTGCCAAAGCCATGCTACATGATCAGGGGTTATCATTGTTTTTGTGGGCAGAGGCTTGCAACATTGTTGTGTACTTGCAGAACAGGAGTCCACATCGTGCCTTGGGGCCTTACCATGGGGCAAACATGTCTACTTTAGAGACAAGATGGGTGTGGTGAGGAACACTTTCCTCGGTAAGAGGGAGTGTTAAAATTTGAGTACCATAGGACAAGTGGTTCCCTAAGGCTTTGATCTTTGGCCTAGGGAAAAGTGTCCAAATGTATTTATCCTTTTCTCCTAAAGTGACTTTATAAGTGGTAAAGTCAAATCTAATTTAAAAGTGACTTTATAAGTGATAAAGCTACAAAGTCTAATTTTAAAGTGACTTTATTAAAGTCAATGTGAAATTAGAAAGTGAAAAGTGACTATGGAAATAAAAGGCTAAGTGGGTCTTTATTAAAGTGGGGTGAATTAAAAAATAGAAAGTGAGAATTAAATGCACATTTAATCTCAGCCCTAGATCTAAAGCTATCTCAGCGATTAAATTTAGGGATTCTCCAAAAGTCACTTAGGGTTAGGTTAAAGGAGGAAAAGAAGAGAAAAGGTCATTCATTTTTTCATGAGCAGTTTGAGAGAGGAGGAGAAGAGGGCAAGAAGATTTTTTTGAGCAGAGGGAGAGTAGCAAGGACACTCAGCAAATCTGTACAACAGCTTGGCATACTTCCCAAGGCAGTATTTTCGGACAACAACATTTACTCGGCACGTATACCGAGTCAGATTTCGTACAACACTATTTGTATGCATTTCAAGGCAAGGTACAACGTTGAAATCGAGGAGAATATTCAACAGCCAAAGGCATAGTTTTCGAGGCTATTTTTAGGGCACGGAAAATGAGAAGGGGACTACTATACATGTCCATACAGTTCTGTATAGCCAGATTCAGGCACGCATTTCGAGGCAACAAGTACAACAATTAATGCTGCATTTATTACTGCAAATTTCTATTTGCTGTTGGCACAATTTTCAAAGTGGAAAGTTGGTATGAAAATCGAGATATGTGGGTTATTGTGTTTGTTGTAATTTTTACTATGTTTTTCAGTTCTCTGTAAAAGCATTTTCCAGAAATAAAGAAGACCTCTCAAACTGGTTTTCCCTAAGAGTTGTAGGGGTTTTTCCAAGGTCATATTGACAAAAAATCAGCGTGTTAATTTTCCGTGTGTGGTTGAAATATTTTCTATGTTTTATTTTTGCAATTTCCAGCACTGAAATTTCCAAAATTTGTGTTTTCAGAAATATTTATCATTTCCAGAATTTTGAATGTATGTTTATGGGAATGAGCATTTAACTATATGGGAGTGATAAGGAGAAATTAATAACTGAGGTTGGGTCTAAAATTTCTACATATGTAAATAAGTTACCTCAATTATATTAGATATAGTTAGATCAATAACCCTATTCGGTGTGTCCAACACCTAGTGTGAGTGACATGTCCTAGGTTAGCTCATCAATCGGTAGGTGTGTGTGATAATGATGGTTGCAGAGTGGTAAAGTCTTTAGGGTGGGTGCCATAGTCATGAGACCATCTAATGAAGGTTGAACGTCTTAAGTGTATAGCTGTAAGGTGTTACTTTTCCACTGTTCTATGCTTAGAAGTTAGCATAATCACTTATAACATTTCTTCTTCAATTAGCAATCACTTTATCCAATATAATTCAATCTTCCAGCAACAATAAGCAATTGTAAATAGAACAGTAAACCAATGAACAATAGAAGAAAACCAAGAACAAGAAAGTCACAGTATGTCAAAGACCAGGGAAAAACCCTTTGAAAATTCTTCTTGTTAAATTTGGACAACTAGGTCCAAACTCCATCTTGTAATGCTCAGATGAAGATTCCAATATTTGTATTGGATTCCTCTTTCAAAGAGGTGTAAAATCGATATAAAATTTATTTTAATTTGATGAGCAGAACATTTATTTTGAATTTATTATTTATAATAAATTTAAGTGCAGGTTGGCCTTAAGGTTTTACACCCCTAGCAGATGTGTCACACACCTCAATGATGGATATAAATACAGTCAACGTTGGAGAGCATTTCACTCACTCAACATCACACATCTTCTCCTTTGATTATATACGAGTATCTGAGAAGCATTTTCATCTCCCACATGAGAAGAAGGACGAAATCTACTGCAGCAAAAAGGACGAAATTTACTGCAGCAAATTTTCTACAGTTAGGGTTTCTGGGCAAGTTTGACTAGCATTGACTTTGGTCAATGCATGGTCCGAATTGGCTGAAATTTGGCTGAAATTTGAAGGCCGTATTCATTGGCACAAAAATCGAGGTCAAAAGGTTGACCGAAGTTGGAGTTGCGTTGACTTTATTGTTGCTGCCTTGCGTTGACTTTTTAGGGGTTGACTGGGTGACTGATTTGAGAACTGTTGTGACACATTCTGGGTTGGCCGACCAAGAAGACTTTGTTGGTGAAGCATCCTGTTGACCGCCGTAACGCATCAATACATTCTCCTGTTTCTGGTTTGTCTTCTATAGATCCACTGGTATGTTCTATCAACATTTTTACTTAATTGTTTATGTGATTGCTATTATAAAAGTAAAGTTGCATCAAACATAGAACATGTACAAAAATTTACATGGTATCAGAGCTGAGATGAAGACAAGCCCTAACTTATAGCGATCACCAAAAGAGAAAAATGAGTTCCACAAGTTATGGCTTCAAGGAGGATGACAAGCTGACTGGAAGGGATGACTTCCATGCTTGGAAGATGATATTAGATCTCAAATTGGAAGACCATGATCTCATGGACTATGTACTGGGTAAGATACAAGAACCTCCATCCACTGCCACTGCTGTTGCTAAAACCAAGTATAAGAAGGGGGAGATCAAAGCAAAGCTAATGATCCGGGAATCCATACATAAAATTCTGGTTGCCTACATATCTAAGCTAGGCACATCCAAAGAGACGTATGATAAGCTGATACAAATGTTCACAGTAAACAATGCAAACCAGGTGCTATTCTTCAAGAATCAATTGAAGAATCTGAAGAAAGGCTGGGATGAATCTGTCCAAACATACTTTCTGAAATTGACCGAGATTAGGAACAATTTGCTAGCTATTGGGGAGACAATAGCTAATCGTGAGATGGTACTCACTGCACTTGGAGGGCTCCCATATGAATGGCAAATATTCAACACTACCATTCTCAATAATAATACAACTCCTAACTTTGACGAGCTACTATCAAGATGCATGCAAGAAGAAACAAGAATGAAGGAATACGAAAGTGACAAAAATGCTGCCTACGCTGCTCATTCTAGAAAGAACTCTGGTGGTCCAAAGAACAAAGGAAGAGCAGGGGCCCAAGGAAGGAAGGGCAAGTGTTTCACTTGTCATAGGCCAGGTCATCATGCTAGAGAATGTCCTTTCAAGAAGGATTCTCCAGATAGTGATGACAACAACAACAACCGGAGGAATGGAAATCAAAGAAACAACAGGTCTAAAGGAAAGAGGAAGGCTCCCTCTGGCAGAAACAATCAACCTTTCAAAAGGTCTAGAAACTCTAGGTATGAGGAGTGAAATGTTGTTGATAAAAGAAATGAATACATTCTTGTATCTTCCCTCTTTGCTGCATCCCCGCCCGACACTATGGATGTCTGGCTGATAGATAGTGGTGCCTCAAGACACATCACTGGGTTCAAGGAAGCACTCTCTGACATGGTTGAGAAAGATACTAATCTGCAAATTATCCTTGGAGATAATGCCA
The DNA here is from genome assembly GCA_034641835.2 of Pinus albicaulis. Classification (NCBI taxonomy): domain Eukaryota; kingdom Viridiplantae; phylum Streptophyta; class Pinopsida; order Pinales; family Pinaceae; genus Pinus; species Pinus albicaulis. The sequence continues at coordinate 1,905,414,063 of CM076575.1, read as the reverse complement.
CATATCCCGTGAAAGGGACAGGGACTGTGACCCTCCACTTATCTCAAGGACAAGTCCTACATTTGCAGGATGTACTCTATGTACCAAAATTGAAGAAGAACCTTGTGTCTATATCAGCCATGGAAGACAAAGGTTTCAATGTGGTATTCACTGATGGAAAGGTGCGCATGTGGAAGAAGAATCTCAAGGAAGCTATCGTGATTGGTTTTAGTGTTGGAACACTCTACCAGGTTGAAGGAAGTCCACTGGGAGCTATGACATGTGATACTATTCGACAAACTGAACTATGGCATCGAAGGTTTGGACACCTTCATTACAAGGCCCTTCCCGAAGCAAGGAAGGTGGTGACAGGGATGCCTGATTTTGGGAATAATCATGAAGGTGTATGTAAGGGTTGTGCCGAAGGAAAGCATACAAGGAGACCTTTCCCCTCAAGTGTCACAAAGACATCTGATATTTTGCAACTGGTCCATTCTGATCTATCTGGTATGCTACCCGTGACATCCCTGGGAGGATGTTCTTACTATATGACATTCACTGATGACTTCTTCCGCAAAACCTGGATATACTTCTTGAAGAAGAAGGATGAGGCTTTCATGTGGTTCCGTACTTTCAAAGCCTTGGTGGAAAATATGACAGGGAAGAAGATCAAGATTTTGAGGACTGACAATGGTACTGAATATGAGTCAAATGAGTTCAAGGACTTTTGCAGAGAAGCTGGCATTAAGAGGGAGACTACTACTGCCTATACTCCTAAGCAGAATGGCGTTGCTGAACGAAAGAACAGGACCATTGTGGAAGCTGACCGTGCCATGCTATGTGACCGGGGTCTATCGAAGTTTCTGTGGGGAGAAGCTGCGAATACTGCTGTATACATTCAAAACCGATGCCCTCATTCCGCCCTGGACTCCAAAACTCCCGAAGAGGTTTTCACTGGTAAGAAACCCGATGTCTCTCATTTTATAATTTTTGGATGTCCTGTTTATTTTCATGTGCCAAAAGAAAAAAGAAGTAAGCTGGAAGCTTCTAGGAAGAAAGGAGTGTTTGTGGGCTACAGCGAAACTTCTAAGGCCTATAGAGTCTATGTACCTGGTCAAAGGGAAGTAGAGATATGCCATGATGTCACTTTTGACGAAGATGCTTCCCTGAAGAAAGTAGTAGATCTTTCGAGATTTGAGGAAAATCATGAAGCAAGGCCTGGAAATCAAGAAGAACCGCAAGATGAGACAATGCCTGATGTTGAAGGACCAATGGACCCAATCGATCCATCTCCTTCACTGAGAAAGAGGCCATCATGGCTCAGGGACACTCTCGAAGATGCTGAGGGACATGCTGCCCCGAGGGGGACATTCCGAGAAAGCAAGAAGCCGTGTAGATACCAAGGGTATCTGGTTGCCATGAGTACTATTGTACAATCTGAACTTGGATCTTTTGAGGAAACCGTAAAGCATCAAGTCTGGAAGGATGCTATGCACGAAGAATATGAGTCCATAATGAAGAATGATGTCTGGGATGTGGTTCCAAGATCGAAGGACAAATCAGTTGTCACCGCGAAATGGCTCTACAAGATCAAGCATGGATCTGATGGAAGTGCTGAAAAGTTCAAGGCAAGATTTGTTGCCCGTGGCTTCTCTCAAAAGGAAGGAATAGACTATGATGACATATTTGCACCTATGGCACGATATACCACCATTCGATCAATCATAGCCCTTGCTGCTACGCAAGGATGGAGTCTTCATTAGATGGATGTCAAGACCGCTTTTCTGCATGGTGCAATAAAAAAAGAGGTGTATGTAGAACAACCTCTGGGGTTTGAAGTCCAGGATCGGGACACTCATGTCTGTAGGTTGAAGAAAGCCCTCTATGGGTTGAAGCAAGCACCCAAAGCTTGGTACGAGAGTATAGATAGCTACTTGATGAAGCTGGGCTTCACTCGAAGTAATGCTGATCCGAACCTTTACTTCAAGGTTGTCCAGGGGAAGCCTCTCATTCTGGTGCTGTATGTGGACGACTTCTTCCTGACAGGAGCTGACCCTCTCATTCATCAATGCAAGAGGGCGCTCGCTGCTGAGTTCGAGATGAAGGACCTAGGACTGATGCACTACTTCCTAGGCTTGGAGGTCTGGCAAAAACCTAGAGAGATTTTCCTTTCTCAAGGAAAATACATTGTGAAACTTCTGGAAAGATTTAGTATGGTGGACTGCAAGTCCGTGTCAACACCAATGGAACTCAACTTCAAGAAGTTGAGTGGTAGTGCTGCTGGGCCCGTATTTGCAAATCCTACTGAGTATCGTCAACGCGTAGGGGCCCTGATGTTCTTAGTGAACACCCATCAAGATATATGTTTTGCAGTGAACGCTTTGAGTCAACAGATGGTTGAACCTCATCACTTTCATTGGGTTGGTGCCAAGAATCTTCTGAGATACCTTTGGGGCACGATAAACCATGGGCTGAGATACACTGCCGAGAGCGTGACACTCCTTGGATATACTAATGCCGATTGGGCTGGCAGTGTGGTGGATCGTAAGAGCACATCGGGATGCTGCTTCAATCTTGGTTCTCCTTCGATTTCATGGATGAGCAGGAAGGAGAAGTCGGTGGCTTTGAGCACCGCAAAGGCCGAATACATTGCAGCAAGTATGGCTTGTTGTGAAGCAGTTTGGTTGCGAAAGCTCTTTAGTGAGCTGTTTGGACATGTGCTAGATACCACTGTGATACTCTGTGATAACCAGAGTGGGATTCGCTTGACCGAGAATCCTGTGTTCCATGACCGATCCAAGCATATTGATATCAGGTACCATTTCATCCGGGATATGGTACAGCGAGGCGCCGTAAGGCTCGATCATATAGGAATTGATGAGCAGGTCGTGGATATTCTCACTAATCCCCTGGGGAAGGTCAAGTTCCTAACCTTCCGTGAGAGACTTGGTATCGTGGAATGACCCTATGATGTGGGTCCTGTTGGACGATGAGCTCGAGGAGCTCTGGGGGGCTTTGGGGACAGCTTCTCGGAGCTATGAGCAACCACAAGGCTAGGCTTGCCAAACCTTGTTGGTGTGCTTGGACCCCACCGTTGTGATTATTGAGTTGGTTCACCTCTCATTATCCGTGCCCCGTATGCATCCTACCCATTGAGTTCAGGGCTCATGGGAAGTACCTCTCATTTGGCCAATGAGGTGGGAAAAGCTAGAGACTAGTAGCAAAGACTGATGGACGCATCAGAGATTGCCGTACTCTTTATCTAGGATGGCACGGTCCAACCACTTGATCTAGGATCAAGTCTAGTGAGGTCTCGGACCTCCGCCTGACTTCGGGTCAGATGAACCAACTTCGGGTTGGTTGGAGACTCTTTGTGAGTCCGATAGAGGTTTCGAACCTCTGGGCTGAATTTGTCAGCCGGGGGATGATGTCTTTGTGACTGACCCACTTTTGTTCTGAAATAAAGAGGCCAGCAAAGCAAGTTACGACGGGATGATGCACAATGTTTGATTGCACTGGTGGATGGAGTTCTCCCTAGTTGAGAGGGAGTGTTAAATTTGGACAACTAGGTCCAAACTCCATCTTGTGATGCTCAGATGAAGATTCCAATATTTGTATTGGATTCCTCTTTCAGAGAGGTGTAAAATTGATATAAAATTGATTTTAATCTGATGAGCAGAACATTTATTTTGAATTTATTATTTATAATAAATTTAAGTGCAGGTCGGCCTTAAGGTTTTACACCCCCAGCAGATGTGTCACACACCTCAATGATGTATATAAATATAGTCAACGGCTGAGAGCATTTCACTCACTCAACATCACACATCTTCTCCTTTGATTATACACGAGCATCTGAGAAGTAGTTTCATCTCCCACGTGAGAAGAAGGACGAAATCTACTGCAACAAAAGAGACGAAATTTACTGCAGCAAATTTTTTGCAGTTAGGGTTTCTGGGCAAGTTTGACTAGCGTTGACTTTGGTCAACGCATGGTCTGAATTGGCTGAAATTTGGTGGAGAGTTCGATTTTTGAAGGCTGTACTCATTGGCACAAAAATTGAGGTCAAAAGGTTGACCGAAGTTGGCGCTGCGTTGACTTTATTGTTGCTGCCCTGCGTTGACTTTTTCTGGACTGCGTTGACTTTTTTGGGGTTGACTGGGTGACTGATTTGAGGACTGTTGTGACACATTCTGGGTTGGTCAACCAAGAAGACTTTGCTAGTTGAAGCATCTTGTTGACCGCTGTAACGCACCAACACATTCTCCTGTTTATGGTTTGTCTTCTATAGATCCACTGGTATGTTCTATCGACATTTTTACTTAACTGTTTATGTGATTGCTGTTATAAAAGTAAAGTTGCATCAAGCATAGAACATCTACAAAAATTTACACTTCTATTAGATAGTCATCAAATGTTCAGCAGAGAAATACAATGTTCAAATTCGTCAACAACGAGTCGAAGTCAAACCTTTGACTATCAAAAAATCAACCAACCAATATTTAATCAAAGATGAGCCCAAAAGTCAGATCTGGTCAACAAATCAAATTTGCAATTCTAGTGAAAGTCAATAGTAGCAACAATACCTCTAACCAATGTGTGCAAAAAGTCGAAATCGGGATTAAATCTGCAAGGGTCAAAAAGTTGAAAATCTCGATAAAGTCGGGAGTTTTTTGAGAAAGTCGGCAAAAAGTCAGAAAAATTAAAAAAATACAAAATTATTCAATTTTTTTTTCTAAATTTTTTAGCATCTAAAGTATCCACAACATCAAATAAATGCATTTCCACATAAACATGCAAAGGAAGCTAATATATAATATGTATATGAAGTCTAGTGCTACGTCACATATCAAAATTGTGAATCAAGCCCTGAATCTTGATTCCTGTCTCAGTCTCAACTCTCAAGAGTCAAAATATCAACAAAAATTATAATAAATGTATATCGTGAGTCATCTCCATGCCATAAAGTAATCAGTCATTGAGATCCCCTGCCCCTTTAATGAGAATAGGGAATGGCTTTGCCTTTTCCTCTAGAGGAAGAAGGCCCTGCCTCTAGGGATACAAATGGACTCAGTCGTCCTCTAGAAGAAAATAAAAGAGGTGGCCTCTGTCCTCTACCGCTGCTGCTTCCCATCCTAGATGGTGTCACCTCCTCCTCCTGCTCTGCCTTCCCATCCTCTACCTTTGGCTCCTTATCCACTGCAACTGCTATCTCCTTTGGCGCTACTGCCTCTAGATCCACATCCAACCAATCAGGGATCGAGTCCATGGCCGGCCTCTTAGTCTCGACCCTCCATGCAGCGGTGGAAAAATCTCCAAATCCACACCACAAATCTTGGAAAATGGCAAAGCTCAAGCCTCAATCAATCGCTCTCTCTCCATAGCCCTCAAATGCAGCAAACAGATTGAAAAATGAGTGAGAAAAATCGAGTTTTGGCCTCTTAACCGTGCATTTTGAGAGACAATCGACTTTTTCAATCGAATCGGGATAAAGTCGGGACTTTTAATATAAAATCATGACTTTTTCAAAGCTGAAATTGTCAGCAAAAAGTCGGCCGATATAATCAGCTCAGTGAAAAATTCGGGATTTTTTGAAAAAGTCGGGACTTTTTGCCAACTTTTTCCACACTGCCTCTAACTAGTCAACAGTCATCAGTCAAAACACCTCCAAATCAGCTTGGTCAATAGTCAAAAGATGCGACATTCTTTGCTGGTCAAATTCCAGTAAAAACAGTCAACAAAAGCTCTGTCAAAGGAGAGAGAAATCCTGCAGTCAAACTTCAACAAATCTGCAGTCAACTGTGGTCAACCTTGGTCAAACTTCCCAGAAAAATTTGGCCTCATGACCAATAAATTCGGCTGTTCAAAAAGCTCCTCCTCCCCTTCATACGTGTGAGAAGAAACCTGCAATTTTAGAGCTATACGAACCATCCAAGAGAAGATGTGATGTGTTGATAATGCTCCAAAATGATGTGACATAAGGTCTATTTATATGAGTCTTTGGAGGTCGAATTGGCTTGTCTTGGCCGACTTGTACTTTTGTGCACATGTAGGTTTCTCATAAAAAATAATATTTTTCCTTGACCAAATTAAATTCTTCCAAGGGCTAGTAGGGGGTTTTGTAGACGAGGAAGACTTCCCAATGGAGGGAATTTGTCCCTGAGCTGCCAAATTAACATAAGGAGGGAGCAATTATGGAGGCATGAGTTACCCCTTTCCTTGGCCTCCTTTTTCCAGCCCTCTGGTGTGCCCTTTACTTTTTATGATTTGCCTTTAATTGGGTACATAGCTTAGGAGCCCAAGCTTGCTTTTGAAATTTTTCATTACCCCTTTAAGATGAAGCAATTTAACATTGATTAACATTGGGATGTGTTACCCACCAAACGTGGGTGATCCCCTAGGAGAATTTTCTCCTACTATTTCTTTCAGTTGACAGCTAACAACCCCTTGATAGCCACTAATGGCCGATGATGATGTCCCATTCATATATCTGCCACCTGCATCACTCATATGTTTCCTCACCCATTTGGCAAGAGTGCATGTTGGAAGGTGGGCTGCCGTTAAAAATGTACTTTAATCATTTTTCAATCGGGCGCTTATGGTTGTTTGTATTTTGGGCAGTTGGCATGGATCATGGGGTAACCTAGAAGGAAGAGGGGTTTCAACTTTGGACTGTCATTTTGTCCCCTCACCTTAAATAAGGAGTTAATATTTTATGCTAGTCCAGTGGGGCCTCCCCTAGTGGCCCAATGGGTATAGGAGGGGCACTACTCAGGAAACCTTGATTGAGATAGCGTAGTTGCATCTCTCCCGATTCCATACTTACCACTTTCAATCTTACGTTATGAGCCCCATATTCCACCTCCCTTCTTTGGGTTCAACTGACCATTGGTTCTCCGTGATTGGCACCATACATTCTCATACTTAGGTAAGGCTTGGAACTTAGCTCTGGGAGGTTGATGCAACTAAAAGAATGTAAAATTACCTTCCTGGAATTTCTTGAAAAACCCACAAATCTTCTGAGTTTGTGTAATCTGGCTCACTGTGGAATTTTTACAGACAGATTGTGTATTGGGTACTGTAAGTGATTTAATTCATTTATTTAGCTCGAGTAATTTGCACATAGGTCCTTACATGCCAGGAGAACAACACCGAATGGAACTAAAATAATGTAAAATGACCTTCCCAAAATTTCTTGAAAAACCCACAAATTTTCTGAGTTTGTACAATTTGGCTCACTGTAGAATTTTTACAAACATATTGTGTACTGTGTACTGTAAGTGTAATAATTCATTTATTTAGCTTGAGTAATGTGCACATAGGTCCTTACATGCCAGGAGAACACTCCCCAATAACCAAAACTGATTTATAACCACTTAGAAATAAACATGTACAATGCTGCTACAAGGGAAATAACATTAGATCTAAACATAAGCAAACTTATAATTAACTTATCAGAAATGTATATAGTATACTGGGTACTGTAAGTGTATTTATTCATTTATTTAGCTCAAGTAATGTGCACATAGGTCCTTACATGCCAGGAGAACACTTCCCAATAACCAAAATTGATTTATAACAACTTAGAAATAAACATGTACAATGCTGCTACAAGGGAAATAACAATAGATCTAAACATAAGCACACTTATAATTAACTTATCACAAATATATATAGAGTGAACTATATGAGCAAGAGAACCTGGTTTGTACTGTGTTCAACAAAATAACTCTTTGATATCTGTCTTTCCAAGATGGAAGCAGCAGTATGTATCAGTCTCCTTTAGCAGGTTCCAGTAATGAATACTCTCAAGAATCGACCCAGTTGTAACTTGTAAGTACAAACTCTTCAAACTCCAACGTATACCCAAAAAGCAAAATGGTTCTATACTCAGCAGGTAGCAACTCTCAGAACTCGACCTCTATCAACATTTATGCATATCCCTTGTAGCCGCAAAAACAGTCTTCAACTCGTTCTAAAAAACAAAGGAATCTCGTCCCATAAAGGCTTCAATAACTTGGCCCACAAATCTGATACAAGCATCTCTTTATTGGTTGTAGACTTAACCCTCCTAGGCTCAGATTTCAACCCAGCAAACAAGAAATTTGGTTGGCCAAAAATATGAAGGGATCTCTTCCCTTAATGACTGAATATGTCAACCCCAAATAACCAAAAAATATTCAGTCCCTTTTACAAGAGGAATCGGCTCACAAAGTGCTGTAGCTCAACCTTGATGGACTGAGAGCTTGCCCCCACTAGATGATGAAACTCGGCCAACTGAATGGTCAAATAACTCGTCCTCTTTGGAAGATATCGTTCCAGGAGTTTATGGCTGAATTTGAGGCTCCTTCCTGTGCAACATTTACCTCAGATTGGCTTGGACTTCCACCTGAAAGGTGATATATGAAAAACATAAAGTCAGAAGATAAAATCAACTGATAGCACCTCTTTGCCTCCTTATTTTCTGCAAATCTTCTTCTTCATAATATTAGAATGGTGAAATCTGAGTGTTTCCACTCCCTAAACCAACTAGGGTCTATAGTTTCAACACTGAAGCAAGCAATGGTGGCTAGGGTTTCCTAAACCCTAAGATTCTCTCCAAAATTCTCCAAGAGTTCATTTTCTCAAAATGCAAGTGTGAGAATGAGGAGAGACTCCTCACTTTTCTCTTATAATTGATTGGCCACTTTTGCTGCCATGTTACTCTTTTAATTTTATTAAATCACTTTAGGAACTTTTTCACTTTATAAAATGAAAGTGACTTTTCATTAGCCTAGGATATGTTCTCCTTTTCACCCCTTAGGCAATTTTAATGTTTTCCTAGGCGAATCATGTTCCCTTATTAAATTTCCCCACACCTTAGCCTAGGGGAACTTATTAGGCTAGCCGAAGCCATCTTATTTCTTCTAAGTGGTTGGGGACATCACAAAGAATAGGAAAAAACGTATGATGTGTTATGTATATTTTATTATTTATTAATTAGGTTTAGTTATCTTAGGTTATTAACTGAAAAGGCATGATCAAAGATCATGCCTCTTCGCCAAGGGACACCTTGAGGCTATATTTAAAGCCTAGGCGATCCCTCATTGTAATCATCTCATCTTTCATCATTAATAATATATATTTATCAAGTTTTACCAGAGTTTTTATACTCCATTGGTATCAGAGCCATCACTCTTTGGATCTGTGTGATCATCAAGTTAAAAAAAAAATTTCGAAGGAAATTTCATAAATTTTTTTAAAAACAAGCCGAAAGTGTTCAGCATTCAAATCCGAGCTATATATTGCCAGATCTGGAAGGATATTCTCTGCACAATTTATTACACTCCATTAAGGTTTTATTAACTCTCTGCGTGTTCTATTTGCCAAGAACTTCTCCGCTGCCATTTTTGTATCGATTCACGTTGGGATAAAATAAACTTACGTTTAGAAAAAAAATACGATACAACGTTTAGAACATACCATACAGCGTTTAAATAAATCGATACAGAGTTTGAATAAATCGATACACCGTTTAATATACGATACAGCGTTAAATATACGTACGGTGTTTTAAAACAAAGATACGATACAGAGTTTTAAACATACGCCACAGCATTTCGATACGATACAGCTGAATATTCGATACATCGTTTAAAAAAAAATACAGCGTAAAAAAAAACCGGACGGGTATTACAGCGTTTAAAAAAATACAGCATTTAAAAAAAATCGGACGGGTATCATTGATTCAAACAGCATCGATATATTAAAAATAAAAAATAAAGCGATTTGTTATAAATATAAAACGGTGTGCCGGTTCGGTGAGATTAGGTTTCGCAAATAAACGGCAGTAATACCATCGACTTGGCAACGTTAATTCGGAACAGTGGTCAACGGTGAAACAGCGCAACGTTAAATCGGAACAGTGGTCAAACGGTGAAACGGCGCAACGTTTAATCTGGAACAGGTATCGTTAAATCGGCAATCATTTAAATAATCGATTCATATAAGTTATATAAAAACATAGGAGACAACAACGAGCACGTTTTTAAAAAACAAATATACGATTTTTTTTTTATATAAAATATATAAATATAATTCAATTGATAATTATATATATATATATATATTATAATTATATAATTTATTTATATATATATATATTATAATTTTCATATAATAATTATATATATATAATAATTATATAATTAAATTATATATAATATATAATTTTTAATTTAAAATTATATATATATAATAATTATATAATTTAAAAAAAAAATTAATTAATTAATTAATTAATTAAATATTAATTAATTAATTTTAAAGAAAAAGAGGAGAAACTGGCAGAAAGATATTCCCCACCTCATACATGCTCGATGTCTTCGTCAATGTCGATGGCGGAATTCCAGAAGAAATTAGGAGATCTTGAGAAGCAAATCACTAACAATTCCGAAGAATTCGGAAAAAGATTAATCAATCTGGAAGGTACAGTTTCAGGGCACTCCAACGACATAAAAAAATCCATGATACAACAAATCGCATAGAAAGACAAATGTGGCTAAATCATCACGAGACCACAGAAGCAATGAACAAGCAGAACGAAACAATGAACAATATGACAAAACTCTTCAACAAGCTAAATGATAAAATAGATAAGTTGGGTCAGACACAATCCCCAACATCTCCTAACAGGGAACCAAATCAACAAAACAGTACCGCAGATTCAGGGAACTCGGAAGAGCATCAGGAAAAAACCGATTCCCCACATCATCAAGAAGATAGTAATGCAGATTTTCAAAACAAGCAGCTCTGGAATGCATTTGCTAATCAATATCCCCTTCTTGTTCCACCATTAGCATATCAGCGCAAAGCCAAGATCGACCTACCCAAATTTGATGGTAATGAAAAGAATAGCGTTGCGTGGCTTAATAAGGCAGAAGAATATTTTGAAATTTATGACATTACTAGTGATGATGAAAAATTAAACATGCTTCCATGAAAATGGAAGGAGAAGAATATAATTGGTATATGTGGTGGAAAAAGACGACGCTCGCTATTAGTTGGAGGAAATTTAAGGATGCGTTCTTCAAAAGGTTTCAAGGCATAAAAGAAGAAAAGTTCTTTTCAACGTTTATCAAATTACGCCAAAAAGGAGATGTGGATGAGTACACGCGAGAATGGGAGACTTTGGCAACACGAGTACCCGGATTGTCAGAATCTTGTCTAATCCAGTCTTACATCTCAGGACTTAAAGTCCACATACAAGAAGAGCTAGAACTACATGAAATTACGTCTGTAGAAGTAGCAAGGAAAAAAGCAAAAGCTGCTGAAAAGAAATTTGAAAGATTATCAAAACCAGAAAAGTATATTCGAGACGACGGTTTCCTCAATCTGAAAATGTAGTTGACACAACATATGTCCCTGTCCATCCTCGTGAAGACGAAAAATCTAGTTTGGAAAAACAAAGAATACGAGAGGGCAAGTGCAAACGTTGCGGTGAAAACTGGGACCCTAAGCACAGATGTGCTAATGGAAAAGCAAAAAATCTATACAGTTGTGAAGCAACTAACGACACTAACAGTACTGATTCGTGTATAGAAGGATTAGAAGACAATTTAGAGTTCTCTCCCGAAGTGGAGGGCGAAACTATTCCGCAAGTATCCTTATCGGCTATGACAGGCATATTACAACCTCAAACCCTAAGGTTAAGAGGACATATTAAGAACAACAATGTAATGGTTCTAATAGACACAGGCAGCACGCACAATTTTCTAGATTCCACCATGGCCAAAAGACTCAACCTCTTTACTTTTCCCATGCCTAATATGAAGGTAATGGTGGCCGACGGTAAGAAGATTGAACAAGTAGGAAAATGCCATAAAGTCAAATTACAGATTAAAGACTTTCATTTAGAATCTTCGTTCTACACCGTTCCATTACGAGGAGTAGATGTGGTCTTAGGAATTCAATGGCTACGAACTCTAGGTACTTATTCTGCCAACCATCAGAAGCAGTTTATAAGTTTTAAGTGGAAAGGGCAGAAATACAAGTTGTATGGATTCCAAGCCCCAGGAAATCAAGTCGTATCTACAGTACAAAGTCAGCAGTTAGAAATGTTATCTTCAAAAGGGAGCCATGAAGAGTCTCCAGAAATCAAGACAGGATCCGACCCTGTCGATATCAGATATTTTCACTATCCAGATCAACAACAAACTGAACTCGAGAATATGCTCCATGACCTTTTTAAAATATGGGAAGCAAGAGCTCGCTGTTCGCGAAAACCAGACATTCGTCAACATTGTCCATCATTACGTATGCTTTGAGGACAAAGCATCTTAAGAGAGGGGCAATGTTATGTATATTTTATTATTTATTAATTAGGTTTAGTTATCTTAGGTTATTAACTGAAAAGGCATGATCAAAGATCATGCCTCTTCGCCAAGGGACACCTTGAGGCGATCCCTCATTGTAATCATCTCATCTTTCATCATTAATAATATATATTTATCAAGTTTTACCAGAGTTTTTATACTCCATGATGGCCGCAAAAAAAAACTAAAGAAGATCAAAATGCAAAACATGGTCGGGACATACACTAGCATGTGAGCAAAAGCCTAGCATGAGCTCTACCTCACTCGTTTTGGTCATCACTTGATTCCTAAGAACATGTTGCTCTTCATATTTTGAGAAGGAACCCTTACATGTCCCAACCCCTAGTGGGCAATGAGCTGCCTCACCCTTAAGGGGGTAATTTCTGCTATACATCATACAAAGCAAGCTCTAACCCTCGAGCTACGAGTATTAATACAAAGAAAAAGCAATAAAATGTAAAAGGCCCACAAGACGTGTGGAAAAACAAAGGCCGAGTTAGTAACTCATGCATCGATGATTGCTCCCTCCTCACACCTATATACTCGGGATGAGGATCCCATCATAGCTGGTCCCTTTGACTATGGCACTTGGCCATGATGTCTTCTCCCCTTCATACCATCATTATTCACATGACGCCTATCGATTGAAGGGTGGACCAAGGACATGTCATTTCCCCTTGGGAGTTGTGAACACCTGTTAGGTTGGTCTATTAGCCACTCCTACCTAGGGAGGTAACACTCTAAAGAGTTCAAAGCCTTAATTTTAGATGGGAAGTGTTAAAAGTTGCAACTAGGGCCATATTCCACTATTGGACAGTTCATTTGATGGAGATGATTATTGCATTGAATTCCTCTTTTCGAGAGGACCAAAGTCAACCTAAAGATCATCAGATTTGGACAAGCGGAAATGTGTTTTTGAATTTATGCCCACACATGTGTAAATTTTCAAGGTCGACCACATCATCATGTAGAGTCATGAAGCCCAATGGACGTGTCACTTCACCCTCAACAACTTGTATAAATATAAGTGACCTCTCACCTCATTTGGCATCATCATCACTCAAACATTTTTTCTCTCTCCTCTTATTGGTTCATACAACTATTGGGCAAATCTTCTCTCTCACACGTGTGGCAAGGAGGACAAATTTTCTGGGCAGATTGTAGGGCTGAATTTCAGGATTGTTGTAGGGGTTTGACCAACATTGACCAAGGAGTGTTTGATTGAGTTTGACTGCAATTTTCTTGGGATTATTTATGTTTCTCTAGGCCGCATTGGAGGGCACAAAAATCGAGGAAGTCTGGGCACTTTGATTGCAGACCAATTGTAGATTTTGACTGCAGGCCTCTTCTATGCGTTGACTAGGTTTGACTACTCAAAAGTGGACTGTTGTTTGACCAGCTAAGGAGGCCGAATTAGAAGACCTTTGACCGAGCTACAAAGGGACTATTTTGACTCTTCACCATTGACTGTTAGGGCACACAATGCTGTTGTTTGACTGGGCTTATGTTGGACAATGATTTGACAAGTCAAGTTTGACTTTGACTTTACTTTTTGTACTATCTCTCTCTGTTGAACATTTGATATAATAATAAGAATATTTGATGAAAGGGTTTTCCCCATCTTGGGGTTTTCCCTAGCATCCGCCAAATCTGGTGTCCTCTTGTCTTGGTTTGTCTTTTGCATTTTATTTTATGTTCTATCTACAGTTACTGTTAATATGATTGCTATTGGAAAACTAAATTGGAAATTGTCATTGGGTTGCTAAAGGAACATTGAAGTAATTGTGATAAGCATAGAACATACCATTGTTAACTAAAATTAACAGGAAGCCTTGTTTGAAGTGTCAAATTGCCCATTACTTGCAAGCTTGGTTCACTTAGGTGCAAAAATGATTAAATGTACCGAATGATGTAGATGCTAGCACTAGGTATTGTGTGTAATTGTCAGGCTGTTTCCTCATGGCTTGGGCAACTTAACTAAGGTTTAAGTCCTTTAGACGAGCATATTGGCACCCATAGTTGAGGCGTTGAGAGTCATAAGTTTTTGAGCTGTAGTAGAGCATCATACTTAATCATTGGCATCTCCGACACCGACAACGTTCTAGCACTTTGCCCTACATTGATGACTTTTATGGGATGATGCACTTGGACCAGGCATGCCCACAGTCGATGTAGCACTTCTTGAGGGATTGGAAGCCAATCCAGGACCCATATGAGGATGATCCCATACCTTGGGAGATGGGAGGATTAGCACCACCTTGAGAGCCTATTGCCACACAATCTAACAGGGCCCTAGGAGGGGAACCTATGGGACAAGAACTAGACAATAGTGTGACAATGACCATGTAACAACAAAACTTGTAGGTTTGTTGGCTGAATAGCAAAAATACGCAAGAGGTATTTAAATAATAATATTTTATTAAAAATGCATATGATAAGATATAATAAGATGATTGAAAGTTACAATGAGGCCCTGCTTTTATACCTATGTAGGTGACCTTTCATGACTAGGCATGTTTTTTAGACATGCCTTTTCAGCTAACTAACAACTACTTAACATAATCACTATTTGATTAGTTAGTAATTATATTTATTCTATTTTATACAAATTTTATTTGTTACATTGCCTCTTCCTTCAGAAGCTTTGCCCTCAAAGCTATATTGTTGGCAATTGTCTTCATCTTGCGTTTGTCATAGTGGCATATGGACCCTGACTTCCTCAACTTGTATAAATTGCTGGTAATATTATTTTGGGTTTTTTAATTAATTAAATTTAATTTCATTTTTTTTTTGATATATATATATATATATTTTTTTTTTCTCATATATATAAAAATTATATATATATATATATATAATTTTTATATATATATTTTTTTCTCATATATATAAAAATTATATATATATATATAATTTTTATATATATGAGAAAAAAAAAAGAAAAGAAAATAAAATATATATATATATATATATATATATATATATATATATATATATATATATATAAATGAAATGAAATTTAATTAATTAAAAACCTAAAATAATATTACCCGGCAAGGGGCAATTCCCATACAAATTGAAGTCAGCTGCACTTGGATAGACAATTGCCCATGTCCTTTGAGGAATTAAGCAAACGAAGGAAGAGGCAATGTAACAAATAAAATTTGTATAAAATAGAATAAATATAATTACTAACTAATCAAATAGTGATTATGTTAAGTAGTTGTTAGTTAGCTGAAAAGGCATGTCTAAAAAACATGATATATATATATATATATATATATATATATATATCATAACTTTTAATTATGATTATGTTTTAATTAGATCGACTCCTTCCACCGTATCTGTTTCACTAACGATGTATCGGTTGGGCAAACTTGTTCACCGAATTTGTTTATGTTATGACTATAATCGTGACCTCGATTATAAGCACCGAGTCGGATGCCCATGATTATAAGCACCGAGCTGAACTATTGACTCATTGACCGGGGATACGTCTTTTGACATCGCATCGATTAACATAACGTTGGACCTCTCAGCGGTTGACGACAACAATGGACGACAAGGACGAGGTTGGTGCGTATTATTTGAATGTGGCACGGTAACAGGCACGGTGAAGCACTAGTCAAACGCAACAGAGAGGGACGGTCGACAAAAATACAAGGCACAGCGGCGGCTTGGTGGCACAACTCAATCAACAGGTAACGAGGTTGTGTAGGAATGCGGCATTTCGTCTTCATCGATGCCTTCGATCATCATACTGTCAATATCGATGCACAACATGTAATGTTCGGCGGCTACATTTTTAAAGTAGGGATGCCCAAGACGCTCATCTCGTGGAACAGAGATATTGAGACTCATGTCTAATGCCAATCTGCTTTCACTTGCGGGCTCTGTTTTGGTGTGTGGGCGGCCCGTTCTGCCCCTGCGGGGGTATGGCAACTGTTCAACGGCGACTCTATCTGCCGGACCATCCGTTGTTGCCGAGAGATCACCCTCGTCGACCGCAACTATTGCGAACACATCTTCGTGATCTTCAGCGTCGTCTCCAAAGTCAGAAATCTCTGCTAGAAACTGAAAAAAGGGAGGAAGTTGTCTGTAATTTGTTGTTCGTCGGTTATAACCTTCATTCCCATCTGCAATATCAAGGAAGTCGTTTCTATTCTTATTAGAGTCATTGTCAGGATGTTGTGGTATTCCAACATTGGGAATCCCTCTTCCTATTTTTTCTCTTCTTCCTATTCATTTGCGTGAAAACAGACATTTGCTTCTACTTTTAAAAAAGACGCAGTGATTTTTTTCTACCGATTCTGGTAACGAAAATGGAAATCCTGTTCAAGCTGGCTAGATCGAAAAGTAATTCTCTTTTCAAAGGGTTCACACATGACATTTGGTTCAAATTTCATTTTTTCGTATAGATCAATTTCCTCATCTGGTGGAGAATCAACCATGGCATTAAGCTTTGTAATAATTTCTATTGGCTTGCCTAGAGCCTTGACACAGAGCCTCCCAACATACCTTAGCTCTTCTCTCTTTGGGTCATAGAGTTTGAAAAACAAAAGTATATCATCTTCTGTTTTATCAGGAGGTGGGAGCAATTGAAGATCCTGACCATATTCAGCTTCCAAAAACAATCTCAATTTTTCAATGTGTGCCTTGTTCGAAGTCTCTCTCAAGGTGCCAACAGATTGGGAGTCCTTCGGTTGTGTTAAGGGCCTGTTAGGACAATATGTATGGTATTGACGCTTAACCCACATCAAAAACCGTTGAAATTGCACTGAAATGCCAAATTCTTTTGCAACTTCTTCCTTGAAAGAGGTAAAAGGATCTTGCTTTTGACTCCGAAACATTCG
The DNA here is from genome assembly GCA_034641835.2 of Pinus albicaulis. Classification (NCBI taxonomy): domain Eukaryota; kingdom Viridiplantae; phylum Streptophyta; class Pinopsida; order Pinales; family Pinaceae; genus Pinus; species Pinus albicaulis. The sequence goes on along the minus strand of CM076575.1, from coordinate 1,905,396,875 downwards.
GACCTTTTTCTTTTGTCGTGACAATCTGCAAGTTTCTTCCTTCTTATCTCCAGCCTCACTTTCCATCTGATGTCCTGAATCGTCACTTTGAACAGATTTCTGATTATGCACTTGGTTAGCTACACCCTTTTCTTGTGTGTTAACTTCAGTCTGATTTCTTATATCCCCATCTGTAATATTGACATCACTTTCAACATTTTCTTGCGACAAATCCCCAACAAATAGATTTTCTCGTGGTTGGGCCGCACCAAACATAGATTTCCTGTTCTTTTCACGCTCCTTTAATACAATTTCTCGTGGTCGGGCCCCACCATACAAAGATTTCTTGTTCTTTTCACTACTTGCTTCAAGTTGCTCAACAGGCAGTGAGCGAGGCTTCAAATTTATTTTTGGTCGCTCAGTGGATCGGTTTTTTGAGTGATATTCATATGACTTGCTCATTAACCTACCTTGTGAATTCTCTGTAACATCCATTACTGCAGTCTGAGAAGTAGCATCCAATGGCTTAAATCGCGGGAGAAGCTTTAACTTGGGCTGCACCCTAACATCAGATAGTGCCTGGACACAAGTATTGTTGCTGTCATCTTCTCTATTATGGATTATTGCATAAATTTTTTTAAAACGGGTTGTGACTTCTGCACATGACTTTTCTAATCGCTGAAGCTTTTCTTGAATTTTTTTTGTCTTTTCATTTTCTTCAGGGTCTTCGCATAATGGCACATTGTATGGTAAACAATGTTCATAGGCTCGTAAACTACGTTCATAGGCTTGTAAGACGATGTTGTGCGACATGGCTTCAACTTGGCTTCGATATGGCTCCGATACCACTGTAACAACAAAACTTGTAGGTTTGTTGGCTTAATAGCAAAAATACGCAAGAGGTATTTAAATAATAATGTTTTATTAAAAATGTATATGATAAGATATAATAAGATGATTGAAAGTTACAATGAGGCCCTGCTTTTATACCTATGCAGGTGACCTTTCATGACTAGGCATGTCTTTTAGACATGCCTTTTCAGCTAACTAACAACTACTTAACAGAATCACTATTTGATTAGTTAGTAATTATATTTATTCTATTTTATACAATTTTTATTTGTTACAGACCACTGTCGCCTTAGTCAATGTCCCTTGCTCTTTATGGAGTTTCACTGATGGGAGGAGTCTCGGTAGGATAGGAATCACTTGGAAAGGAAGGATCGATGGTCTATGTGAAGTGATACCACTAAGCCCATACAAGGAGACACTCAATAAAGGCTTGATGAAGGAAAAGCTCTCCAAGAAAGATGTAGGATGGAAATCAGGACCTTGTACTTGAGATTTTTTCGCAATGTGGATGGGTATGCCTAGGATCAAGACTTTTAAGATAAGATAGGACCTCTCAAGAATCTTTGTAAGATGATCTATCACTTCAAATAGGCCTTCGCTATCCTTAGGAGACCTGATTGGGGCTCACGCTAGACATAGGGTCATAGGATATTCGTGGGAAGACAATCCTCCAAAGTATTCACTAGGTCAAGGTAAGACAAAAGAAAGGGTCTCATAGGGTTTATTCCACTGAATACTAAATTCATATGATCCTCAAGAAAGCCACTAATCCTATAGATTTCAAACTAGGTTACCCTTCTAGGGCTCTCCTAGGGCGTGAATATTTATGAAGAATCCACCGTGGGAACTCAACCAAATTTCGGTGTGCTGTAGAGAAAACATGAAGGAAGAGTTCTGTCCAAGTGGATTCCCAAAATTCTTCCTCTAATACAATTCGCAGGATGCCCTAGCTAGCTATCTGAAGGAGAGGGGCCAAATATTTAGAAGAGATAGAGAAAATAAGAAATTCGTGGATAGATTTTTAAGATGACCATCAAGGGATATGATTAGTGCCTAGACCATTGGGTGTATGGAGTCATAGATGCTTTAGATGAGCTAATTTGGTCCTTCAGGAGGCTAAAAGTAGAATCCCTAACTACCACTTTCAACAATTACCATCTCAAGCAAGGTCAATGGAGTTTCATGGACAAGTTATAGTAATTCTCCAGTAGGAACATTCATTTCATATTATCAATGAGTAACACATGCAAAATTTCCCAAGATTACAATTTTGAACCATATTCAATAAATTAGGGCACAAATCTTTACCATGAGAACAAATTCCATGAATTAAACATTACATAGAAATATTCAACAAAAATAAGCACTTACTAGACAATGTGAAGTATATCCATCCATCAAACCATGAAAAAGAAGCTCCAAAATGATGCAAAAATCCCAAGTGATGATGCTCTACCTCTCCCACAATGGGAAAGAGTTCTATTTATATGAGACCTTTAGGAGGTGAAATTCCTAATCTAAGCCCCTAACCTTATTTAAATGTGCAAAAATAAGTCCTTAGTGATAAGCCCCACCAAGTAGCTAGAAAATTATGAATAAACCATTCAATTGTAGGCCGAAAAGATGGCATCATTTTGAAATGAGGCCATTGGAAGGCCATGTGGGGTCCTCTAAGTGCCATGATGAGAGATAGGGCTCCATAATGATGCATAAGGGGATGACTCCTTGATGTCCATGTAAATCATCACGTGGTGCTCCCAAGTAGCTCTGGTGCACAAATACTACTCATAGGTTTCTTGGTGAATGATAAACCTGTAGAATGCTCCAAATGAGGGCACTGACGATGCTGCTTGCCTTTCGATGTCTCAAGGAAAAGACAAACCTCCTCTGGGCGTTAGGTTAGCAACCAAATTGTGTGTACACTCTTAAAAAGGCTGGGGGCAATGTTGGTCCAACTACATCTTCTCACAAATAATGTGGGACAATAAACAAGCTGTTGAAGGCACCAAGGATGCCCATGAGATGAAATAACGTTCTATCACATGACATAGTCCAATGGCTCTCAATGCATCCCCTACAAGTGTCAATATGTTCCTTTGGTGGGATTGGGCCCTAGTTAAGTTGCCCAACCCATGATGAAACCACCTATCAATTACGCAAAAGATGTCGAAATTCAGTCCCCACTTCGATTAACAGTTTTCCCTTATCACTCCGTACATTTTTTTTTTCTGAGTAAGACTAAATCTATTAAGTGAAGAAATATAGTACAAACAAGGCTTGCATAGAAGCGAAGCAAGAGAACAAGGGAGCCGGAAATGATAGACTATCAACTTCGGTCTCCATGAACAACCATGACAAAAGTAAAGATAACGGAAGGTACATAAACTAAAGAAACTAGTCTAGGGAGCCGACCCAGAATGGGTGGAGTCTCCCAGCCGGCATTTTTTCCCTTTCTTTTTGCTGATTGTAACCCAGCCATTGAGAGCTGGCTGGACGGGAACCACCTGCAAACTGATCTGCGCAGAAGGAGGAGTCTCCTTGTCTGAATCTGAAGACGACTCATGAGTACGCTTCTGCGAAGTTGGAGGAGCCGTGGGATCTGCTGGGCGTGCTGGTGGCACTTCCCTCGGGGGGATCTGATTCTCCTCCTCCACCTCTATATCCTCCTCATCAGAGCTGCAGAAAGCTAAGTCATCCATAGGAGGTCTATCACAAGGTTTCCAGTTCTTGGATTTGGATTTGCGTGGGATGTTCCTCTTTTTGTCGAGAAACGTCTCACAAGTATTCTGAAGATGCCCAGTCTGATGGTAGTGGCGACATCTGAAGGCAGTGTTCTCATAGTCTAAAGTTTGCGTCCAATGAAAATCCCCCACTTTGAGGTTGATCTGATCAGGGAGCCCTTTGCTAATGTCTATTTCTGCGCATATTCTGCCATAAGTATATAATCCTTTCTCTCCTCGAGAGGTGTCCGTTGCCAAGAAGCGGCCTAATTTATCCCCAATTCCTTGGAAGACTGCAAAATGCCATAGATGAGCAGGGAGATTTGGAAGACGGACCCAAATGGGTAACTTGGTGATGACAGCCGAAGATGGATCGAAATCAGGGAACCAGGGGGTGAGGAAAAGTCCCGCTGATCCCCAGAACCAAGGGCCTCCTGTTAAGGCTTTCTTGTAGTCGTCGCTGAAGATAAAGACTACAATGAAGAAGCCTTTCGAGCAGAAGAAGACTTTGCAGTTTTTGGTCCAGTTGGAGTGAAGCCACTGGTATAGATCAGCCGTACGAGGCCATAGTCCGTTAAATCTGCATATAATGGCTGTTTCTGCAAGTGTCTGACATTGATCATCCAAAGTTGGATGAGAGATTTCAATGGATGGAGTATCCTCCATTTTATCCACCAAGAAAGGCTTGGGAGCCTCTGCTGGTTTGGCAGACTGCGGTTGGGCAGCATCTTTGCGTACTGCATCTTTATAAGAGAAAGAGGGGGCAGAGGAGGTCTGCCCAATGGAACCACCTCTTAAACGAAAGGAAGCCACAATGGAAGCATCTTTAAGAATACTATAAAAAGAAAGGGGATGGGGATTCATAAGTTGCTTACCCTTATGAAGCAATCTGAGGTAGGTGGAGGGGATCCCCAGACGGTGTTCGAGTTTTTGAAGGATGTCCTGCACAAGATCTGTTCTGCTTGCCCACAGCATTATTGTCTTACCCGAGAGTTTGACTTGGATCTGGAATTCTTGCGGTGCTTCAGGCGTTTCTAGCTGGATTGGGATATGAGACTGCTTCCAATAGACAGCCGACCTATCCATGTCCAGTTTTGGAAACCTCACATGCGGGCTCGGTGAACCAAACCTCTGCATGCGTTTGACAGCGAAGAGATCTATGAGATCTGCTAGGTTGCTTTTACCCACCTTGTGAGCAGCTATCGAGGCGGTTGCATTAGGACTAACTGGAATATTAGCCAGAAAAACGGCCATCCAGACGGCTGCAGCCACAGATTCGATGGGTCCATCCTTGAGCGAAGGTTTGGGAGGTAATGAAGCCTGCAGATTCAGATCTGCTACCTTGCCAATGGGAATGGCTTGCCGTGGCGTCGCTGCAAGTGATGTGGCATTGCTGGCCTCTGTGAGGACGCCTGCTCCAAAGCCGTCTGAAGCAATGTCAGGAAATGTAGCCGCCCAGACGGCGTCTTCATAATCTTCAGAAATGCTCCGGTGCTGTGGCAGGCAGACGAGCAAGTTCCATTCTTCAGTCTGGAGCAGGAGTAGAAGGCGTCCAGCCCTCAGAGCTGCCGAGGCGGCGCTGACCAGAGAGGCCTCATTGCAAACCCTAGAAGTCGCTATCGCCATCGCCGACATTAACCTATCACTCGATGCCTTCAATGTGAAATCCAAGCATGATTAAAACACTAAAATCTGGAAATGAAATTTATTTCTGAAAATACAAATTTGGAGATTTCACTACTGCTGGAAATGCTAGAAATAAATGCACAAACAATTATAACATCCACATAGAAAATAACACATTGATTTTTGGTCAATGTGACCCTAGAAAAACCCCCTACAACTCTTGGGGAAAACCAGTTTTGAGAGCTCTTCTTTATTTCTGAAAAATGGTACAAAGAAAATGAAATACACAGGAAATATTCCAGCATTTACAAAAACATAATCATCTCAATTTCCGTGCAAAACTCCGCCTCGAAAACCGTGCCACAATTCAGACAGAAAAACAACAATAAATGCTGTATGGCCATCCTTGGGAAATGTGCAAAGATTGCAGCGTATGACTTGTACATACCTGTACGGACTGTACGGAAATGTACAATGGTTTTTCCCCTTGAAAATCATGCCCAACTGCCTTGATTTTCGTGCCTTAAACCTGGAGATTGTTCTCCTTGAAATCTGTGCCGTCAACCTCCTTGGAATGCGTGCCAAACTCTTGTTGTACGGTTCTACTATAAATGCCTCCTTGGGATGCGTGCCAAGGTCCTACTGCTCTTCTTCTGTTCCCCTGCTCAGAAATTTCTCCTTTGCTCTCACTTTCTTTCTCTCAAATGCTCATGAAAGAATGATATTGATCTTTTCCTCTTCTTCTTTCATTTAACCTAACCTAAGTGACTTTTGTGTGATCCCTAGATCCAATGGCCGAGAAAGCTTTAGATCAAAGGCTGAAAATAAATTTGCATTATTTTCACTTTTTCTATTTAATCACTCACCCACTTAAATAAAGACCCTCTTAGTCTTTTATTTCCATAGTCACTTTTTCACTTTCTAATTCTTCATTGACTTGAATAAAGTCACTTTCAAATTATAAGTTAGAACGTAACTTTATCACTTATAAAGTCACTTCTAAATTAAACTAACTTTACCACTTATAAAGTCACTTTTAGAAGAAGAGGTACAATAGAGTGGACACTTTTCCCTAGGCAAAAGATCAAAGCCATGGGGAACCACTTGTCCTTGGTACCCAAAATTTAACATAAGATCCAATGCATCTCCTCACCATCAGGTACAATATTCATTAGTGCATCTAAGTGAACCAAGCTATGCGACTTCATAATGGGGTTCCCTTTCGAATTTGGGGGTAGGAGTGGCTAATAAACAACCCTATTTGGTGTTCCCAACCCCTAAGGGAAAGGACATGTCCAAGGTACACCCTTCACGTGATAGGGGTCATGTGCATAATGATGAGGGATGTCCAAATATTTGAGTGTATAGATTTAGGAGGGAGCAATCGTGATACATGAGTTACCTTGACCTTTGTTTTTCCACCCTTCTTCATTTTCCTTTTGTCTTTTTTTGATTTTTTTCTTTTGTTATACTACACGGTACTCCAGGGGATGAGAGCTTGTTGTGTGTGATATAAGTAATGACTACCCCTTTAATGTGGGCCAATTCATCGCTCACTAGGGGTTGGGACATGCATGGGTTTCTTAATGATACATGGGGCACACAAGGGTCCCTAAGAACTGGGGTGATGGCCACAATGAAGGGTTAGAGCTCATGCTTGTATTTTTAACACGTCCTAATATATTATCCTGACCACTTGTGCATTTTGTGATATTATTTCTTTTGTATGAGCACTGTTACCCATAATTTTGTGGGTGATATCCCTTGAAGAAGTTTTTCCTCCAAGATGGTCCTCAACTAGCAGCTAGCAAGCCCCTTACAACCATCAACTAACTCATTGTGCCATTTCTTCGCCACCTGAGCCAACCATGTGGTCCCTCACCCATCTGTATTGATCGTATGTTTGAGGGTGGCCCCCTTGAACTCAAAGGTATGTCTTGTCATTTGGTAATTGAGTATTGGGTTCACTTATCATGGACACTTCTGGGCATGGATTAATGGGAGGATTTGGCAAAAAGAGTCGGCTTAGTTTGTGAATCTGTCCCCTTGGCCTCTTTTGGGATGTTACCTTTGGATCTTACTCCCGTGGGATCTCCTTTACGTCTGACCATTAGGTTTTAGGGTGGTACTACTTGGGAAACTCCCGATCTTGGTTGCGTGGTCCCGCTCCCTTGTCCACATATATCATTTCCCTTCCACTCATTATAACCCCATTCATCATCTCTCCCACCTCACTTAAAAAAATGCACTTACAACAAGTATAACAAGCTTTCAAACCAGAGGTATTTAAACTCAAGGTATGTATGAGCTTTTAAATTTTCCAAGTATCTAATCTTAAATAGTTCATATAATCCTTGTTTAAAGCTAGTCTAGGGTAAAGATTGTGACATGCATACTTATCTTCTAGGGATTACAAGTAATCTAGTATGTCAAACAAAAGTCCTTGATTACAAGAAGGAATAACTTTTCATTGGATTCCATCCTCCATGGTTATGTAGGAGATCTAACTTGGGAAATTAAATCATGTTCTTTGTATCACATTTTCTACTTGAAAGTAGATATAAAAGATCATGGCTTAATACAAAATAGAACACTTCCGACAAGGTTTGTCAAGAAACATCTCAAGTATGTGTTAAACCATAAGCTTTGTTCTCTTCACAATCATTCTCTTTGGTAATCCATTCTACATTACTAACATTGCTGTGTCTAGATCTCTTGAATCATGAAGGTTCTTGTTTTAGGTGATTCATCATCTGATAAATCTACCCTCCTCATATCTCTGATTATATAAAGTACCTTAGACAGGTTCTCTGGAAAAACCTAACCTAAGGGTATTTGGACAATGAATGAAACCCTAACCTACTTAGGGTTATTGATGGAGTCTAAAAGAATTGCTATTATGTTTGATATATTGATGATGTCATGTTTGGGGTTTTGGTATAATCATGAAAACCCTAACTTGTTAGGGTTGAAATGATGTTGTTTGAAATCCCGAACCTTTGAAGTTCTGGTAAAGTATGGTTTTCTATGTTATGAATTGAAACCCTAGATCCTTAGGGTTTGGTTGGGTCTATAAGAAAAACCCTTGTTATAGAGTAAGGTCCTAGGAATGAAATCCTAGGTATAGATGTGTCCATTTGATTGAAATCCTAGCCTTGTCTAGGTTGGTATATGTCTAATGTATTGCCTGACATATAATGTGCTTATGATATGCTAATGAATTCCTAGATATATGTGTTGACCTAATTGTTAATGCTCATGAGTCCTAGGGTTTGGAAACAAGCCCTAATCAAAGTTTGATGGTCTAGGATGATATTGTTTTGGAAATCTAGGGTTGGGCAACTAAACCCTAGTAGTAGTTAAATTCTCTAGTATATGTAGTATAACAATTGAAAAGATACAAATCCATATAGTGATTGCTGAGAATTTGTAAATGGATATCTAGGGTTTTCATCGAACCCTAGTAGAAGCTATTCATGTCGTTAATTAAGTTGTGATTGGTTTTGATTGTTGGAGCTCATGTATGAAATCTAAGGTTTTCATAAGTTTAACATATGGATTCTTTGAATTGTTTCTAAGGTTTTCTATTTGAAAGAACTTGTCATATCATTGAAAGTAATGATAAGACCCTAGATATAATGAGACTGATATTTTGATTGAGCTTTTGATGTGATTTAGGGTGTGTAACAAATCTGGGCAAGAAGTTGAAGTATTGAAGTATAGTCTCTTGCTGATTATGTTTGTAAAGTCTAATGCTTCCGTTGTTATAAGATTTTATGGCTAACTTCATGCTTCTATAGATTTGGTTGTACTTGCTATATAAGTTGTGCAGGTACATCATCTTCAAGATGGTGAAGATGTCCAAGAAAGAAGTTGATATGATAAGCATGATGAGAAGGATGGAAGCCATGAAGTATTCTCCAATATCATAAGAAGAAGTTGATCTCCCTAGGTTAAGAAGGAGCCTGGATAGAAGAAAACTCCTTGGTTGAGAGTGAAGGCATAACAGAGTTCTGATCAGAGAATGCACTTTGAAGGATATGTTGCTGCATGAGGAGTAGGACAGGAAAATGTATAATTGAGGAATCTCATGTCAAAGATTTGGTTGATAGTCCTACTGAGATAAATCGAGAAGCAACATCGAGTTGTCTGGAGGACCCTGAAGGTTTGTATTGTGAGTATGTACATTTGAAAGTATATTACTAATTGGGGTTGGGTTTGTAGAGGTAAATCTCTCGAGGTTTTGATAACATGCTGGTTATCGAATAATTTGATCGGGAGAGATTTGTTGTTGAGGCTTTGTGAGTGAAGCATTGCTTGGGAGGACATTTGGCCGACACTTGTGTTGATGTCTAGATCCCGAAGTAAGGAAGGTGGTGTTGGTCATAGAGATCTGACCTCGGATACACACATGGATCCTTGGGTTGATGGTTATTAAGTAAGCCTGATGGTACCTAGAGAGGATGAAAGCTTGAGTCCATCTTAGTCCCACTTGGATAGATTGCCCTGGATAGGAATCTAGTCTGTGGCATTGCAGTGCCTAAATTGTTGAGAGACCTTGGATAGATTTCCCTGGTCAGGAATCTAGGCCATGGTATTGCGGTGCCTAAATTGTTGAGAGACCTAGGATAGATTGCCCTGGTTAGGAATGTAGTCCCCATGGCATTGCAATGCCTAAACTTCTTCGTAGACGATGTGTTTTGATATCTTCCATGTACATCTTTGATTATATGTAAATATGAATACATCCCTAGTTAAGAGGGAGTGTTGAAGAATGTAACTAGGTCCGGTCTTCATAAATTGTACTTGAGTCAAAATGTAATATATTTCTCAAAAAGAATTTATTATTATTTTAATTGACTTGTTAAAGCATGGGTTTCATGCTTGGGTCAATTGTCATAGGTCAAGCCTCCATTGTAGGCTTTAGGATTGCATCAAAGTCTCTCTTGTCATGTTGAACTCCTCTTCCATCAAAGTCTCCTTGATTTTGACCTCAAAAGAATCATTAACAAGTCGGCTTCCATAAGTGAGCTCATATTGGCCTAACCTTAAATGAAGAAACAACTATTCATGAACAAAAGTAAGGTTATTTCAATGTGGAAACAACTATATAAAGTAAGGTAAACTTCGCTCTACAATCACAGAAGTAATTCGCAGAAATTTCAGAGACATGTTTCAGTACTACAAAGGTTCAATGAAACCACAGAAACTCGGGTTAATTACAAAGATGATTTCGTGTAAGGAACTTCGGACCGAACTCAGAAAAGGAATCTTGGTGCTGTTACAGTGATTAGGTTTCGGTGGTATTGCAGTGATAAAGGTTCGATGCTACCACAGTGACAAGGGTTTGGTGCTACCACGGTAAGAAGTTCTCAGTGCTATTACAATGACCTTAGTTCGGTGTTATCACATGACCACAGTGACCTCATCTCGGTGCTATTACAGTGACCTCAGTTCAATGCTATCACATGACCACAGTGACCTCATCTCGGTGCTATTACATGTGAAATTTCAATCTAAAATACTATTGCAGTGATTGATTTATTTCGCCTACTTATTTATGATAAGTTATTTACAGATGCTTCAGTAAATTCTGAAATAAACACAATTGCAACATTCACTTAATCAGAAGTAGAAGAACAAATAGAACACATATACCACAATAGAAACAATCACATGGAGACAGTGATTTTTGGACAATTGTCCTCGGCAAAACCCAATGTGGGAAAACAAGTGCAGCAGATGAGGGTTTATATTATTCTTTAGCAATAGCAAAATATTTTGCAGAAAATATGACGAGCAGATGTCTGGCATACACTTGAGATAATTTTTCCGAACACCTAGGAAGAATTTCTGACACACTGGAGGCACCCTTCTGTTGAGAATTGGGAGGGCTGTAGGTTAGTACAAATTCTCTTCTTGATAATTACTTGTGACCTTACTTGTGATGCTGATGTCTTCTCTTCTTTTAGTTTAGTTAATCTTTCATCAAGTTAATCATCAAAGGCACAAGACATGAAAGTTAGGCTCCTAGAGCCAGGGAAAAACCTCTCCCTCTTGGAGAGGAAAACCCGCAAAGAATTCTCCTTATAGATCTTCAAATGATAAGTACCATGACCTAGACTTAGACCCTTAACCTAGATGTGCTTCCAAGCCCTTGATCTTCAAACTATCCTTAATAATTTGCTGACTGCTCTTGACTATCTGCAATCTTTCTTCCTATGCTTGACTGTATTCAGGTGATGCCCTAGTTCACTGTTCTGCCTGGACTTATCTTCCTTCTTGCACTTGACCGAATTCAAATGTTGCCCTAGTTCACAGTACTTGACCGAACCTATTGACTCCCTTTATAACTGCTCTTATTCCTGAGTTCTGCAATACTTCATGAGGTTGATCAACACCTTGTTCCTTATACGCACTTATGCTTCTTGTATGTCCACACTGTAGTCTTGATATCTGTCCGCAATAATTTCTGGTAGGTGTCTACTGTAGGTATATATATATATATATATATATACTTACTTTTGTTCCTACGTCTGCATTCAGTTCACTGTAATACCACAGAGATATTTGCATTCTTTCTTACTTCAACACAGTCGATGATACTTGTAGTTGACTCATAATATATCCGCACTTAACGTCCTGTACATGTCCTTCAAATCTACATTTTCTGTTCTGTTCTAATTCAGAGAGAATCCGCAAAAATCTGTGTCTCAAATGAACCGCAGGTTAGGGTATATATAGTGGTATGTCCTTCTGTTTTAGGCCGACCATTCACCATCATGTAGGCCGACTTTAAATTCTGTTCATAGGTCGACATTGAGGACTTTTATTCCAGCGTTGAGAATGTAGCTTTGATCCTCATGTAGGAGTCATTTCTTCATGCTATCATGTCAAGGTCTTGGAGCATAATTACATGAAACTTAATCTTACTTTTATACTTAGAAGACTCAAGCCTAGTAGACATCAAGAAGAAGTCTATCTACATAATAATAAAATCTTGCTCATAAAACCCATGAAGCAAGTACACCAAGAATACATTCCATTATCTTTGACATCTTCTTTACATATATACATAATTACATAGTCAACATGAAGGTCGACCTAGTTACACTTTTCAACACCTTCCTCCGCGTCACTCTGCGTGGCCTTCTGCGTAGTCACCGCGCTGGACTGCATCATTCTGCGTGGAGGGCCAGTGTTGTTGCTCAATGCTGCTCTCTCTGCGTCCTCCTTCTGCCTTCTTCTTGCTCTTCTGACTTCCCCTTCCTCCTTCTACGTCTGCAACCCCGCCTCTACAACCTCACCCTTTGAAATCGAATTCTCTTACTTCATAATCGATTTCCTTCGGGTACTGAGAGTGTGCCCAACTTGCTTTCTGAATGACCCTCAAGCTTTCTCTTATAGTCTTCTCGCTGATGAATCAACGACCCAGATAATATCTTTAATCAATGGCTTAGATTAAAGGATCATTTGATCTTCATTTTCTAGAAGATTCACACTCTGCTTTATTGATACCCTTTAATTATTTAATTTCCCTAAGTTTAGACTTAGGGATCACTTTAAAATAATTAATTATTTTAATAAAGCATGATCCAAGTGGAATTTCCACAAACGATCTCTTGGTTCTCTGGAATACTAATGTCCAAGCCTCTTCCCAAAATATGAGACTTGGAACACTTTCCATTGCTACAAAATCAACATTACAGTGACCTCAGTTTAGTGCTAGTAAAATGGTTCTATCACAGTAACTCGGAGCTATTACATTGGTGTCATCACAATGGATGAAGGAGCTCAAATTGGTTGCAAAAATGATCTCTTCAAATATACAAGTGTGAAGAAGACTAATTGCTACATGAGCAAAGAATAGACTACCATAGAACTAAGGTTTGACATGACAAGGTTGAGTTGATGGATGGAGGTAGTCTTGAGTCTAAGTTGTGAGGGTCTTGGTCGTCTCATATTGTTTTGAATCTACTGAAGGAAGAATTTTGACCAGGTTTTACCCTAGAGTGGGGTTTTTCCCTGGCTGCGTGCCTACATTGTGTCTTCTTCTATTTGTTGCTTGGCATTAGTCATGAGAGCGTTGAAGTAAAGATTGTGGTTGGGCGTGGCTGAGATTGAACATAGTCGTAACATCTTGTTAAGCAAGCCTGTGAGTGGTTTGCATAGTGCTGGAGTGTGATATAAGGAATGATATGCAAAGCATATGAGAACAAAGATTGTGCTTGCAAGGGATGAAATTTGATTACTTATGTGTTGAATGAGTCTTGAATTTTTATGTCATTGATGTTACTGTGACAACTGGTACAAGTGTTTGACTGAGTGTTGGGTTAGAGTTGCTAGGGTCCGAGCAGAGAGTTTTTTTGCTACTGAGTACTGAGAGGACTATGTCTGTTACTATGTTTAGAGCTACCAAATATTTGAGCATATGCTAAGTTTTGTTACCAGATTACTTTATCATAGAGAGATCAGACTGTAGTGCTAGCAGATTGGTTATTGCTTGTTGATGACAAAGTATCTTATGTTGTTGATAACGTGTTGAGACAAAGTTTTATTTGTTATCAGAGTAGAAGCTGAGGTAGTTCACGTTAGATTTTTGGTAGCATCGAACAAGTGTTCAAGTCTCGATTTGTATCCAAGAGGCTAAGGAACACAAGATCTCCAAAACCCAGAAAAGGTGTCGGGAAAAAAACACCTAGAGACCACTCAATTAAATTAATTGATCAATACTAAAAAATGCCTATGTCTAACTTAGGAAAATTGATTAATTAATGGGTGCTAATTGAGGAAATCAACTTATGTTCTGGAGACTTCCAGAAAAGTGTATTGATGGATTCAAGTTAATCTTAGCCATCGATCACAATTAGATCTTGGTTGTTTATGCTCTAGTGAGAGATTATAAGAGCAAGTCGATGGGATGGAGATAGACATAATTGTGAGAGCGAAGGAGGAAGGCAGATTGAGCTACCCAGTTCACAGCTCGAGTGAGGGCAAAGTTCAAGCCAAAGGGAGAGCATCAGAGGGAGGGGGCAACAAAAAAATTGGGAGCAAAATTCTAGAGGGTTTTCCAACATTTCTCCAGTGCCATATCGACAAGAGATAGGAGGCTGAATTATCTGCACAGAGGGACGTAGAAGCTAGTGCTAATAGCCAGAAACCCTTGAGCGAGTTGACGAAAGAGAGAGGATTCAGTTGCCAGAGGCCAGATTAGCTTCCAGGAGGCAGTGCGAGTCACTTCCAGAGGTAGAGGGATGCAAGACGACTCACATGGGGCTAGTTTGTAAGCAGTGTGTGTTTTTCCAAGAGCAACAGTGCGAATTCCAAGTTGTGCGAATTTTCTAGTGTGGGGTTCGAGCAGGTTAGTGGAGGCTGAATTGATTGTAGAGGGAGATAAGTATCTCCATCATATTTTTGCTAGTATATTTTCCGGAGGATTGCCACCGGGTTATCTAGGTTTGCTGCATAGCAATAAAATAAACCCTCATCTGCTGCATCGGTTTTCCCTTTGGGGTATTTCTGGGGACTTTTTATGTGTCTGCATCTATTTCTCAGTTCTCGATTTTACTTCCACAACATATTTTATTTGTGAAAAATGCATCAGTCAATTATTGGTATTTATCATAAACAAATAATTTGTTAATCAGTTAGGAAAATAATTTCCAGTTGGTGCGTTTATGGAGATTATCACAATTCAGGGAGTGTGACCTCATGTATGGTTGAGTGTGTTTGAATACATACGTGATATGCTAAATGTGCAATGGTTGATGTATTGAGCATAATTGGTGTACAATGCTTCTAACTTGCTTGGTGAATTAGGGTTATATGACTAGATATTTGATGACAGGTTTGATGTACATATTGAGTAGAAGCAGATTTGATTGAGCAAAGATTGTATTGCAGTTTGTTTTTGTATTGATATTGAACACAGGTGGATTTAGTCTGAAAATTGTGACAGGGTGGTGCAAAGCAGAGAGTGGAGTCTCCTTCAGGTTGGAGGTTGAGAGCACTTTAGGGCGGCATGATGCTGCTAGGTAAGGTTGGAGCCTGTACAGGGTGTTGGTTTACAGTCGGAGTTGATAAATCCAGGGTGTTGGAGCATCTTTCCAGCTGGAGTTGGTAAAACTAGGGCGTTGGAGCTGTTAAACCAGGGTGTTGGAGCATCCTTCCAGTTGGAGCTTGTAAACTAGGGTGTTGTACCATCCTTTTAGTTGGAGCTGATAAATCACGGGGTTGGAACCTTCTTTGTGTTGTAGCTGGAGAATTTTGGAAGTTGGAGCTTCCTATTGATGTAATCGTTAAAGGCCTATATTAAGAAGTGTTTGGTGGTTTTTCTCTCGGAAGGGTTTCCACCTAAAAATCTCGTGTCTATTGTCTTTCATGTATTGCATTGTTTAATGGTGTTGTCAATTGTTCATGTGATATGATGTTGATTTATGTTTTTGATATGATTTTAATGTTCTGAAAATTAACTAATTGAAGTGAAACTCTGATTCACCCCCTCTCACCCCCCTCTTAGTATTTCCAACAGTTGGCTATCAAAGGACGAAAAAAGTTTTCTCCCATGGGTTTCCTACTTTTTGTTGGGTAACAGGAACTAAAAGTAGTTGTCCATTGTCACTACAATAATGCCTTTTCTCACTTAAGGCCGTCTCTCCTTCGGTACCGGGGGGGGGGGGTAGGGCTGCGAGGGAGCGCCCCCCCCCACCCGAACCCCCCTGGAATCCGCTCTCGAATCGTGCTCCCCTCAAGGGTGCGCTCCCGAATTCGCTCTCGTTGGGAGCGATTTTCCGGAGCGTGCTCCTTGAAAAAAAATCCGTTCCCTGGTTTTTCAAGGAGTGAATTAGGGAGCGGTCTCTCCTTGACCACTCCCTATCACTCCGGGAGCGAAAATTTTATGGATCGCTCCCCCCACCAAAATTTCGCTCCTGTCTGGTGTGATGGTTGCACGATCACAAACGGAAAGGGAGGGTGTCGATGTGAGGAAAGGGGGGGTGGCAGTGAGGGAAGGGGGGCGGGGGAAATAAAAGGCCCTCCTCCCCTCATTTTCATCATTCTATTTTTCATTTGTTGGAGAGAGCAAGAGATAGATTGGAGCTTGGAGAGAGCAAGAGAGAGAGCTTGGAGCTTGAGTTGAGGAGGGAGATTGAGGAGCTTGCAAGGGAGATTGGAGCTTGGGATTGAAGGCCAAGGAGGTAGGATCTGCACTCTAATCTAGCATTTTTTTTATATGTTCATTGCTAAATGAAAATGTTGTGTTCTCTCTTTCCCATTCCCATTCCCATTCCTCCATTTTTTTGCAGGCTCAAAACTTCAAACATCATGGCTATATGGCTTGGCATTCTCTGGTTGTTGGTTCCTTTTTTTGTTATTATGGTGTTGGTGAAGATGATGAAGAAGTGGGTTATAGTGGATATGATGAAAACCCTGCAGAGGAGGAGTACCTTGGTGAGGATGAAGAGGAGAGTGGAGATGATGCGGGCACAAAAACTAAGTTTGACCAAACCCCATTGTGGAAATATGTTTCTAGATCTGAAGTAGGGAAAGGGGGTGGAATCACTAGATTTACATGCCTCCATTGCAAAAATGTTTACACAGGTTCATACATTCGTGCCAAAAGGCACCTCCGCGGGAAAAGGCCATGGGATGGAGATAAACAAATAGGAATCAAAGCTTGTGTAAGTGTGTTAGCATTAGATAGAGCCAACTACATAAGGGAAGAGGACGAAGCCAAATGCAAATCGAAAAGATCAAAGGGTCTCTTTGAGCCTAGTTCACAATCACATCATCATGCACAAAGAAGTCCACCAACTTCTACCCATGCCAGTGGATATGGAGGCACAGGAACACACATCTCTTTAGGACATAGAACCATATCATATTTTCTTGACGAAGGGTGTAGGAATGATGTGGATTCAAAAATTTACCGGTTTCGCTATGCATGTGGGATACCATTTAATGTTCTTCGCTCACCTTATTGGCATGAAATGGTTTCAGCCATTAACAATGCCCCCAAAGGATACAAGAGCCTCTAGAGTTTCTTGTTGATTAGAAACCCTCTAGAGTAGCTGCTCCCTCCGACAACTGATTTCTCTCTAGGAAATATTCAACCAAACACAATCAGACAATACTCTCCGATCACCCTCCTGATCGAATCCCAGATCTGTTTGGTTCAGATCTGCTGAGTGACTGTCTTCCTCCCGCTCTTTGTTGACTTAGCTAGGCAGAATTTTGCATTGGCAGAATCTCCACCACACTAAGTGGAATCTTCAAGAACTCCCCCTTGTACAATCACCAATCCTATTTGTCAGGTTGTCTACGTTGCCTCTTCTCGGTTCTGGGAGCTCCAATGAACTGCTCTGCGTCCCTCAGTGTCTGCCGTGCCTCCCTACCGATTCTACCACTAGTGGCAGGAGGTGCTCTCAATTCCTCCTTCTGTTCCTGCTATTCCATCCGCTGAGAACTTCCAGAATCTTCTCCTAAGGAAATGCTAGTACTAGTCATTGTAATCGATCTTGGTGTCATCCTCCTGGCTGTCCTCCCTGCTGCCCCTGTTGTTGTTGGACTAAAGGAAATTTTGTTGACTGATCCTCTGTTGGCATATCACGAGATTTCCTAAAAGCTCTATCCTCCATGAACTTAGCATCTCGTCTCACTACAATGTTCCTGCTGCTAGGAATGTAGATTCTGTATGCTTTTCAGGTCTTGCTATATCCTACAATGTACCATTTTTCTGCAGTCTGATCAAGTTTACTTCTCTTCTCATCTGGTACGTGACAATATGCCAGACTTCCGAATATCCGAAGGTGACCAACTTCCGGTTTCCTCCCTGTGAAAACTCCTTTAGGCGTTTTCTTCCCCAATGCTCTATGAGGTGTTCTATTTTGGATATACACAATTGTGTTACATGCCTCTTCCCATAAGAATCTAGGTAGGTCTAGGTCATATAACATAGCTTTTGGCACCCTAACAATAGTTCTGTTCTTCCGCTCCGCTACACCATTTTGTCGTGGATTGTATGGAGCTGTCCACTCTCTCTTGATGCGCTCCTTTGCGCAAAAATCTATGAAGTCTCTGTCTGTAGATTCTCCACTGTTACCTGAGTGCAACACCTTTATTTTCTTCCCTGTCATGTTCTCCACGAGAGCTCTAAACTCTCTGAACCGATCAAATACCTCATCCTTGGTCTTTAGGAAGTAGATCTAGGTTTTCCTGGAGTAATCATCTATGAAGGTGACAAAGTATTCGCCACCGCTAAGAGCTCTAGTGGAAATTGGGCCACAAATTTCTGAGTGTATCAATCCCAATACGCCTTCCGCTCGGTTATCACTTCTGGGAAAAGATGCCTTAGCATACTTCCCTAGTACGCATCCTCTACATACGTCATTATGCTCCCGTGGTGGTACTCTAATGTGGATCTCTTTGCTCCATCGTTACCAAATGTCTAAAATTCTCTTATGCCATTCGATATGTTCTCTGCGCCATCAGTTAACACTATCAGTGCCATTGGAGACTCGAGGTGCTATTTGTATAGTCTATTGTTTCGAGTTCCAATTGGCCTCTTCTTCTTCCAGCTCAGATGCTTGAGGTATGCCTTCTTCCCAATGTAGTATATATCGTATCCCTTGTCCTGTAACTGGGACATTGGAATTAGATTCATTCCTAGTCCTGGCACATGCAACACATTAGTGGCTTTGATGTTGGTTCCTGCTTCCGTCTGAAACACTATGGTGCCTCTCCCTGCTGGAGTACATTTTGCTCTGTTTCCCATAGTGATTTGGAAATCTATCTGTTCTTCTTGATAGCTTGAGAAATATTCTCGTACCCCAGTCATGTGAGTTGAAGCCCTTCTATCAATGTACCAAACACCTGCAGATGCTGAACTTGACAAAGATGCAAAGTCTTCTTCCAATCTAGAAGACAATTAAGAAACATCTAAATTTTCCATACTTATCTGTGCTATTTTCTCTTCTGATGCTTTTGCAGTCCAACAAAAACTGCGTCCCTCTTGTTGCTGATCTGCTACGCTGCTCTCTCTGCCTCTGCAAACTGAAAATTGTACCTCTATGTTGACTCACTCAGAGAGAGATTTCCTTGCAGGGACTAGCCTTTCTGTCTTGGACTGCGCAATCACTCGGGAGATCGATTTGTTGCTTACGCATCTCTTTGATCTCGACTTCACCAACGCTAAATCTATGGATCTGTTCTTATGTTCCTCCTGTACTCAGCTATACAAGCTTTGATACCATGTGAAAATTCCACTATCTGGAATCCTACTGTAGCAACTAATTAAATTTCTTCTATTTGTCTAACTGAACAAATTATTTAACTTATGTTATGGTAAATATCAAAATAAAATATACTGCAGCCTTCACAATAAAAAATGCAAGGAAAAGTACTACCACAAGTATACACACATTAACACCGTTATTTTTGGACAATTGTCCCCGGAAAAACCCAATGCGGGAAAACTGTTGCAGCAACTGAGGGTTTGTATATTATGCAGTAATTTTCTGAGTGCAAATCTATGATTGACGAATATGTCGAATCATGCAGATAAACTGACAAGTAAAATCTCGTGAGACAAATCTGACTCCTCCACGGGAACTCGACATTGATCAACGCCCAAAATGAGCTGCTCTGTGCTGCCTCTGCACAGTGATTGCGTCACTCTACAGAGTCTCTACGCCACAACCGTGGCTGCCTCTTGTCTCTGCGCTGGCTCTTTGTGCTGGCTAGAAACTGGAATCTACTATCCTCAAGAAACTTCCTCCAGGAACTGGCATTGACCTTGAACTGTCTCGTCAATAGAAAACAAACTCCCTCTGCAGCTCTGCGCAATCCTAGCGTAGCCTTTGCGTCACTGGCTCTGCGCAATTGTCTGTGGTTTCTACTGCCTCCTCTTCTATGCACTCTCCATATCAGGAATTCTTCCTCCTGGAAATTATCTCTGCTCCTCTCTGTGAGAAACCTCTCGATCGATCTTCTCCCTGAGCACTGCTCACTAAAGAATTTCGATCTCTGGGTTCTTTCTCCATCTCGATGTGTTTTCCAAATGACCCTTCAAGTCCCTTTTATAATCTTCTCGTTGAAACTTCAACGACCGAGATTATATCTTCAATCAACGACTAAGATTTAATTTTGACTTGATCTTCGCCTTTTCTAGAACATTCACACTCTGTTTTATTAATACCCTTTAATTATTTTATTTTCCTAAGTTTAGACTTAGGGTCCCTTTAAAATAATTAATTATTTTAATAAAAAAATTTCTAAGTGGAATTTTCCAAACGATTTCTGGGCTCTCTGGAATACATGTACCAAAGCCTCCCTGCCAATTTTGAGACTTAGAGCACATCTGATGCTACCAAAAATCAACATGAGTGCGCAGAGGCTGCGGAGAGGCAGCTTGGGGCTAGCCATTTAGAGGTTGGATCAGTGTCAGATCGCCAGTGATAGTGAGGTTAATTCTCACTTCATTTCTACCAGTTATTTTCTCTGTATCAGATAGACAGTAAGGCATCCAAAGATTTGTACTCAGAAACTACTGCATAATAATACTAACCCTCAGCTGTTGCACCGGTTTTCCTGCATTGGGTTTTTTCGGGGACATCTGTCCAAAAATAATAGTGTCGATTTGTGTAGGTTGCAGTGTGTTGTATTCAATGTTTGTCGTAGAAAACTGCAAATAAATTGTTAAGTTAAAGTTAACAATTAGGTGAATATTTTCCAGTTGCTGCAATAGGATTCCAGTTTTAGGAATTTTCACTCTAATTTGCGTCTTGAATTAGGTATATACTTCAGTTGCACTAGTTTGTTTGGTTCTTTGCATGCAATGGAAGATATAGACAGATTTGATGCTCTCACATGGTGGGAAGCATATGGTGGCATGGGACTTTTGGCAAAATTGGCAAAAAAAGTTCTCTCACAAGTTGTAAATACTTCTTCTACAGAGAGGTGTTTGAGCACCTACAACTTCACCCATATAGTGAGAAGAAACAGACTCAATGAAAATCAAGCAGAAAGCTTGGTTTATGTGCACTACAACTTGAGGTTGTTGAGTCATTATTGTGATCGGGCTTATGGGGATCTATCATATAAAATATGGGACAACAACCTAGAGGGCGATATTGGTAATGAATTATGAATTTCATTTTATTGCATTTCATTTCATGTTAGATGTTCTTTGTTGTAATGGTTACACTTAGCTTGCAATTACAACTTTGGTGATCAATGATGATAAATGTTATATATTGAATTTTGAAAGCTTGAAACTTTAAGATTGATGAATCATGAGACTCAATATGTTGTATGTTTCTAACTTGTGGACGTGGTTGATAAATATTATAACTTCTAGATGATTGATGTTATATGGTTTAATCTATGCTTTTATGTTTTTTTATATCTAATCTATGTTGCAGGAAACGTTGCATAGAGGTCCGTTTCAGCCCAGAAACGAAACAGAAATGCGTTTCACTATACCGTACGGCCTAGAAACGTGTTTCCATCAGTACTAGGTTGTTTCATGTCAGGGAAACGTGCCCAATACGGACGAAAACACGTTTCCAGGCCGCAAAGGCGCGCTTTCGGAGTTTAAACTTCGTTTTCTTAGCTTTTTTTTTTGGTTTGTGTGTTTTATTAATTTTTTAATCGTTTTTATTTTTTTGTTTGAAGGCAGTCTAATGTTCAAGCCTATGGCCCTAGTGTTGATATGCAGTTCATGGTAATGTTAAAAGTAAAAGGATGAAAATGAAAGATAAAGGATCCTTTTACTTAAATTTTTAACATTACCATGAAATGAATCAGGATGTTTGAGAGTGGTTTCGCTCTCATTGGGTTTCATATGGAGAAAGTAGAATTTTATATCTCACTCAAAATCCAGCAGACTTATCATTTTTTCATGATTTTAGGATTGGGGGGATTGCAATGTTTCCATTGGATTTTGTCATGTACTAGGTTATGGAACTTGTATTTAATCAAGAGAACCAAGCCCTCTATGCAGGGTAGACTCCCAATAATCAAGAGCACCTAGGGTACTAGGGTATGGCTCTCGTATTTAATCAAGAGCACTAAAGCCGTTCCACTATGTAGGAGGAGACTCCCAATGAAGCACAAGACAAGAAATTAGAAATTTCTCGTCGCTGATATTGGATATTGCTATTTTCATTATGTGATCATTCATGATTAAATGTGATGTAAATTTAAAGACTTATACTTTATGCGTTGACATTGGACAATTTAATCATAATGCAATAAATTATAGTGTATCATGTATGCTTTATGATTGCACACATTTCTTATATATATATATATATATATTGTGTTTCCCCGTTTCCAAAATTTGTGGGGGGGGGGAGGGGTCATGTTCGTATCCATACCCGTTTCCCCGTTTCGTGCAACTTAGTATCTAATTCATCATTCTACATGCTTTTGTTGACATAGATGCATCAATATATATATATATATATATATATATATATATATATATATATATATATTCGCTCCTCGATTTGCTCCTAGACATGGAGCTTCTGAAAATGTCGCTCCTGCTCCCAAGTAACCTTGCAAGGGGGTATCCCTAGAATTGGGTCACTGGAGCTATGTAATAGAGGTCCAAGGTGATATAAAGAGTTAGCTTTAGCAAAATCAATATTGTAGTATAAAAATATTAAATGATGGAAGCCTAGGACTAATGCTTGTTCAACTTGGACAAATGGAGTAAAGAAAGTAAATTAAGAGGGCTGGAAAATAGATAAGTGGGGATGATGGGAATTGTTGTTTTGATGTGCAAAGTCTCACCTATGAGTGCACCATTATGTTGCTGGATAAGAGTAGAATAATGGCCCTTAAAAAGGCACCCTTGTATGAACATGCAAAGACAAATGAGGCAAGATTTCACTTCTAGCTAAAAGCACCATACAACCAATAAGTCTCCTCTAGTCGTTAAGCTCCATCGTAGGCCTAGAGGCAAAGTATAACATATTATTCATGTGCTCTAGGAACCATGCAGGAGATGAAAAAATACCCTAGTGGACAACCCTTACAAGAACACCTCAGCACCCACATCATGGCCAACAGATGAAGTGTGTCATGAGGGAAATGGGTTAAGTGAAACAATTATATTATTAGGAGAGAAATAGATTGTTTCAGTAACATAACACTCTTTGGGACTCTTCTCTTTCACTGTGTGCCCATTGTAGTGCCAAATTGAAACTATAGACAGCGTTCTATGGCATCTTCCTATTCCTTTGGTGCCGGGCATCTCTACAACATAAGAGATGCACAATTTTTTCATTATCGTGAGGAGATTTCTGGCATTTCGCTCTATTGGAAAGTAAGAATTTGGATATCCTGTTACATCAGAAAAGATAAGTTGGAGAATGGTCTCAGTTCAAAGACAGTCACATGCTGTCGGATAGGGTGTGAAGTTATTGTTTATGAAGATTGTAAGTTTAGTACCTCTAGTTGGATGTCAGTCACATGCTTTCGGATAGGATGTGAAGTTATTGTTTATGAAGATCATAACTTTAGCTCCTCTAGTTGGATGTTTACATTAATATTTTTCATGTTCAATGCTTATTTAATATGATTATTTTTGAACTTGGAGACTGTAATTACAGCCTCTACAATTTTTTTGCACACTATGCAAATAAGCTTTTAGTTATTGCGCAACATCTTATTGCATTCTCTTAATGTAGTTAGCTTATGTTCTTTGATGCAAGTTCCAAATGTCTTTTCTTTTGATTCTCTAGGCCTCTATGTTGCATGTTAATGGAAGTTGGATTGGTTATTTTGTATGCTTTATATGCATTGTGGATTCATCATTTTGCTGATATGGATATCCAGAAAAGAAGTATCAATATTGTTTTCTCTCTGTATTTATTTACATTCATAATTCCATTGTTGACGTTGTTGCAATGCTATCGATGCATTTAGGGTGATGCCGGGATGAAGGGTACTTTTGCTACACGTGTATCAGGGTCTTCTGATTTGTATCAGGTATTTATTTCTCCCAATTTTGTGATAATTGATATTTTGAGTGTCTTCAAGGTGGAAATGTAGTCATCAAAGAGAATCATAATCTGCAAACAAATGCATTTTTCTTGTCTTCAAGGAATTTTTAGGGAATTGTTTACATTTTAATGTTCTTTCATAGTCAATGTAGAGATTTCTTATCGATGCAACATGCACTTGATTTAGTGTCCCAAAATGTTATGGTACTAGCTCCTGTATATACAAGATATAGTCCATTTTCTTTTTATTTGGAGTTCCCTTGAAGTGCCCTTGTAAATGTGATTTTGGGTCTATTTCCCGTCATACTGTATGAGAGGTAACCATGTTATTCTCGTCACATGCTAGAGATTTCAAGCTGAGCACCACACTCTATGTGAGATGATGTTCCAATTCATACTTGTTTGTGTGCACTTCCCTGCATTGTGGATATGCCCAGAATCACCCTTGATGATTCTAGCATGGTTCAGTTAATTTGGCACAGTAAAGTTGTTGTACACATGGTGAGAGTGCCCCAGTGTTCTATTGATGATTATGATGACGAGGCTTGATGTATTGCATTCTGCAATTTTTTTCATTCTTTCCTCATCTAGGGTGCTTCACATGATTACTTATTTCTTTTGAAAATATGTTTAGATAACTTGATACATTTCAATGAATTTACCATTGATATCCTTGAAAATGAAATAAATGACTCTTTGCAAAGTGGGTGCAACATTTAACAAAACAAATGGCATTCTGAGATATTTTAACAAAAGAGATGGCATTTTGAGATATTCAAATGGTTGCATGGTGTCCTGAAAGTTATTTTATAAGGTTGACTATCACTTGACACTCTTTGAAAATCTTGCCTTGTAATCTGTGGTTTTCGAACACCATCAGGGTTTCTTCTTGATAGGTGTTTAGCTTCTTTCCTTCATTTCTTTCTAATCTCCTCTTGAGAAGACATTGAATGCTACATAATGTTGCTGCCTAAATTCTAAAGTGCCAGTGAAATTTTGCCCTAGTTTACCATTGAGTGACTAGGGTTTGAATAAAAAAAGCATGTGTCATATGCAACCATATAATGACCATATAAATGGATGTAATTAACAGTACTGTGATTATGGCTCACAATATGGCTCTATAGTCTGTTAAATATCATTGCAATGGCATGAGTGCAACAACAGTGCTATAAGAAACTGTCACTGTGTAATTTAACAGTTCTTTATTAACAGTCCAAATTCAATCCACAGATTACAACCAAGTATGCCCGCGTTCCAACAGAGAATGAACAGTTCAACAATTTATAGACCAGCACCCATCAACAGATTACAATAGTTCAACAGAAAAAAAATCCAATTTTGACTTGTTGGCCCTATGCCTTTAAAGTGAGTGTAATTATGTGAAGGTCAGCTCTGTGAGAGGATTCAGAATTCTTCCTGTGACAGAACGCAAGCTTCAGAGGATGATTTTTTCTGCAGAGATTCCCTCGTCTTTGCACAAGGAGATATTCCTTCCATGGAGGGGAACTGGCCTGCATAAGAAACCTTCCTCACCTCAGACTGATCTTCTCATGACATCACATTCAATCTCAGAACTGTACAGAATATTGCGTGATCCACAGAGAGCCATTAGAATGTGTTCTCCCCACTTCGTATAGCTCCTTAGACTTCAGATTGCTTACTCGCTATTTTTCCAGAGAATCACCCTTCCAAAACTCCTTATTCGGCCTCAAACAATTACAGATTCTGCACAATTTCACTGCCCTAATTAGAGGACTCCCTGAGGGACGCATATGAGAACGAGGGCCAGACAGAGTTTGTCGGCCCATTCCAGATTTGCATTCCTTGAGGAGTGTTTTTCTTGACTTCTGCTTCAAGTCAGCTTCTTCGCAAACCCTATCCAATGCAAATGTAAACAGAGAGCTCACAGTCTTGTCCAGAAGGGAATCATGTGCCAAAAACAAGAAAAGAACCAACAAGGAACTTCGCTATTCTTCCAGAAGGTGTCACAGTGCGAGATAAAGATCTCCAAACTCAACAATAATTTCGCTGCCTTCTCAAAGGTATCCCTGAGTCAAAACAGATTGAAGAAAAGATAGATTGGTGTCAACTAGCGTGGAATCTTTCACCACCGAAATTGACAAGAGCAATGGCTCTTAACACCTCAGAGATAATGCTCAAGAAACGTATGAATCGATCCACATTTGATGATCCAAAATGAATTCATCCCTCATATTTATAGATTCCCTAGAGGGGTCTCTTCTTCTAAAATGATTGAGTAAATTTTACTCCAAGCCGCAATTTTGGGTTTCTTCACTATGCTGCCACAAAACTTGCCCAACAGTGGGAATTTTTGGGGTTTTCCCCTTTCTGGAGGACTATAGCCCACGGGAATTGATAGGCTACTTCGTCCCATTCGTCCTAAATTCATAGAGGATGTTACAGTCCCCCCTGCTCGAAATTGTTTGCCCTCAAGCAATTGCAAATTTGAGTGGTGCAGAATATGTTCCGCTTCCCATGTCGTGTCCTCCTTCGGAAAATTCTTCCATTTGATAAGGTATTCTGGAATTACTCTTCCTCTTAATTTCTTTTCTTGCACGGTCATGATCGTCCCTGGAATTAACTCTAGTTGCCCTTCCTCATCTAAATGCAGCAGTTCGACAGATGTGGTGACTTGCAGCCCCACGACCTTCTTGAGGCACGACACATGAAATACATTATGGATTTTGCAGTCTCTCGAAAGTTCTAACTCATACGCCACTTCGCCAACCTTCTGGAGGACTTTGTACAAGCCATAGAACCTAGGCTTCAGTTTTTCAACGCCACTCTTCTTAAGGGTAGACTGCCGATAGGGTTGCAATCTCAAGAAGACAAGGTCTCCTACCTCAAAGCTGCATTCCGTTCGATGTTGATCTGCGTACAACTTCTTCCGATTTTGAGCAACCTTCTTGTATTCCTTGAGTACTCTGAGGATGTCTTGACTCTTGACTTTTCTGTATCCAATCCTTTGCAATAGGCGCCTTGTTGACTCCAAAAACCTTGTTGATAAAAGATGGTGCATCATATCCATATACAACTCTGAATGGTGTCTTGACTTGCATCTGGTTTGATTGAGCTCCAAGCTTCTTCTGGAGTTATATTCTTTAAAACCTTAGTAGGAATGCGATTTACTATGTAATTTGCACAGTTAATGGCTTCTGCCCAAAAATTGAGACCGAGTTCTTTAGATTGAAGCATACAATTAGCCATTTCTTTTAAGGTGCGATTCTTCCTTTCAGCTACATCATTTTGTTGTGGAGTATATGGAACAGTATGTTGCAATTGAATGCCATGCTCAGTGCAAAAGTTGATAAATTTGTTGTTAACATATTCTCCGCCATTGTCTGATCTTAACTGAAGAATTTGATGTCTAGATTGTTTCTCAACAAAGGCCTTAAAGGCCAAGAACATGTTAAAAACTTCACTCTTGAGTTTTAAGAAACATACCCAAGTGCGTCTGGAAAAATCATCAATGAAGGTTAAGAAGTACTTGCAACCAGAGAAAGAAACAACAGGAAGTGGACCACATAAATCACTGTGCACAAGCTGCAAAGGTGCTGAAGCGTGCCAAGAGGCACGCTTGTCAAAACTATCCCGATGATGTTTTCCGAGTACACATCTGGAGCAAACACCATCTCGGCAAGATACCATAGGAAGGCCCGTCACCATATTTTCCTTACATAGAGTTTGAAGAGAGCGATAGTTTAAGTGACCAAATCGCTCATCCCAAAGTTTGCTCACATCATCATTATGAGCAACAAAAACGGAGGGAAGAGAGGATGACCCAAAGTTGTCAAACTTATACAACCTTGTGGAATCATCAGCAATGCCAGTAGCTAAAATATGCTTAGGATTTTTGAGGTCCTTGATTACAACATCATGAGGTGAGAATTCTACTATTTTCCCTTCCCCTGAATGAGTTATCTGATAAACAGATAAAAGGTTGCATGACAAGGTAAGAACACATAGTACATCATTAAACTGACCATTATCTAGAAGGTAAGAACACATAGTACATCATTAAACTGACCATTATCTAGATGAATGGTTCCAGATCCTACAACACTAAGAGATCTATCATCACCAACATAAATATGTTTGGTGTTACAATCATTTAAAGAAGAAAACATGGATTTATTTTAGCCACGTGGTAAGAAGCTCCAGAATCAATGAGCCACTCATGAGAAGGAGAAGAAGAAGATACATTTAATGCATAACCAGATCTTGATGCTTGGCAACCACAAGCAGAAAGTACCATGCATGAAGATGAAGGTGAAGAGTGCTCCAAATTGATGTTGTGCTTCTTCATTGCTGCTTCTAAGGCTTCCATCTTCTTAAAACATTTGGACTTTATATGGCCATCCCAATTGCAAAAGTTGCAATGTCTATCTGTCTTTTTCCTTTTGTTTTGATTTGCCTTATTATTTTGGTGATTTGATTTTTCAGTTTGTGGCTGAAATTGCTTAGGGCCCTTGTTTGGTTTAGGACCATATTTTTTAGGATACGACTTCTTGGGATTCTTTTGATATGGTTGTTGTTGGGCTGCTACGATTTTCTTAGAAGCGTTTCCAGCAATGATAAGACCAAGGTGTAAAAGTTTTTCTTGTTCTCTTATCAAAGAATCACAAAAGGCATCAAAAGAGGGATTCTTGTAGGTGGTTCCTGAAGAAATGATGGCTTCTCTAGTGGAATGGAAGTCATAAACAAATACAGAGTATGCAGGGCCAACCTTAGCAAGAATGCAATAGATGAGGCTACCATCGTCCTTTTTGATCTTACAACCTTCTAAAAGAATTTTGAGGGTCTTGAATTTGGACAAAAAATCTTCAATGACGGAGAAATTATTGGGGTCCAAAGTAAGCAACTCATTTTCAAGCTGGTGGGTCCTGATTTGATTTTGAATGGCAAAAACAGTTTTTAGCTTTTCCAGGGCTTCATCAGTGGTGTCAATGCCAAGGATATGAAATCGAAGATCTTGAGCAATGGACATTCCTATCAACCCTCGTGCTTGATCTTGTTTATTTTCACATATAGTAGCTTTATCATCATCGGAAGGTTTAGTTTCTTGTCCTGTGGCTATTCTATAAAGCCCTTTACTTCTAAGTATATCTACCATGTGAGGTAGCTATTGGAAATAATTGGTGCTATTAAGAATAACCAGGCATGCACTTTCCATTTAAAAAAAAAACAGAAGCGGAGAAAAGCCGAAACAAACTGCTCCAATGGAAAGATCTCGAAAAATTAGGCCGTTTAAAAAAAAAGGGCTCGAAAAACAACTTTTGGATGAAGAAGTTATGCCTTTTGAAAAATATGAGTTATAAATGTCGAATAGTTACGAGAATGGGATGAAGTGCGGCTTTTTAAAAAAAAATTCCGCCCCTTTGAACAAAACTTTTTACAAAAGAAGCTTGAGGAGACTTGAACCCAAGACTTCTATTCTCATAAACTAACCCCTCACCAAGTGAGATAGTAAAAGGATCACGTTATTGTATGAAAGGAGGAAGAGGGGTTTTTCTTTTTTTTTTACTCTTTGGTGTGCGTGCCTTTTCCTGCATAAAAAAACACAAGAACCGAGCAAAAAAAAAAACGAAATGCAAAGCCTTGCGACAGAATGTTAGATTTTCGGTTAGCCTTACTGGCAACTATCACTTTTTTCACTATTTTTGATTTCTCGAGATTGCACAAAGTCGTGGGGAAAGAGCAGACGTAGCAAAAAAATCTCTTTTTCTTGTTTCTGATTTGCCGAGATCGCACGCAGCGCACAACGAAGAGCATACACAGATAAGAGGGTATAGATTCGGCAAATAAATAAAATCTTAATACCAAAAATAAATAGAAAAAAACCGAAATAAGAAAAACTATTAACAAATATAACTGCAAAATAGATGCTTTATACCTCCAGATCTAAACTGTCATGACTTGGGTAGCCGAAAACCTTTTTTGCATGAAACGAAAGGTGTTCCTCACTGTAACAGATGCTCCAGACACAACTGAGCAGTTCTCCAAGCCCAAGAATGTTCAGAAATAGTAGATCTGCAAAACGACATTCGCATGCAGTCAAACCAGCTTCGGATTTTGTTCAACAACAGACGCGGCCCTCAAAATAGCTCTGATACCATGTAGGAATTTACAGGGTAAGTTCCTTAGATCAAGAACCAAAGGTCACCGCTCACAAACAGATCACAAATCAGTACACCAGTTTAATCACGTGGTTAAAACCCTCAAAGAGGGAAATAGTCCACAGCTTGAGCCAACGCAGCCACTTCAGGCAATTTATTAATATAAAAAGAAAAGTTACATATGTTTCTCTCATAAACGCTTACTGGACAAATGACCCTCCATGCTCTTTAAATAGAGATCATGGACCAATAGGGTGTTAAGCCACAGATCAAGTGTCGTTAATACCGAGGTGAGAGATAACTGTCGGATCACTACAAATCGTGACCGTCGGATTATAAGTTACAAATGTACATGGTAAAGAAACACACTTTACCTAACTCTACACTAGACTAAGTTATTCTTAACTATTTCCTATGTGTCGGAATATCCTAACATTGTAGGTGGTGTTGTAGCAAAGCTCCCCAAGGTACAACCACTTGATCCATGCTTTTTGTGGAACCGTCACATAGTTGCATAGGTACCCTTCAATCCACTTATTCATGATTTCTACCCAACCATCTGTTTGTGGATGATATCTAGTGCTAGGAGCTAATTCATTCCCCACCCGTCTGAATAGTCCCTATCAAAAAGCACCCATAAACTTGTTATTGCGATTGCTAACAGTTGATTTTTGTAGCATCGGAAAGTGATTGAAGTCTCAAATTTGGTGAGTAGGCTTAGACACCAATATTCCAAAGAACCAAGAAACCGTTTGTGGAAATTCCACTTGGTTCATGTTTTATTAAAATAACTAATTATTTTAATGGAGACCCTAAATCTAAACTTAGGGAAATTAAATAATTAATGGGTATTAATATAACAGAGTGTGAATCTTCTAGAGAGCGAAGATCAAGTCAAGTTTTAAGCTTAGTCATTCATTAGACATTTAATTTGGGTCATTGATTCATCAATGAGAAGATTATAAAAGAAGGCTTGAGGGTCATTTGGAAAGCAAACTGGACAAGCGTTCAGTAACCTGAGGGAAGTCGATTCTGAAGGAATAGAATTCGATTTCAGAGGGAGATTTTGCAAGGGCGGAGGAAGCAGAGGGCATCAACAGTGTCAGGGGACGAGGGCAAGAGGAAGCAGGGAAGCAGAGAGGCAACACTCTAGAGCAGCACAGAGGCCTCACGCAGTAGTGACGTAGGCTTACGTTGGCTTTGCGCAGAGAGCTATGCAGGAGACATGTAGAGTGATGCACAGAGGGCTAGGGAACCCCTCAGATGTTAGAAATTTTTTGGAGGACTGAAGGAGAATTAAGTCAGGTGTATCTCGAGAAAATTTCTCAGTTGTTTTTGCCAGACTTTCCTTGTAAAGATTTCATAGCTGAAGATTAATATATAAACCCTCATTTACTACACTGCTTTTCCCACATTGGGTTTTTCCGGGGACAATTGTCCAAAAAATAATTGTCTATGTGATTGATTCTTATGCTTGTATTCTTTACTGTTATGTTCTCTACAGTGTGATTACTGCAGTAGTGTTTATTTCAAAATTTACTAGAAGAATTCTGTAAATAACTTTTTGGAAGAATAAGTAGGAGAAATAAATTTATCACTACAATAGTATTTCAGGATTGAAATTTTCGCATGGTATCAGAGCTTGAAATGAGTAACAGGAGTGGAGAACCTGCAAAGGAACTAAGATCAGACGTTGCTGCTGCAGCCATAGTATAAAAAACCGGAACCGGTCTAATCGGTACTGGTCTAAAATAAATGAACCGGTTTTAAAAAAAATACATTAAATGATTATTTTTTAATTAAAAAAACTATTTTTAAGATTTGCAGCCATGATTCCAAGCCAATAGAGACAAAATATGCAAAGTTTGCTCATTTATATACCATGTAAAGGTAAATATATCAAAATGGCACTGAGTGCAATACATATCATTGAAAAATACATAAGCAATGAGGCTCCAAATGGCCCATAAAGTCCAAAAACAATGCTACAAGCTATGAGGCCATTGGCCTAATACAAGACTACACATGAATCATGAGCAATCATTAAATTTATCACCACTACTAGACACATGATCAACATCGGCAGCTGCATAGACATCATCTGGATCAAAGTCTGAGGATGCCTCAGCCTTAGGCTCATTTGCAACCTCAATACCACTAACACCAATAACAATAGAAGTGGACCTAATGGAAGCACGAGTTACTTGAGTTGCATGACTAGTGGCTTCCATTGGTTGTTTGCCTTTCCTTGATGCAGCTACCAATCCTGGGTCTCCGTCTGATGGCGCCACCAAATCTGCTTCAAATTCATCCCCCACTAATGCTGCATTAAAATCAAAATCTGTCTCGAACACTAGATCTTCAGTGTCATCCACCCATTCTGATGTTGGATCAATATCATCCAACACAATGGGATCTAGATCAGGTGTTTTGTTCATCAGTTAGTTCTGCCTCAAGCGAAGGTTGTATTGCACAAACATAAGATCATTTAACCGTTTCTGTTCTCAACGGTTTCTCTTCTTTGTGTGTATGCGCTCAAAAACAGATCAATTGCGCTCACAACCTAAAGCACTACAAGTTTGGTTGAGGATTCTAATTGCAAACTTTTGCAATTGAGGACATTGGCCGCTAAATGACTCCCACCAATGAGCTGCAAATAAAAAGACATTAATTAGTAACATAGTTCATTTCATTACTTATTTACAAACAATTTAACTTGAAAAGAAAAACAAATTGGAATTGCTTACCGTTTATCCACATCTCTTGCCATTTTCGCCAAGTTCTTTCCAAAGGTACCAGCTGCCATACTGAAAAGAGTAAGTTGTTTATGTGTTTCCAAAAGGTCTGCACGGATAGGGACCATGCGCTCCAAGCAATCAATCAATCCAGATCAGACCTCCCCATCCTGCTGATCGCGTAGCCGAGCTTTATAATGATACTTTGGGTTCAAAAAATACCCAGCCGCATGTATAGGACGATGGAGTTGATTGTTCCATCTGTTATCAATGATCTCCCATATCCGGCCATATTTAGCTAACCTGTCCCTGTAAACTGCCTGTATCTGCTCCTTTGCCTATTCCATAGCCTCATAAATGTATCCCATTGCCATCTTTTCCCCATCCACCATCCTTAGCCCCTTAACAAGGGGCTCAGTAATTTTTACAAGCTCTGAAGGCCTTTTCCAAAAATAATTGTCAAAGACTACTTTTGGTGTCTTTTCCATCTTGTCTACGAGTGCATCGAGATTAAGTCCAATCACCAGAATAAAACATTTTCTGCAGGTTTTTCTGTTGAGAATTGAGACATTGCAACATGAGGAAGTGAGTTGCATATCTCGTAATTGCAGGCCTAACAAGTTCTTTGCCCCCAGTGTTTTTCCTCATTAGGCTCAATACCCATGAGTGGTTGTAAATGTATTTTGTAATGCACTTGCGATGCTCTATAGTTTTTTTTACCCACTCCACTTTGCCTATGTCCTCAAGCATGAGGTCTATGCAATGTGCAACACATGGAGTCCAAAATATGGTCCTATACTTGGACTCAAGCATCTTTCTAGCAAGAACATAGTTTGAGGCATTATCTGTGATGACCTGCACAACAATCTGCTCCCCCACTTCCTGAATAATCTCATCCAAAAGCTCAAATAGAAGGGCTGCATCCTTCACCTTATCAGATGCGTCAACTGATCTCAAAAACATTGTTCCTTGAGGGCAAGAAACAAGGAAGTTAATGATAGTGCAGTTCTTTCCATCAGTCCTTCCATCTGACATGATGGAATAACTTGTTTTGAGCCATGACTCTTTAAAGTTAGCCAAATACTCATCAATATTACAAATCTCTTTTTGCAAAAGAGATCCCCTCAAGTCATGCACAGTAGGGCCTTTGAAGCCCTTTCCTGTAGCTAAAACAGAGTCCCACATAGCTTGGTAGTAAGGTGAGCGAGTAGCATTAAATGGGATATCTGCATCATACCACCATCTAGCAATGTACTGATAAGAAGTTTCTTTGCATTGTTTTTTCCAATGTTGATCCAAAGTGGGTTGACGACTTGGCTAGGAGGAAGTGGCTATGGGATTAGTAGTGGATGGGAAATAACTCTGGATGTTGGGTCTCTTTGTTGGTTTTGATTTTTGGCCAATAGGAGGAACATAGTGAAAGGGGTCCTTGGGGGAAGGGATAGAAGTGGAGTGTTGAATGTCATAATCATCATAGCCACTCTGTCTCAGGGTTTCTATTAGTTCCCTCTTCCTTGCAATTTCATCTTGGATGGCCTTCTCCCTAGCCTTAGTCTTCTCAAACTTTTCAAACTTGGCAAGGTATTCTGCCCTAATTGAACCTATCACTTCATTAGGTACATCACATGACTTTACTTGGCCTCTTATCCTAGCCAAGTGTTGTTTCAATTTAAGAATACCCCCACCTCCAATAGATTTTTCACAAAATTTGCATATTTTCTTTCCATCAACCACATCACAATGGACCCATGCACTGTTCTTGGTTTTTGGAGCCATCTTGACTTGAAATAATTGAAATTTGGAAATAAATCTGCCATTTAAAAATATTGCAGCTAAGATAAATGGGCAACCAAGGATAAATTTACGAAACAAAATGCACATTCAAACATACAAAATTTGATAGCATAGGACTAGAGATTTGATAGCAATAGCATAGCTAAACACATGAGAAAATAAATACATGAACAACAATGAAATGATGGATTTTTCAAGTGAAAATCCTTACCTGGCAATGCAAACTAGCTTCCTTAGCCTCCTCTTGAAGATGCCAACTCTATTGACAGCTCCAAACTATCTCCAAGATAGCTCCAACTCCAACTCCAAGCCTCCAAGATCACTGCTCCAACAAACACTCAACACTCTCCAAACTCTCAATCAAACTCACAAAGCTGCAAATGAGATGGTGTGAGACAAAAGAGAGGCTGCCCCTGCTTATAAAAGATTGGGGAGGGTGTTTTTGGAGGGAAACAACCCTACCCTTCCTTCCAAATCAGCCTTGAATTGATTTGCTGGGCGTGTGTGGGTCCCTACAGGGTTTTAGCTGCTGACCGACCGTTTAAGGATGGAACCGACCGGTCAGCACCAGTTGACCGGGATTTTTCGCCGAAACGAGGTGTTGAACCAAGTTTTTCGACCGGTTTTGACCGGCCAGGGGTTTGACTGGCCGCTTTGACCTTGCCGATTTTTAATACTATGGCTGCAACAACTCGGAAGGGTTCACGTAGTTCTCCAAAGAGAAGGGAAAGCATGAAAGGACAAATGGATCATGACATCTCTGTACTGGCATCTAGACTGGAAGAAGAATTTGCTTGTGTGTCAAACTCTGCTTCTCCAGAGATTTGGTATATTGACAGTGGAGCTTCTGTGCACATGACGAGGGTACGAGAATGTTTCTCCAGCTACCAAGAAGAACAGATGAACTTTCAAATCACTAGGGAAATAAGGCAAAATGCACCCATGTGGGAAGAGAAACCATAGTATTTCAAATCGAAGCTGGTCATAAGCTTCATGCCACTAATGTACTGCATGTGCCTGGTTTGGGGATGAAATTACTCTCTGTGTCTCAGCTTCAAAATAAAGGTTATCACGTTTACTTCATTGGAAAAAGAATATACGTCAAACACCCGAGTTGGAAGAAGAAGGCACAAATCAGAGTCAGGAGCAATAAACTCTATAAGTTGCAGCTCGAATCTCCAATGGCGTTGATAGGCAGCAATGACGAGAAGGATTTGAATGAACTATGGCACAGGGGAATGTGGCACTTACATCATGGGGGCTTTGAGGATACTCAGGAAGACCGTCACAGGAGTTCCAGAACTGAGCACCAAGCGAGATGACGTCTGCAGAGGGTGCGTAATGGGGAAGTATGCCATGGCAGTGTATCCCAGAAGCAACAATAGGGCTAAGAGTGTGTTTGGATTAATACACTCGGACATTTGCGGACCAATGTCAGTGGTGTCGAATATTTCATCACTTTTATTGATGACCACTACAAGAAGACTTGGATCTACTTTCTTAAGACCAAGAATGAAGTCTTTGATCGATTCAAGGAATTTAAGGCTCTGGTTTGTGAAAATTTCTGAATATTACTTTATGCAGAAGCCCTACTGTTAATTCTGGTTATACTTCTCCTACTTAAAAAAGTTATTAATGCTGAAATCTTCAGATTAACATCGAAGTAAACACATAACAGAGTTTCACCGATTCAGATCTAAAACAGAAATTCATTCACATAGACAAAATGACACACAAGATTTTCTGGACGACTGTCCCCAGAAAAACCCAATGTGGGAAAATCGGTCTTCTGGCTGCTGGAGGGTTTATATTATTAAGTAGTTTATGAATACAACAAATTTGGGCACCTTATTGATTAACCCAACTGAGAAAAAATAGATCTGCAACTAACCTGCTGTTCTAGAGACTGAAAACTTGATTGATCCACACCCTCAAACGAGATTTATAGGACTCGGCCCTTTCTAGCCGATAAAAACCCCAATGCTGTCCCTGAAGCCCCCGCGTTAGCCTCTACGTTGTTTTGGATAGGGCTGTGTAACCCAAACTGGGTGACGTAGTCCCTACGTTGCCCTAGTTGGACCAGCGTAACCCTGGAGGGCCTCCTGCTACTTAGTGCTGCCCTTTCTGGGCTTGTGTAGCACTTGTGTTGTGGCTGAAGCTCTCCGTGCTGCGCAGCTGTTGCTGTTGCCGTTGCTCCACTGCGCTGCTCCTGGTTGTTGCCTCTTTGCCTCTCGCTGATTCTTGGCACTTGGATCAAATCATCCCCTTAGCCAATACTACCCCTCTCCGCAGTTGAAACACTTCTGAAAATTCTTAGCAAACAGTGCCCTAAAATTTCAACTTAGTTTCAGTGCTCTGCCTATGTGTGTGTGTGTTCTCCAACTGACCCCAAGCGTTTCCTTTATTATTTCTCATTGGGAAACCAATGACCATGATCTAATCTTGAACAATGTCTAAGATTAAAAGAAAGCTTGATCTGTGTGACTTGAGTCATTTCCATTACATGTTTAAATTAATTACCTTTAATATTTTAATTTCCTAAGTTAGACTTAGGGTCCTCAATTAAAAATATTAATTAATTAATTATCTCCCAAACTGGATGGAATTTCCCAAATCCCTTTCTGGGTCTTGGAGATCTCATGTACTCTAGTCCTTACACAAATTTTGGGAGATAGAGCATGTAGAAATTTTGACCCCACTTCGGTTTTCAGTTTCACCTTATCACTCCCATATAGTTAAATGCCCATTCCCATAATCATACATTCAAAATTCTGGAAATGAAATTATTTTTTGAAAACACAAATTTAGGAATTTCACGGTGCTGGCAAATGCAAAAATAAAACTCAGAAAATTATGACAGCGACATACAAAAAAATAACACGTTGATTTTTGGTCAATATGACCCTGGAAAAACCCCCTACAACTCTTGGGGAAAACCAGTTCGAGAGCTCTTCTTTATTTCTGAATAATGCTTTTACAGAGAAATGAAATACGCACTAAAAATTTCAGCAACCACAAACTTTTACTTATTTCGAATTTCGCGCTTGTCCTCCACCTCGAAATTCGTGCCATCAGAAAACAAAATTTTTACAGTGAAAAGTACATCATTAAATGCTGTATGGACATCCTAGAAATTTGTGCTGGAACAGCTATATAGACTCCACGATTTCTGTGTCAAAAGACAGCTGTATGGATTTCTAGAAAAGCTTGCCAAAAACAGCAGTATAGACTGCCTCGAAAGGTGTGCCTAAACCTTGTTGTATGGACCTTAGTTTCTATGCCTAAAATGCTACTGTATGAACCTCGAAAACTGTGCATGAAATGCAGCAATAAATGCGGCCCACCCTTCCTCTATTTTCGTGCCATTTGCCTTGAAAACCGTGCCTCTATTTTGTTGTACGAATTCGCTGAAATAAATGCTGGCTCGGTAAATGTGCCAAGGTGCTGCTCTCCTTTCACTCTGCTCATGAAGAATTCTTGCCCTCAATGTCATGGATTTCGATATTGAGGAATATTCAACTTTTAGCTTCATAGGACACAGATCATCCATCACTTTCATCCATGAGCCATGTCAGCTATTAGAAAGTGATTCATCAGACTTCCTCATCTGGTTCATCGTTATGCCATGTTGCTTACCTTCGAATCATCTCCAAGGATCATACATCCTTTCTCATGATTAGCAGCCCTGCACAAATTCATCCAGATAAACATATACATATGAACCTTTAAAAAGTTACCTCAATGATGATATTTCACCATGACATCTTCTTGTAGGCATCGACATCCTTTATTCAGATTGACACATCTCCTAATGATATGTTTTGCCAAAGGTGTTCTTCTTTACCAGACTTCCGCCAGAGTCTACATATCTTCCTAGTAGATCTCTTAGTCACATCTTCTTCGCTTCCGGATGATAACTGCCTTTTAACATGGTTGCATTTCATGATCTCTTCCTTTCTGGACATTCTCCATTCCTAGGAACTTACAAATTTTCAACTTCTCGTTCATATACAACCACCTCATATTCCATGAGGACATATTATGTTGATTTCATCTGTTAGTGCATCGAGAGATCCTTCTTCATAGATCATACTTCTAAATATGGAAGTTTATTACTTGCAACCATATGACATGACTTCACAACATCTAGTATCAGCATATATATATATATATATATATATATATATATATATATATATATATATATATATATACCTCATACCTATTTCCCTTGAGTCATCCTGTAGCAATTTCTCTAGAATGAAGAGCTTCATTCCTTTGGCCTACTCCATCAATATGTCATCACATCCCAGAATTCTGTCTTCATGATGACCCTTAATCTTGATGACTGCTTTACTTTAGTAGAGAGGTTTTCGCGAAGCTGTTTCATCGAGAGCTCCTTCCATGCTTCTATAGAGATGCTTGTTAATGTACATTGCTTCCTATCATACTATTTTACAACCAATCAGAAATCACTTAAAGAGAAACATGATCTCAATCATAATAGAGATCTCTTGCTTCCTTTTTTTTTAGATCTCTTAGCATCAGGTTCTTCTCTTTCATTAGTGACATGGGTTTCTTCCTTTTTCCTCTTGTCCTTTCCAGACTTAGGACAATCTCTTTTATAATGCCCAAGTTCATTACATCCAAAACATTGTACGTTGTCCATATTCCTTCTCTTATTCTGAGGGCCAAAATTTTCAAATCTTCCTTTCTTCCTGTATGAGGCTGCAAAGGCATGATTCTCTTCACTTGGTCTTGTATCAACTTTGGCCTTTAGTCTCATTTCCTCTATTTTACATAGAGAGCATAAATCATGGAATGGGGTGGCTTCTTTCTTCTCGTATAAACTAGAAGTGAAGTTTCCCCATTCCTCTGGTAGAGCATTCAACACCACTGTAGTCATCTCAGTGTCAGACATTTCTTCTCCCAGTTCCTGCAGTTGGTCTCTTATTTCAGAAATCGTCATAAAGTATGGAGTGATTCCTTCTTCCCTTGATAGTTTCATTTTGTATAGTTCTTGTCTCAGAGAGATTGCTTCTCCTGCAATACTCACTGAAAATAGCTCCACCAATTTCTCATATATATCTTTTGTAGACTTCAGTTTTGATACATAGGGAATGAGAGAGTCCTTAATGGATTCTATGAGAATCCTTTAGGCTCTAATTTCTCTTTTCATGTACTTGGCATGAGCTGGAGCATCTTCTTTTGGGGGTTGAACTATAGATCTTTCGATATAGTCCATAACTTTGTCTTCAATTAAATTCAAATCTGTCCTCTTCTTCTATGCACTAAAGTTTAATGACCCAACCAACTTGTTGCTTTCTTTACAATAAGGCATTTTGACAGATTTAAGTAGGGTTATAGATACTTACTTGAGTAGAGTGGCTTGCAGCTACCTTGATGATGTTTGAAGATGAAGTCAAGGGTTTCCTTTAAGATAGGAATCTTCAATGTAAGAGATCTTGAATCCTTGATGAAGGATATCTTTAGAAGTAGAGGTCCTCGTTTTAAACTGATTTGATTTTCCAACCAAACTTTTGATTTTTATTTCTTGGAGTGTCTCCTTTGTCAATCAGCCCTTGAGTTCAACACCTTAGATCTGAAACCATGTTGAGAATTTAGAGGGCTGGTGTTTAATACAAATTCTTTTCTTAATAATTACTTGTGAGTTACTTATGTCTTCTCTTCGTTATCTTGTTTAGTCTTTCATCAAGTCGATTATCAAAATAAACAAGACACAAGATTAGGCTCCTAGAGCCAGGGCAAAACCTCTCAATCTTGTAGAGGAAAACCCATGAGAAATTCTTCTTATAGACTTTCAAATGACAAGTACCATGACCAAGACTCAGACCTTGAATTATTAATGCTTCTAGGACCTTGACACTGCTTCTTTTTCTACCATTAACGCTGATCCTTATTTTCTTTACCAACCTTATGTTGTCAATTGATTGCAGGTATATTTATTACAAGATTGACGATATTCTTCTTGACTGCAACACCTTTATACAGGTCTGCATTCACTGCTTCATAGAACATATCCGCACCACACTAGAACCCTACTTTAACTCGTATCTTCCTGACCCGGTCACGCTAGCACCATCTCAGAACTATCCGCAATATCCTTTAGGGCTGTTCGAAATTCCATCACTCTAATCCGAATATGTATATTAGTCTTTGTCCTGAATTCCGCACTTCTTCCTCCTCTCAGATCTGCACTTTTACCACTGTAAAATCTTCTGACAAAATTTCACTTTTATCATTGAAAAATCTTCAGACAAATCCGCAATTGTATCACTGTAAAATCTCCAGTCAAATCTGCAATTTTCTGTCCTCACATTCACACTTTTTCCTATACCCAAATCCACACTTTCAGCTCTGTAAAAGCCACAGTGAAAATCCGCAAATTTTGTGTTTTTCTGCACAGTTCAGCTGGGTATATATAGTTGTTGCAGTGAGTTAATAAGTCGACCTTCTAGCCGACTTTAACACAATTTGTAGGTCGACTTGTAGTTCATTTTTCTCCAACATTTTATGAGGCATTTTCTTCACATATATTCCAACATTGTTGAAGGTTGTTTTTACTGTATTTGGAGCTTGTTTTCCAACGCTTTTTGAGCGCTGTTGAGAGCTTCTTTACAAGGTCTTGGCGCGTATAAATCAGAACTAGATCCTTCATGATTTTTACACTTAATTCTATTTATACCTAGAAGACAAAAAACCTAATAGACACCAAGAAGAAGTCTATCTACATAATAAAATCTTGCTCATGAAACCCATGAAGCAAGTACAACAAAATACGTTTTATTATCTTTGTCTTATCCTTTACATAAATACATAATTACACAGTCAACATGAAGACTGACCTAGTTACACTTTTCAACAACAAGATCTCTCTTGCAACCCTCTATGAGTCTCTTTGCACTTGTAATGACCAAGTCATCCATATACAACACCAGAATGAGAGGCTCCTCACCTACCACAATAAAGTATAGGTTTGGATTTGCATCACTCTTTGTGAAACCCAACTCCTGCAAGTATGTATCAGTCTTTGAGTACCAAGCTCTAGGAGCTTGCTTCAGGCCATAGAGTGCCTTATTCAGTTTGCATACATGGGACTCCTTCCCATGCACCTCAAAGCCCCGCAGTTGCTCAATAGCGTTTGAGAAATGCAGTCTTCACATCCATCTGGTGGATCTTCCAACCCATCATTTTTGTAAAGCATGGGTTTCATGCTTAATTCATTTATCAGTAGGTCAAGCATTCATTTAATGCTCATAGGGTTTACATGAGTCAAAGAGTCATTGTCACATTGTAATAGACCCCTTCGAGCACTTGTATCAAGAAAAGAACAATTATTTTGAGTTTAGAAGTGTCTAGAAGGCTCCCAAGACCCAGTCAACTAACCAAGGAGATGTAGGCCTAGAGAGGGCTAATGGAGCCTCTTGGAAGGCTATAAAAAAGAGGAACCTCAACCTATTTGACACACAAATCAAGCATACATCTCTAGGATTCGATTTGCAGCTAGCAGAAGAAATGTTAAGGTCTCAAGAGGCGAGAAGAGCCTAGTGAAGAAGGAGAAATATCCTTAAATAATTCAGAGGTCTGAAATTATGCTTGGATAGCTCACACGTGTGAGTGGCCTAGGGTTTCTAGGAATACAATAGATCCGAAAATGCAGGAAGGTGTTGCAGACTTGGTGTGTAAGATCTAAAGGTTAGGAGAGCCTTGTCATGAAGAAATTTTGCCTCGCTGCCCTTGGAGTCTTTGTCTTGCATTGAAGAATAAAGATAGGCTGGTTGACTTGGTTCTTGGTGGTAGGCCCAATCTAAGTTTTGTTCTTGGAACTTTCCTTTGAATTGATTCTATAAGAAGAGAATTTCTTTTTGGTTTTTCCCCTTGGAGGGGTTTTGCCCTAACTTGGAGCCTATATCTTGTGTTCATTTTTGTATGGCTGTGATCTTTATTGTTTTTGACATTTATTTGATGATAAGAACATAAGCATAATCAAGAAGAAGAACATCTCATCACAAGTAACTATCATGTAAGAAAAAGTGAAATTAAAATGTTTCCCTAATCAATTTTCCAACATGTGAAGCTTTGAATACTCTTGGTACTTAGAGTTTCTGAGTTAACTCGATAAGCAAAGGAATAAGCTAGAAAACCCTAAACCTAGCTAATTGATTCCTCTAAAAAGAAACCCTAGCTCTTTAGGAATGGTATCTAGGTTTTGCAGGGTTGAATGTTCCTTGATAGTAAAACTCTA
Organism: Pinus albicaulis; assembly: GCA_034641835.2. Classification (NCBI taxonomy): domain Eukaryota; kingdom Viridiplantae; phylum Streptophyta; class Pinopsida; order Pinales; family Pinaceae; genus Pinus; species Pinus albicaulis. Next base: position 1,905,353,753 of record CM076575.1, on the reverse strand, counting down.
GTCTTGAAAGTATAATTCTAGGGGGCTTGGAGTCAAAACCCTAGAATTGGGTACCTTTGTAAAATCCCCTAAGGACGGATCAAGGAATGTCTAGGGTTTATATCTAGAACACTAGTAGTACAGTGAAATCATTGAAAAACCCTAGATTGACAAAATTGATATTATGATTTTGTCTTTTTATATTACCGCAGTTGGGATTCTATTTAGGAATTTTCACAAAGGTCATCTTGAGGAGCGAGTTGATAGGCTTCTGCACTGTAGTTTCCTCTAGTTGCCCTCAAAATTTGAAGCAATTCCTCTAGCTAGTTTGAGAGAAATATCTGTTGAAATTTGTTTACCGGAGAACAGGTGGTTCCCTAAGGCTTTGATCTTTGGCCTAGGGAAAAGTGTCCAAAAGAATTTAATTTTTTCTCCTAAAGTGACTTTATAAAGTTATAAAGTCAAATCTAATTTAAAAGTGACTTTAAGTGATAAAGTTACTAAAGTCTAATTTTAAAGTGAATTTAATAAAGTCAATGTAAAATTAAAAAGGAAAAGTGACTTTGGAAATAAGTGACTAAGTCGGTCTTTATTGAAGTGGGGTGAATTAAAAAATAGAAAGTGAGATTTAAATAAGCATTTAATCTGAGCCCTAGATCTAAAGCTATTTCAGCCATTGGATTTAGGGATTCCCCAAAAGTCACTTAGGGTTAGGTTAAAGGAGGAAAAGGAGAGAAAAGGTCATTCATTATTTCATGAGCAGATTGAGAGAGGAGAAGAGAAAAGGGGATTTCTAGACAGTGAGGAGAAGGAGGACAGAACTTGGCACACAAACCGAGGTAGCATTTTAGCAAGTCCATATAGCAAGGAAAGGCACAGATTTTGAGGCAGTGGGCACGAGTTTCAAGGTAGACCGTATAGTAGATTTGGCATGCATTCCAAGGAGGCCGTACAGTAGGGTTTGGCATAGATTTCGAGGAGTTGAGTTGCTGATTTTCTGGCATAGTTTTTGAGGCAGGCTGTACAGCAAGTGGCTGTCCTTTTGCACGGAAAACGAGGCAGAAATTTGTATAGTAGCTTCGCTGTTTTTCTGCACAGAAATCGAGAAATCCATACAACAACATTTAATGTTGTTTGCACAGAAATCGAGATAGTCCGTACAACAGCATTTAATGTTGTAAATCTTTGCACGAAAATCGAGGTGACCATACAACATTTATTGCTTTTCTATTTTTGTTGTGTGCACATTTTTCGAGGCGGTGGTTAAGCATGGAAAACGAGATAAGTTGTATTTATTATTCGCTGATTTTTTTGAGTATTTCTCTCACTGTAAAAGACACTTTTCCAGAAATAGGAAGGAGCTTTCAAACTGGTTTTCTCCAAGTTGTAGGGGGTTTTTCCAGGGTCACATTGACCAGAAATCAGGGTGTCTATTTTTCTGTGTGGCTGATTTATTTTGCTGAGTTTTATTTCTGCATTTCCAGCATTGTGAAAATTTCCAGAATTTGTGTTTTCAGAAAATATTTATTTTTTCAGCTTGTTGAATGTAAGGCTATGGGAATGGGCATTTAACTATATGGAGAAATAAGGTGACACTGAAAACCGGGGTGGGAAACTGAAATTTCTACATGGTATCAGAGGTATTTTGCTGAAAAGGCAGTTTGAGACAGCAAGAAGGAAAAATTACAGCAAGCTGATTTTTCACATAGAAAATTTTAACTTTACTACAACAATGTTATTTTCAGCTTATTTAGGATAGCAAGCATGTCTTTGGGCTTGAGGGTGGAGGATAGGTTGGATGGGCATAGAAACTACAGTGTTTGGAAGGAGAGAATGCAGAGTATCTTTGAGGAGGCAGAAGTCTGGGATGTCATGGTGCATACCAGTGAAGCACAACTCGTATAAGACCTGCGGGTACATGCGGGTCTTCGCGGGTTATATAGCAAGCAGGGTCACTCGCATAGAACTTGTGCTCTCTACCCTTATGCACTTAAACTCGCATTAAACCCGCCTACTCGCATAAGACCCGCAGGTTTCTCATAGCACCCGTATCGGACCCCTATAAGATCCGTCCCACAACAAAAAACATTTTTTTTGGATTTTTCTCAATTTTTTAATTTTTCTATTTGTTTTGGAAATGAGGTGGAGGAAAAGGGAATTTGGAGGGAAGGAAATGTTTTATAAGCACCTCTCTCCCTTTCGGAGTAGCAGCACTAGCGAAGTGAGCACTGGCGAGCAGCACATAGTAATAGCAAGGCAAAGTCACAGCATAGGCGGAGTTTCAGCACAGGCAGAGGCACAGCACAGGTGGAGTTTCAGTACAGGGAGAGTCACAACACAGGCAGAGTTTCAACACACTGTCCAAGTAGGCTTCATGATCTTTGTTTCATTGCTTTGCAACTAGCTGTGTGCATGTAATTTTTTTAAAATTTTATCTAATCAATTCAAATTTTTTTTTTTTGGTTCACTTGCGATTTGCAAATTTTTTTGGCCTTGTAGCTAAGTTTCTCAGCCACACAACGACCCTGTGTGGCTGAGAAACTTAGCCACAAGGGCTTGCGGGTTGCCTCCTTAGCGCGCAAGCCCTGTGGCTGAGTTTCTTAGCCACACAACAACACAGGGTCGTTGTGGCTGAGAAACTCAGCCACAGGGCCTATGGCACTGCAGGAGCCTGGCGGTGGGTTTCTCAGCCACACAGCGGCCCTGTGTGGCTGAGAAACTCAGCCACAGGGCCAAAAAAATTGTAAATTAAAAAAAAGAAAATTAATAACCAAAAAACCAAAAAAAAATTAAAAAATATGAATTAGATTTTAAAAATTTAATTTTTTTCTTCCAGATTTCGTCACCATGCCACCAAAGGGGTATAGAAAGTCTCGTGATCCAGCATGGGCACATGGTCAACGAATCATTGTCGGTAATGACCACCATGTGAAGTGCAATTATTGCAATGCCACAATGCATGCAGGAATAAACAAGCTAAAATACCACCTAGCTAGAATTCCTGGGAATGGTGTGGGATGTTGTCAAAATTGCCCTGATGAAGTCACTACTGAAATGGCAGCTGCTTTGGAAGCCATTAAAGAAGAAACTTCTAAGAGGGCAAGAAGGAAGGATGAGATTGTTGGGATAGGTAGATCTTCATCTCAAAGTGAAACACAGATTGAAAGTCCGGGTATTGGTAACTCCTCTTCAAGTGTTGTAGCAAACAGGAGTATAACCTCTTCTTTCTTCACTCCTCGTACAACTCCAGGATCTCAACCAACCTTGGATAGTTTTAATGAAAAGAAGAGGAAGGAGGCAGATATGGCAGTGAAGAGGTTTTGGTACCATAACAGTCTTTCATTCAACTATGCAAAGTCATATTTATATCGACCCATGGTGGATGCCATTGCAAGTGCTGGCCCTGGATACAAAGCTCCATCTTATAATGCACTTAGGTGTTGTAGCACGGTTATTCAGAACATGGCAACAGTTCGGTAGAGAGGCTGTCACCTTTATCCCCAATCTCTCTCTTTAAGCTGTCTCCTTGCAGGTAAGGGAGGTAGACCCTTTTAGAAATGAAGGATACATCTAGGAGACACAGCTAGAACATCAAGTACAATATGAAATTAACAGGATTTCACAGATCTAGATTAGATTTCACGTTAGAGACCAGTGCCTTATGGAGTCAAACAAGATCCCGTTATACAATTATAAACCAGTAAATGATGACTAACTGCTGCTTATGGAAACACGATTGATCAATGATATTCAATTAAAAAACACCACAACCATGAATAATGAAAATGCCAGCTTTCCGAAAAATAGATATTCCAATTATAACGCAGCTCGAAAATTAATATGATCCACAGTCAAACTTAGATAAAAATTTTAAGGCTCAGTTGACCATAGAAAAATTCGAAATTTTTTATATTTTTGTATTTTTTAAATCTTTTTTAGAATTTTTTGAAAAATTTATTATTATTTTTTATTTATTTATTTTATTTATTTTTTTGAATTTAAAACAAATTTAAATCTAAATAAAAGCCCTAAAATAAAATAAAAGTTAAAATCTAATTAAATCTAAAATCTAACTAATTTAGAACTAAACTAAAAAAAATTAAAACAATTAACTAACAAATATAAAAAAAGATGACTAAGTTAAAATCTATACTAAAATTAAACTAAAAATAAAACATTAAAAGTTAGATCTCTAAACTAAAATCTAAGTTAAATTAAAATTTAAGACCTAAACTCTAACGTTAAGATTAAAGACAAAAATTTAAATCTAACGCTAATGAAATTTAAAACTAAAACTAAAAAAATAACATTTAACACATAGAATCTACAAACTAAAATCGAGTTCAAATAAAGTCGAAAGTCTAAGAAATAAAATGTGAAACTTAACGCTAAAACTAATCAGAAATCGAATTGGAAATATATACACCGCAACTGAACCATCGGACTAAAAAAAAATCAACGCATATGTGTTTCAGTTTTTATGCTTTCGTTTTCTGTGCAGGTCGACGGGCGGAGGATGGCTTGACAATGGAAGGACGAGGGTTCGACTTTTATTTGTTTGCGTTTGTCGTTTTCTTGGTCTGCAGGTGAGGCTGGACGCGAAGGAGAGAGCAACTGACAGGAAAGGCGGACAGAAATGAAAGATGGGTGCAGCGGAAAGGTAATTTCTGTGCTTTGAGGAGGGACGCAGAGAAAGGGAAAAATGAAATCGAAAACAGAGATGGAAGGTGACTGCAGATGGAATGGACGTTTTAATGCATGTTAATTGGGCTTGGTGTGGAGAATTAAAGACAGTGCGGGAAATCAATGGAGAATGCTGGACGTAAGGGAGAGGCTGAATGCAGATGAAGCTTTGAGCGATGGAATGAAGGCCAAATGGAAATCGATGGGATTGGATGGAAATCAGAAGATATGAACCCAATATTTTTGAATCTCCAGCAAAATTTTAAAATTTCTTCAATTATGCCCAGATTTCATGCTCCTTTAAAAAATAACGCCCAGATTTGCCCACAGTGGGGGTTCTGAGGCCAGATCTGCCTCAGATCTAAAAAAATTTTTCCAATTTGAACCTGTAACCTGCAAAGACAGCCAGATCTGAAGACACACACGCCAATTTTGATGATTAAACCCTAACAATCTTGAACAATTTACAAATTTACAACTAATTTACAATTTCAAAACCCTCATGGTCAGATCTGAATCAGTTTTAGCACAATTTTTCAGAGATTTAAAGTTTAAGTGAGAGGCACAAGCCTTCGAAACCCTGCAAAATCACAAATATCGTAAGATAGACCCGGAATTTAACAAATAAAGAGCTTATCAGATTTATGTTTATTGGGAGTCGGCTGGTCCAACCGAAGACTTCCCCAGACGCCCAATCTTAAAAAAATTTCCCTGCACACTTAGATCTGAATCTTAGATCGATAGAGATTTAAGAAAACAACATGAGACCTTTGCAGAAAAATCAGAATGTTATTTTATAAACCCAGAAAACTGCATAAGATACCTATATGCAGATTAATCCATGAAGGCCATCAACCGTTAAATGCAAGAAACCAAGTAGCAGAGTTTAGAGACAATTCACCACATAGATCTGAGAAGGAACATCCAGATTTGTAACCCCAAAGTCTTTAGCTTTATTCTTCAAAAAGTTTACAAGAGCTTCTAAGAGCAAGTGCACGATTCTGAGATCGGATGACTCAATAATGACAAAGACCTCTAAATTTATAGGACTAGATCTCTAACGGCTAGTTTGGATGATCCTCGTCAAAATAATCTCAACCGTCCAAAAGATTTAATTATCTTTTAATCCGGAGCGTTGAAATTAAAATTTTGGGGAAAAAAAACGAATTTATCATTTAATTCAATTTTAATTAACTCAAAAATATTATTTTTGAGTTAATTACCCCAAAATTTTGACCTTGACTTAACCACCAGGACCCAAGGGTCCAATATTTCTTAAAATTCTCAATATTCCCTTGGCTTGGGGCTGTCAAAATCATTTTCCAAGGACCAACAAATTTTGCCTTTAAAGATTTAATCCTAATTTAGGACCCTAAATTAATTAAATTTCTGGTTTAAGATTTTATTAATTAATTGACCAGAAAATTTAATTAATTGACTAAGAGGGGATTATAATTATTTTTCCAACCCTCTTTACATGAGATAATACATTTACATACATCAAGGGGGAAAACCCATTCGTATAGACCCTCAAATAAATACCCAGTTCTGCGACTCAAAATATGATCTAGTAGACCAAGTAGCTCAAACTACTTTTACAAGGACTCGATAGAAACACTAGGACTCACTTAGTATTCTGATGACAAATTCCACCCTAGCTTTGGGGTGAGGCTGGAGGGAAAAACTCTGCCGATCACTTTCGTGAATCGGTGAGACAAAAAACCTCCTAGGATGGAAGTCATCAACAACATACTAGGCTTACCTAGGTTGTTACATACATGGACGGTCTTACTTAGATCATTTACATCATAAAATGCAGAATGGGTTTACATCATTATAAAAACTGTCGATCGGCGATGACATCTGGATGACGGAATCTGAATGGTGCAACCACGTCGAACATGACGAATCCCATTTGAAAAAATGGGGGTGTACTGCTATGGGGTAGTTGACGAAGTGTGGTCAACATCTGGCTCTACTTGGGGACACGTTGCTTCGTTGAAGGAATGTGAGAATCCAGAATCTGCATCCAAGCAACACACAAGATTACATAAGTAGTGTCCATCCAAATATCATCATATAACATTAAGTACATGAAAAATAGAAGCTCTTCTTTTATTCATTATTCTATTTAACATGAAAAATAAATCTACTCTAACTGCAAAATGAAATGTTGAAATAACGAGGAGTAGGGTTAGAAATACGATACAGAGGATGCCCTGTGGCATCAGATGTGCTCAATATAGTGTATGCCGAGCATTTGCCTACTTTCAGGCAAGTCTGTAGGCTGCTTTTCAGATGTGCCATGTCCAATCTTGCTAATTGTAGGACTCTGTCTTATATGAATGTCACGCTGCTCTCGACCATCAGACGAATCAAACCACTTACTTCTTTTCTGCTTCTTTTTCTTCTTCTGAGTGGGTTGCAATGTCAGCAATGAGACCCCTGTAAACTCCTTGTCCTCATCTTGAAGATGTTTGTACAAAAAATCTGAAGAACCTGGATCGTGACCAATATTATTCTGGATATAATCTGTCAATGGTGACACATAAGCTTGGTCTCTCTCAACGTCCTTTGAAACCATAGTGAAATCCTCCATGTGATGAGATGAGAATGGCTTTAGCAGACAAGAAGTCTCATGATCTGTTGATGAATCTTCATAATCAAATTTCGGCTGAAACTTTTGTGTATGTAATTTTTCCATTTTTTCCAACCTTTCCTGTATGGTATTCATTTCCAACAAGTGATTTTCCTTCATGGTATTCATCTCCAATAAGTGATTTTCCTTCATAGCAGTCATTTCCAACAAGTGATCTTCCTTCACGGCAGTCATTTCCTGGGTGTGTCTTGCTTCCATTGCAATCATATAACTCTGTATAATGGACATCTGATTAGAATGATTAACTTCCATTATCTTCAACCTATTTTCCATGACATTTATTTCATGTGCATGACTTTCTTCCATGGAAGTTATCTTATTTTGAAGACTGATTTGGTTAGCTTCCATGTTTTGAATTATTTGCATATGATTGGGTTGCACATCCTTAATCATTTGAGCTGGTTCCTTAACCTGACTTTCATGATCTTCTATATGCATGTGATAGTCCTTACCAACAACATTAATTTGATATCTTGCCCTTGCCATTCTACTAGCTATGATTCTTTTGATAACGGGACAAGTAGCCTCTTCATGAAGATCATTACAGGCTCTACAATAAGGAGGAACTTCATCCACATGATTTGCAAACTCAAATTGATTTGTCGGTCTCTGCTCATAAGATAGGTCTCTTTTCTGCAAAGCATTATTATTTCTAGGTTGGGAATTCTGCATTTGAGCCCTTTCAATTTGGACTAACTTAGCCTGTAAGACACTTATTTCCTTAGCATGATTAAGCTCTATGCTTTCAAGTTTCTGCATTAACCTTTTCATAGGGTCATCATCATCTTCTAGAGGTTCTTTCAACTTAGAATCTGTCAAAGATCTATCAAAATCTGGAATTTCAGACATTCCAGATGCCCTTTTATCTTTTTCAATCTCCTCAGCTAAAGATTGACAAGCCTTATAATTTGCAGTTTTAGCCCGTCTTAACTCATATGCAGTATCACAATCAAAAGCATCAATGTAAAAATTCAGAAGAGAACCATCAGGAGGTTTATGAGTTTGAGATATTTCTCTAAGAATACCATTAAATCTCCTGTTAAATTCTTCAATCGTTTCATTTTCTTTCTTTTTTATGGTACTGATCTCTATTACCAAATGCCGATCTTCCCTTTTATCACCATACTTTTCCTTAAAAGCAGTTACAATGGATTCAAAAGTATTGAATGAATTATCAGGTTTTTCCATGAACCAATCAACAACATCTTCGCCAAAAGTAAGAACAAAAGTTTTCATCTTTACATCATCAAAATTATTTTTTGCAACTGCAAATCTATTCCACCAGTTAGTGAAAGCAAACAAATGAGATTTAACACTAACTGCATCATTTCCTTGAAAGATTGGTAATTTATCCATTTCAGGGAGATCATGAGGATAACCCTGAATATTAGCAAAATTACACGGGGCAAAAACATCCATGATATCGTTTTTAAGATTTTAGAAACAGATCCGTGTTCAAGAATAGTCAAAAGGTCCTCAAGAAGCGAACTTCTTGGCAGGAACTCTTGTAAGAAATGAAAGAATTGGAGTCGCCACTTGAACATGAAACTAATTCTAAAACAGAAGAAATAATCGAGATCTAGCAGATGGATATCACGGGGGGATTCTTGTCTGGGAGTAAATAGATGAATAAGCGGAGTCGCCACCCAAACAAGAAGCCAACTGAAATGTCCAGGTGCTAAAGATACGATGATGAAATGATTAGTGATATGATGAAAGATAAGACGATGAAAATATGCAGAGATGAAAAGTCGCCAGAAAATGTAATCCCTTGCGACAGGCTAATGAATGGCGAAAGAAGATTTGAAGATTATAAAATGTCGCTAAGACCAAGGACAGAAAAAACTCTATCCCCGGCAACGGCGCCAAAAAATGTTGTCGCACAGATTGTTCAGGGCACCGCGACAACGGTTCAGACTGGGGGCTGTCACTCTTATCCCCAATCTCTCTCTTTAAGCTATCTCCTTGCAGGCTAAGGGAGGTAGACCCTATTTAAAATGAAGGATAAATCCAGGAGACACAGCTAGAACACCAAATACAAGATGAAATTAACAGGATTTCACAGATCTAGATTAGATTTCACGTTAGAGACCAGTGCCTTATGGAGTCAAACAAGATCCCGTTATGCAATTATAAACCAGTAAATGATGACTCACTGCTGCTTATGGAAACACAATTGATCAATGATATTCAATTAAAAACACCACAACCATGAATAATGAAAATGCAGAAGCTTCAGAAAAATAGATATTCCAATTATATTGTGACTCGAAAATTAATATGATCCACGGTCAAACTTAGATAAAAATTTTAAAATGGTTGACCATAGAAAAATTAAAATTTTTTTATATTTTTGTATTTTTAAATCTTGGGAATTTTTTGAAAAATTTATTGTTATTGTTTTTATTTATTTATTTTATTTATTTTTTTGAATTTAAAACAAATTTAAATCTAAATAAAAGCCCTAAAATAAAATAAAAGTTAAAATCTAATTAAATCTAAAATCTAACTAATTTAGAACTAAACTAAAAAAAATTAAAACAATTAACTAACAAATATCAAAAAAGATGACTAAGTTAAAATCTATACTAAAATTAAACTAAAAATAAAACATTAAAAGTTAGATCTCTAAACTAAAATCTAAGTTAAATTAAAATTTAAGACCTAAACTCTAACGTTAAGATTAAAGACAAAAATTTAAATCTAACGCTAATGAAATTTAAAACTAAAACTAAAAAAATAACATTTAACACATAGAATCTACAAACTAAAATCGAGTTCAAATAAAGTCGAAAGTCTAAGAAATAAAATGTGAAACTTAACGCTAAAACTAATCAGAAATCGAATTGGAAATATATACACCGCAACTGAACCATCGGACTAAAAAAAAATCAACGCATATGTGTTTCAGTTTTTATGCTTTCGTTTTCTGTGCAGGTCGACGGGCGGAGGACGGCTTGACAATGGAAGGACGAGGGTTCGACTTTTATTTGTTTGCGTTTGTCGTTTTCTTGGTCTGCAGGTGAGGCTGGACGCGAAGGAGAGAGCAACTGACAGGAAAGGCGGACAGAAATGAAAGATGGGTGCAGCGGAAAGGTAATTTCTGTGCTTTGAGGAGGGACGCAGAGAAAGGGAAAAATGAAATCGAAAACAGAGATGGAAGGTGACTGCAGATGGAATGGACGTTTTAATGCAGGTCAATTGGGCTTGGTGTGGAGAATTAAAGACAGTGTGGGAAATCGATGGAGAATGTTGAACGTAAGGGAGAGGCTGAATGCAGATGAAGCTGAGCGATGGAATGAAGGCCAAATGGAAATCGATGGGATTGGATGGAAATCGGAAGATATGAACCCAATATTTTTGAATTTCCAGCAAAATTTTAAAATTTCTTCAATTATGCCCAGATTTCATGCTCCTTTAAAAAAACGCCTAGATTCCGTCCACAGCAGCAATTTGAGACCAGATCTAAAAAAAATTTCGATTTGAACACCTTATTTCTTTCAAAATAGGCGGATACGAGAACACACACGCCAATTTTAGTGATTAAACCATAACAATCTTAGACAATTTACAAATTTACAACTAATTTACAATTTCAAAACCCTCATGGTCAGATCTGAATCAGTTTTAGCACAATTTTTCAGAGATTTAAAGTTTAAGTGAGAGGCACAAGCCTTCGAAACCCTGCAAAATCACAAATATCGTAAGATAGACCCGGAATTTAACAAATAAAGAGCTTATCAGATTTATGCTTATTGAGAGTCGGTTGGTCCAACCGAAGACTTCTCCAGACGCCCAATCTTAAAAAAAAAATTTCTCTGCACACTTAGATCCAGATCTTAGATCGATAGAGATTTAAGAAAACAACATGAGACTTTTGCAGAAAAATCAGAATGTTATTTTATAAACCCAGAAAACTGCATAAGATACCTATATGCAGATTAATCCATGAAGGCCATCAACCGTAAAATGCAAGAAACCAAGTAGCAGAGTTTAGAGACAATTCACCACATAGATCTGAGAAGGAACATCCAGATTTGTAACCCCAAAGTCTTTAGCTTTATTCCTCAAAAAAGTTTACAAGAGCTTCTAAGAGCAAGTGCACGATTCTGAGATCGGATGACTCAATAATGACAAAGACCTCTAAATTTATAGGACAAGATCTCTAACGGCTAGTTTGGATGATCCTCGTCAAAATAATCTCAACCGTCCAAAAGATTTAATTATCTTTTAATCCAAAACGTTGAAATTAAAATTTTGGGAAAAAAACGAATTTATCATTTAATTCAATTTTAATTAACTCAAAAATACTATTTTTGAGTTAATTACCCCAAAATTTTGACCTTGACTTAACCACCAAGGCCCAAGGGTCCAATATTTCTTAAAATTCGCAATATTCCCTTGGCCTGGGGCTTTCAAAAGCATTTTCCAAGGACCCACAAATTTTGCCTTTAAAGATTTTATCCTAATTTAGGACCCTAAATTAATTAAATTTCTGGTTTAAAATTTTATTAATTAATTGACCAGAAAATTTAATTAATTGATTAAGAGGGAATTATAATTATTTTTCCAACCCTCTTTTACATGAGATAATACATTTACATACATAAAGGGGAAAAACCCATTCGTATAGACCCTCAAATAAATACCCAGTTCTGCGACTCAAAATATGATCTAGTAGACCAAGTAGCTCAAACTACTTTTACAAGGACTCGATAGAACACTAGGACTCACTTAGCATGCTGATGACAAATTCCACCCTAGCTTTGGGGTGAGGCTGGAGGGAAAAACTCTGCCGATCACTTTCGTGAATCAGTGAGACAAAAAACCTCCTAGGATAGAGATCATCAACAACATACTAGGCTTACCTAGGCTATTACATACACTGACGGTCTTACTTAGATCATTTACATCATAAAATGCAGAATGGGTTTACATCATTATAAAAACTGTCGATCGGCAATGACATCTGGATGACGGAAACTGAATGGTGCAACCACGTCGAACATGACGAATCCCATTTGAAAAAATGGGGGTGTACTGCTATGGGGTAGTTGACGAAGTGTGGTCAACAGGGGGAAAGAGCTAGATGATGAGTTGGAGTGTGTCAAGGAACAATTGGAGTGCATTAAAAGCTCATGGAAAATTACAAGCTGTACAATTATGTCTGATGGGTGGACAGATCAGAGGGGTAGAACAATAATAAATTTTGTTGTAGCTTGCCCTAAAGGAACCATTTTCCTAAAATCCATTGATGCATCTGCAAATGTAAAAGATGCACACTTGATTTTTACATTGTTGGCTGATGTGGTGGAGGAAGTTGGGGTTGCAAATGTTGTCCAAGTAATCACGGACAATGCAGCAAGTTATGTAGCAGCTGGAAGGTTGCTTTGTGCCAAATATCCCACGATTTTTTGGACTCCATGCGCTGCCCATTGCATAGACTTGATACTAGAGGATATTGGGAAGTTGGAGTGGTTGCAGGATGTTGTGCAAGAATGCAAGCAAATTACCAAGTATATTTATAATCATGCTTGGGTGTTGAACCTTATGAGGGAATTCACACAGGGTGAGCTTAGTCGCCCAGTTTGGTGAGCTTTGATTCCAGGGTGAGCTTTCTGTTCTCAATTCGAGCTTATTCTATAATGAGGAGTCTAACATTCAAAGAGATCCCGAGGTGATGAGAGGTGTCATGATATGCATTGAGAAGATGTTCCCGGATGTAGATATTCAAGACAAAATCAACCTACAACGAGATATGTACAAGGAAGCATCTGGCATGTTTGGATTCAGCTCAAGCCAACGTCTCAAGGACAAGAAAATGCCTTGTAAGTGCAAATTGTTAGAACTTAGCTTGTAATTTTACTAGTTCTCTTTTATATGTTTGGCATTGCAAATTGATAATCTTTGTTGTTATTTTTTTACAGCTCATTGGTGGATAGATTGTGGCTCTGAGGCACCGCAATTACAAGAATTCGCCATCAGAGTTCTGAGTCAACCCTATAGTGCTTCTTCTTGTGAGCGCAATTGGTCAGTGTTTGAGCACATCCACAGCAAAAAGAGAAACAAGTTGGAGCATGAGAGGTTGGAGAAGTTGGTTTTCATCTACTACAACCTTCGAATGCTCACAAAACAAGTGCAACCAAAGGATACAGATCCAATTTTATTGGATACTATTGATTTAGAGTCTGATTGGGTTGTGGAGGAGGAGCCCCCTGATTTGAGTTGGCTTGATGAAGAGACTGAGGATCTCTCTAGTTTTCCATCTCAAATGGAGACTCCCAATACACCTACCTCACAGTTGCTTCAGCCTTCCGATGCTACCATGAGCTCCACGAGGGCTTATTATAGGCGTGGTCGTCCATGAGTGATGAGACTCAAGATTGTTATGAGATAATCCTTTATCATTTATGACATATGTATTTGAATTTTGAACTTGCTGACATTTTCTATTTTAATTATGGAATCATGATTCCTTTTCTTATTCAGTATCTAAATGTTTTGCTTACAAAAATCGAATATGCTATGTTGTACTTTTATAGATATGAGATGATGTTATGAATTATTGCATATATTGTGGTTTTTATAACTTATAAGGACTGGAATTATCATTAGTTTCTTTTTTCTGCTTAAAATTTACCATATTTTAATTCTTTTTTGTATTTTGACGAGTCTTATACGAGTTTTATATGGGTTGTTCCCAAGTCTTATACGAGTCGACGAGTCAATGGTTGGACGAGTCTTATACGAGTACGAGTTGTGCAACATTGGTGCATACCGCACAACACCCTGTTAATGTGCCTACAAATGCTATTCAGTTGGCAACTTATAATAAAAAGAATAACAAGGGTAAGAGACTGATTCTAGACAGAATCAAAGACCATTGCATTCCTCATGTGAGAGGAAAGAGAAATGCTCATGAGATGTGGACAGCATTGACCACTCTCTACCAAAGTACCAATGAGAACAGAAAATGGGTCCTAAGGGAGAAACTGAAGACCATTAAGATGGGTAAAACTGATAGTGCAGCTGGATATCTCATAAAGATTACTAATGTGAGAGATGAGTTAGCAGCAGTTGGAGAGGTCATTCCATCCACTGAGTTGGTGTGGATTGCAGTGAATGGCCTCCCCAGTTCATGGCTGAACTTTGCTGATGGGGTTTGTGCACATGAAACCCTTCCCACTTGGGAGAGGTTTTGGGATGATTGCATACAGACAAAAATTAGGAAGAGTCAGCTTGGGGCAGCCAAACCAGTTGAGCAGGATGAGGATGTAGCACTGTTGGCAGGAGGCAAGAAAGGCAAGGGAAAGAAGCAAGCTTCCACAAGCAGTGGTGGGGGCAAAGTAAAAGGTAAAGGTAAACAGGGGAACACGCAGAAGGACTATTCCAAGGTGAAGTGTTGGAATTGTCAGAAAATGGGACACTATGCAGTTGTGTGTTCGGAGAAGAAGAACAAGGGGAAGAACCAGAACATGTCAGCATCGGCAGAGGTAGAGGACTTCACGGATTGCTTTGACTAGGAGTTTGGGTTCATTGCTTGTGAGTCCACTAGTGCAGGAGGACCTGCCATGGAGGTTGAGAGGGAGTGTGCATTTCCCTCCACTAGCGGAGCATCGTCAGGTATCTGGTATGTTGATAGTGGGGCTTCATGTCATATGACAGGAGTCCGTGAGTACTTCTCAGATCTTTCAGAGAGACACTGATATAGAGGTAGTACTCGGAGATGACAACGTTGTTAGAGCAGTCGGTGTGGGGACACTGACATTTGATAGGGAACCCAAATCTCCCTTGAAGGTGTCAAATGTTCTATATGTGCCAGGGATGAGGAAGAACATCATATCCGTCTCAGCTTTGGAGGACAGAGGATATGAGATATTGTTTAGGAGAGGACAGGTGCTGATATATCCTAGGGGCGCTCCAGCTGATTCAGCTAGAGTGATAGGTCTACGCCATGCAAAGGTGTACAAGTTTGCATTTCAGCCCCTTTTGGCATTGAGCAGTAGTACCGGCAGCAGAGCTAGCAGTTCAGAGCTGCGTGAGATTTGGCACGGGGCACATGTATCATGGAGCCTTGAGGACATTGCGAGAGATCACTACATGTGTGCCAGATTTCAGTACTGATCACTTTGATACTTGTAGAGGATGTGCAATGGGCAAGTTTGCCAAATCCCCTTTTCCTAGCAATGACAGCAGAGCGACTGGGATACTTGATTTGATTCATTCCGATACGAGCGGTCGAATGTCTCATGTTTCCTTGAGTGGATATGAGTATTATGTTTTATTCATTGATGATCACTCCAGGAGGACCTGGATTTATTTCTTGAAGACCAAGAGTGAGGTCTTCAAGCGGTTTTAGGAGTTCAGAGCTCTTGTGGTGACCCAGACAGGTCGGAAGATCAAGTCCTTGAGGTCGGACAATGGAGGAGAGTACACCCTTGGAGAGTTTGTTGACTATTGTGCGGAGACAGGCATTAGGAGGGAGTTCATAGTTCCTTACAACCCCCAGCAGAACGGGGTTGCAGAAAGGAAGAACAGATCCATCGGAGGGGCTGCGAAAGCCATGCTACATGATCAGGGGTTACCATTGTTTTTGTGGGCAGAGGCCTGCAACACTGCTGTATATTTGTAGAATAGGAGTCCACATCGTGCCTTGGGGCATGTGACTCCGGATAAGGATTTTTTTGGGAAGAAGCCTGATATTGGTCTTCTTCATATCTTTGGGTGTATTGCATACTCCTACATACCCAAGGAGAAGAGGACCAAACTAGAGCCCACCGAAGAGAAGGGTGTCTTTTTGGGCTACAGTGAGACCTCGAAAGCCTTTCGGATTTATATTCCCGCACAGAGGAGAGTTGTTGTCAGGAGGGATGTGAAGTTCGAGGAGGACAGGGCTTTCAAAAGGTCACGAGAGTTAGAGTATCTGGATCAACCAGACCCTCAGGAGCAGCTGAGTCAGTCGCACGGATCCAGTGGGCAGGGATCAGGAGGATCCGGAGGTACATCGATTACAGTGTCAGGTCTGTCAGTGAGCAGTGGTTCACAGAGTCAGAGGGGTGGTGCTTCGGGCAGCATGCAGAGCAGTTCACTAGGGAGTCCACTGATGGACATTTCACACGGTACTTCAGCATCTACAGGTTTAGGTGTAGGCAGGAGGACAATAGACAGACAGTCAGGAGTTTAGGCTCTTGATGATGAGGAGGAGGAGCTTCATTCTCCAGTGGGAGAAGTGTGCTCAGGGAAGAGGAAGCCCAAGTGGCTTCAAGACACCTTGAGAGAGGCCACATCTGTTGCTGGGCCTAAGAAGCCGGTCAGAGAGAGCAGACCACCTGAGAGGTTTTGTAGCTACATGGCAAAGGCTGCCAACATCTTAGACTCCGAGCCTTCTAGCTATGAGGAGGTAGCTAGCCAGCAGGTCTGGAGAGAGGTCATACAGGAGGAGTATTCTTCTATCATGAAGAAGGATGTTTGGGAGGTGGTGCTGAGGCCTGAGGGCAAATCCGTGGTTACTTCCAGATGGCTTTACAAGGTAAAGCATGCTACAGATGGCAACATTGAGAAATTCAAAGCAAGGTTTGTGGCTAGAGGGTTCTCCTTGGTAGAGGGAGTTGATTATGAGGAGACCTTCGCTCCCGTGGCTCGATATACTTCGATCTGCTCCATTATATCAATAGCAGCAGAGATGGGTTGGAAGATCCACCAGATGGATGTAAAGACCGCATTTCTCAATGGCTTCATACAGGAGGAGGTGTACATTGAGCAGCCATAGGGCTTTGAGATGCATGGGAAGGAGTCCCATGTGTGCAGACTAAAGAAGGCCCTTTATGGCCTGAAGCAAGCTCCTAGAGCTTGGTACTCTAGGATAGATACATACTTGCAGGAGATTGGTTTTACAAAGAGTGAGGCAGATTCAAACCTTTACTATATTGTGATATGTGAGGAGCCTCTCATTCTGGTGCTGTATGTGGATGACTTGGTCATTACGGGTGCAGAGAGATTCATAGAGCACTGCAAGAGAGATCTTGCGGCGGAGTTTGAGATGAAGGACATTCGCTTGATGCATTACTTTTTGGGTTTGTAGGTGTGGCGGAAGGAGGGGCATTTCTTCTTGGGGCAGGGGAAGTATATTGTGGACATCCTTGGCAGATTCCACATGGAGGATTGTAGACCCATGTCGACACCGATGATCACCAACTGGAAGAAGCTTCACGCTTCAGATTCCAAGTTGGTGGATCCCACATTGTATAGACAGCTGATTGGTTCCTTAATGTATTTGGTCAACACTAGACCAGATATATGTTTTGCAGTCAACACGATGAGCTAGTGCATGTGTGAGCCTAGGAGGGTGCACTGGGTTGCTGCAAAACACATTTTGCGGTACTTGCAGGGGACAGTGGATTATGGTTTGGATTATAGGCAGGGGGATGGAGTGAGATTGGCAGGTTACACTGATTCTGATTGGGCAGGTTGTGCTTTTGATAGGAAGAGCATCAGCAGGTCGTTTTGGGCCAGTTCCCAAGTAGCAAATGGTGTCGTGGAACCAAATTTCGGGAAGCAACAACAAGAGAGCATTGAGTTCGCCGAGCTGCAGTATATGGCACGGCCTGTAGTAGTGAGGCCATCCGGTCGCAAGATGTTGTTTGGCTTATTTGTCACTGTTGAGACCTTCAAGGATTTACTGTGATAATCAGAGTTGCATTAAACTCACGGAGAATCCAGTATTTCATGACAGGTCAAAGCATATCGGGATCAAATATCATTTCATCAGAGACTATGTTCAGAAGGGAGCTGTGAAGCTTGAGTATATTCCCACTGATGAGCAGGTCGCAGATATTCTTACCAAAGCCTTACCACGGGGCAAGCATGTCTACTTCAGAGACAAGATGGGTGTGGTGAGGAACACCTTCCTCGGTAAGAGGGAGTGTTGAAATTTGGTACCGGAGGACAGGTGGTTCCCTAAGGTTTTGATCTTTGGCCTAGGGAAAAGTGTCCAAAAGAATTTAATTTTTCTCCTAAAGTGACTTTATAAAGTTATAAAGTCAAATCTAATTTAAAGTGACTTTAAGTGATAAAGTTACTAAAGTCTAATTTTAAAGTGACTTTAATAAAGTCAATGTAAAATTAGAAAGGAAAAGTGACTTTGGAAATAAATGACTAAGTGGGTCTTTATTAAAGTGGTGTGAATTAAAAAATAGAAAGTGAGATTTAAATGAGCATTTAATCTCAGCCCTAGATCTAAAGCTATCTCAGCCATTGGATTTAGGGATTCCCCAAAAGTCACTTAGGGTTAGGTTAAAGGAGGAAAATGAGAGAAAAGATCATTCATTTTTTCATGCGTGCATTGGAGGACAGAGAAGGAAAGGAAGGAGATTTTGGACAATGAGGAGAGTGAGGACAGAATTGGCAACACAAACCAGAAAGATTAGCAAGTCCAGCAGAATGGTAAAAGCACACACAAATTTTAAGGCGTTAAAGCAAAGCTCACAGACCGTATAATAAATTTGGTATACATTCACCCAAGGAAGTCGTACAATTTGGTTTGAACATTTGAGTATTTGAGTTGTCATTTTCAAGATAGTTTTCGAGTTGATGGTTTGCTAGTGTGGTCGTCTTCAAGATGGAAAACATACAGAACTGCAGAGTAGCTTTGTCGTTTTTTCGTACGAAAATCGAGAATCCATGCATCAAAGATTTAATGTCGTTGTGTGAATCGAGACAGCCAGATAAAGGAGTATTTGTTATTTAAATATTGCAATTAAAAAATTGAGGTGAGACTGCACAAACATTTTATTGCTTTTTTCTGCTTTTTTTCCTGTGCATGTTTTTCGAGGCGGTGGTTAAGCACGGAAAAAGAGATAAGTTGTAAAAGTCTGTTTGCTGATTATTTATTTTGCTGAATATTTCTATCACTGTAAAAAGCATTTTTCCAGAAATAAGAAGGAGCTTTCGAACTGGTTTTCCCCAAGAGTTGCAGGGGGTTTTTCCAGGGTCACCTTGACCAAAAATCAACGTATTTTTTGGTGTGGCTGATTTATTTCATTTAGTTTTATTTCTGCATTTTGTGATTGTGAAAATTTTCTTAATTTCAGTTTTCAAAATATTTATTTTTCACTTTGTTGTTTGTAGTGCAGGGAATTGGCATTTAACCTATATAGCCAAGGTGAAAAACCCAAACCGGTAAACCAAATTTCTACAATATCAAGCCCTACTTCCAACCTTGATTCTGCCATTTAACTTCTCTGGTTAGCGACATTCCGAAGGTCATTTGTTCTAAAAAACTGAAAGGAAGTTGATTATTCTTTTGGCCTTTCTCATCCTTGCTTGACCTGGAAATTTCGTTGAAGATCATCCTCTTGTAATCATTGTAGAAATTTCTGAATCTTAATTCTTATTCCGAAACTATTTCTGTTAATCCGGTTAATCTTCTCCTACTTATACAAGTTATCAACTGGATAAATTCAAGTTAACATGAAAGCAAAACACATAACAGATCTCTACCAATTCAGATCTAGAATAAGCACATGCACACATAGACAAAGTGACACAGTTATTTCTCGACAAATTGTCCCCGGAAAAACCCAATGTGGGAAAACCTGTCTCTGGCTGTTGGAGGGCTCTATTATTAAGAATATTTCTGAATACACAACTCTGGGTTCCAGATCTAGAAAACCCTACAGAGAAAACTCTATATCTGCAGCACCTGGTTGAACTAAGACCAACAATACTGACTGATCCACACCCTCGTATGGGATTTACAGAACTTAGCCAAATCTAGGCCTAGAAACCCCAGATCTGCCCCTGAAAGAGACTGTGTCAGCCTTTGAAGGCCTCCAAATGCTCAACGCTGTCATTGGAAGGGACTGCGTTGCCCTAGACTAGGTGACACAATCACTATGCTGTCCCTGAGGGTCTCTACGTAACCCCTAAAGGGTTTCCTGAAAATCACGCTATCCTTGCTGCTGCTGCTATTGCCATCTACTGCTGTTGCCTTCTGCTGCTGTCGCTACGGCTGCTCCCTTCCTCTGCGCTGTCTTTCCTGATCTCTTCTCTGCTTCTTGTGTATTCTAGACCCCAGGATCAATTCATCCCCTTGGTCTAAATTCCCCTCTCTGCAACTAAAACACTTGAGAATTCTTAGCAACCCTGCCCTAGAATCTCAGCTTAGCTTCAGTGCTCTTCCTCTGTGTGTCTTACAAATGACCCCAAGCCTTTCCTTTATACTTTTCTCGTTGACAAACCAACAACCAAGATTAAATCTTTAATCAATGGCTAAAATTAAAAGAAAGCTTGATGCATGTGATGTAAGACAATTTCATCACATGTTTAATTAAATTTATTTTAATTATTTTATTTTCCTATGTTTTAATTAGGAAATACATTAAAATAATTAATTAATTTAATATCTCCTAAACCAGATGAAATTTCCCAAATCCATTTATGGGTTCTGTAGATCAGGTGAACTCTAGTCCTTCCTCAAAATTTGGGACCTAGAGCACAACTGATGCTACCCCAAATACAAAAAATCTCAGCATTCTCTCTTAGCATCAAGGGTGTGCTCTAGCAATACGCGACTCAACTTTGCATTGCTGCTGCCCTTCTGTACTGCTGCCCATGACTCTGCCACTGCCACTGAAACTTCTGTACTGCAACTCTCTCTCAATATGTTGCATCTGTGCTGCTCATAACACTGCCACTATTGATCTGCTGCACTGCAACTTCAGTTGTTGAGAGAAACAACTGAATCTCCTGCCCAATCTTTGACAAACAAGTCAGATGGGCTGCATCCTCATCACTGAAGCTCCATAAGCTACAGATCTGAGCTGGCATCTAAAGAACAATGCACAACTACATCTCTGCTTGCATAATCAGACTCCCTTTGCACTACTGATGTCACGTCAGCTGCTTTCAGCTGAAATCTATCACGTTGCTACTGCACTGCACTGTCCCTCTGAAGCTGTCTGCACTGCTGCAGCTCTGCACTGCGTAAGCATCATTGCTCTGCGCTGCTGAAGTCACATCAGCCTTTGCGCTGCTATTGCTTCTACGTTGCTGCTGCTATGCTCTGCGCTGCTTCTCCCAGCCTCCAGATCTGCCTTTACCTCCACCTCATTTGAGATCTATGCACCCACTGCTCCACTTGTCCCGCTACTGTCTTAAGGCTGCCCTAGCTTGCTTATAATCCAAGAGATGCGCTGCTCAAGGATCCTGCCTTACTTCCATGTAGCTCCTCTACATGTCCATGTCACTCCACCTTCGTGGTTCATGAGCACTCATGGCTACATCATCTCCCGACCCATCATCTGCCACTGTTGCTTTGGAAGAAGATGCTTCCTTGTCATTCTTCTTTTCTGGACAATGGCTAGCAAAATGTCCCATTTCGCCACATTGGAAGCACTTGATCGTAGAAAGATCCGTCTTCTTCTTCGGATGCTTCTTCGATGCCAATGCTGCATCTTCCTCCTCTTCCTTCTTAACCTTGCTCAACGCAGGGCTGTGTTGCTTCTTGGTGAACCTTCGTAGTTCTTCTTGCCACAGGATCGACCACAAGTTGTCCCAATCTGGGAGGTTCGCTCTGCCAAGATACTTTGGAAAAATGTTTCCCACTCATTCATGACTGCATTGTGGGCAGTCCTGATTATCACTGCATCATCTACAGTTGCACCCGTTGCAGTCAGCTGATCCCTGATTGACTGCAATCTGAGGAGGAAATGCTCGATGTCTTCTCCCTTGTTCATCATGAATGACCTCATTTGGGCCTCCAACAACATCTTTCTTTGGACTGATTTTCCCTCGTATAGGGAAGTCAAGGCCTTCCACATCTCATCAGCTGTCCTCTTCTCAGCGATGTGTGGTACAATATGGTCATTGATACTTTCCATTATCAGCTGCTTGGCATGCCTAGCAGTTTCTCTATGCTTCCGTAGGAGATCTGCATCTGTCGGTGTGGCTAGGGTCTGCTCTGCATGGTCTCTTAGACCATATGCCTTAAGGGCAATCAGGATCCCTTCTTTCACACTGAAAAGTTTGAGAGGCCCTCTAGCCTATCCTGATTACGCAGTCCATGAGGAGCCATCTGCTCAGAATGTGTCGGAGCTTCTCTTCTCTATGCTAAAGATCATGGATCTAGGGTCCTTTTCGAACTAGGAACCCTCTGCTCCCTCTGACACTTGATTTCCCTCCTTGGAAATCTACTAAATCAACTATGATTCAGCTTCTTCTTTGATCCTCTGACCAAACTGCAAGTTTCCTTTGGTAAGAAACTCTCTGAGAAGCTGATCTCTTCCCATACTTTGTCACTTGTGCTAAGGTTAAAAATCTGAAAACTTCAGAAGTTTAACCCCACCAGCTCTTCTGAATTTCTGCAGACTTTTTCTGGATCTGACAAATTCAGATCTGAAGCACACTGGCTGGCATCAGACCTAACCAGCACTGTTTCTGAGCTGCCTCTGCGCAGTGATTGCGTGGGCTTGCTAGGACATAGCGCTGGACAACGTCACCCTTCCCTCTGTGTGAATCTCTTCCTGAAAACTGCGTTGTCCCTTCAGATCTGCTTTTTTGTTGCCTTTCCAACTGCTTTTTGCAGCTAGATCCTTCAGATTCTTTAGCTGGGGACCCTTTTAGATCTGCAATTCCTCTGATACCATGTACAAACTTCTGAATCTTAATTCTTATGTAGAAACTATTTCTGTTAATCCAGTTAAGCTTTTCTTACTTATACAAGTTATCAACTGAATAAATTCAAGTTAACATCAAAGCAAAACATATAACAGATCTCTACCAATTCAGATCTAGAATAAGCACATGCACACAAGACAAAGTGACACAGTTATTTCTGGACAAACTGTCCCCGGAAAAACCCAATGTGGGAAAACGAGTCTCTGGTTGCTGGTGGGCTCTATTATGAAGAATATTTCTGAATACACAACTCTGGGTTCCAGATCTGGAAAACCCTACAGAGAAAACTCTGGATCTGCAGCACCTGGTTGATCTAAGACCAACAATACTGACTAATCCACACCCTCAAACGGGATTTACAAAACTCAGCCAGATCTAGGCCTAGAAACCCTAGATTTTCCCTTGGAAGACACTTCGTCAGGCTCTGAAGGCCTCAAAATGCTCAGCGCTGTCATTGGAAGGGACTGTGTTACCCCAGACTAGGTGACGCAGTCACTACGCTCCCCCTGAGGGTCTCTGCGTAACCCCTGAAGGGTTTCCTGAAAATCACACTGTCCTTGTTGCTGCTGGCGTCTGCTGTTGCTATGGCTACCGCTTGCTGCGGCTGCCGTCTGTTGTTGCGGCTGCTGCCTTCCTCTGCGCTGTCTTTCCTGATCTCTTCTCTGCTTCTTGTGTATTCTAGACCTCGGGATCAGATCATCCCCTTGGTCTAATTTCCCCTCTCTGCAATTGAAACACTTGAGAATTCTTAGCAACCCCGCCCTAGAATTTCAGCTTAGCTTCAGTGCTCTGTGTCTCTGTGTCTTGCAAATGACCCCAAGCCTTTTCTTTATACTTTTCTCGTTGACAAATTAACGACCAAGATTAAATCTTTAATAAATGGCTAAGATTAAAAGAAAGCTTGATCCGTGTGACTTAAAACAATTTCATCACATGTTTAATTAAATTCACTTTAATTATTTTATTTTCCTAAGTTTTAACTTAGGAAATACATTAAAATAATTAATTAATTTAATATCTTCTAAATCAGATGAAATTTCCGAAATCCATCTCTCGGTCTTGTAGATCAGGTGAACTCTAGTGCTTCCTCAAAATTCGAGACCTTGAGCACAACTAATGCTACCCCAAATACACAAAATCTCAACAATCATTGCAAGTCCTAGGCGTTGCTTGGATTTTTCGATAGGTCTCTCTAGTGGTGTTAAAGCCTTATCTCGTAGTCATCTTACAAAGCCCTTAGAGAGATCTTTCCTTCTTAGGAAACCTTAAGTCTAGGAGTATCCCTTGTAATACAATAACCTCAGCTCCTATATCTAGGTCTTCTCGTAAGCCTTTCTTGGATGGCCATTAAGCTTCTTTTTCAAGCATCGATTCATTATTTCAGTCTCTTCTTTGAATGAGCCTTCGAAATCACATCATACCTTGCCATTGATGCTATCATTCAAGTGATTGCCCTTATACCAGGACTTCTCTCGTCAGTGAAAGTTTGTAAAGATGCGGGGACATTTGATTGAGGCGACATTGGGTCTTTGTCCCATTTTGTCATTTGGTCTAGTAGTTGTCCCTTAGGTACCCCTCCTAGGACCCCTGCTAGATTGAGTGGCAATAGTGATAAATGACCAACTAATATCACAATTAATTATAAAGTTAGGAGAATCAACTCTAATCTGCAAATGCATTGATTCTCCAATAGGTAGTTCAAATTCCCCAGTTCGCAGTATTCAACATGGCACACTGTGAGCCAAGGGAAAGAGAGTAGCAGTGGTTTGCAACAATGATAATTTCTGAAGAAATTCTGAGGATATTTTCCAGCGATCCAGAATCGGGAAGGGAGGCCAAATTATCCAGTAGGAAGGCCGTATTCTGCAGTGCAAGTTGCCGGGAAGAGGATTGATTTAGCAGCTAGTGCCCTAATCTTGTCCCAGGAGGTAGAGCGAATTGTTTCTAGAGGTAGAGGAAAGCAGGATGACTCATCTGGAGGTGTTCCTGATGCAAAACTAATTTTCTCCGACAAGCAGTGCGCATTTCCAGTCCAACAAAGCGATTTAGTTGGGAAGTGCGAATTTTCTAAAGAGGGCTAGATCGAGTAGCTATGAGGGAAAATAGTTTTACCAGTCTATTTCTAGTTAAGATAAATTGTTGGAGGATTGCCAGTTGGGAATCCAGTTGTAGTTCTCTATATTTTCTGCATAATATAAAACCCTCATCTCTTGCAACGATTTTCCCATTGGGGTTTTTCCAGGGACAATTGTCCAAAAACAACGGTGTCTATTGTGTGTGTGCATCTATTTTTCAGTTCAATTTTTATATTTCCGCAACATATTTTGTTTGTGAAGAATTGCAATGTGGTTTATTTGCTATTTACCGTAATAATTGTAGAAATTTGATAACCAACCGCGGTTTTCAGTTTCTCCTTATTTCTCCCATATAGTTAAATGCCCATTCCCATAGCCATACATTCAACAAGCTGGAAAAATAATTTTTTTCTGAAAACACTAATTCTAGAAATTTCATAATGCTGAAATGCAGAAATAAAAAGTTAGAAAAATAAATCAGCCACACACAGAAAATAGACACGCCGATTTTTGGTCAATGTGACCCTGGAAAAACCCCCTACAACTCTTGGAGAAAACTAGTTCGAAAGCTCCTTCTTATTTCTGATAAATGCTTTTACAGTGAGACAGAAATTACCCAGCAAAAAATTACAGCGACCTCATAAATGTACTTATCTCGAAAACCGTGCAAAACTTTGTCTTGATTTTCGTGCCAAATACAAAAAGAAAATATCAGCAGAAAGTACAACCTTAAATGCTGTATGGACAACACCGAAAACAGTGCCGGAACAACTGTACGGCCTCCTTCGAAATCTGTGCAAATGTTGCCTCGATTTCCGTGCTGTACGGCTGTTGTATGGACCTCGTTTTGCGTGCTGTTTGGAATCCAGAAAACCAGATTTCTCTATCTGCTGTATGGACCTCGATTTTTGTACCTCGCTGCTGTGTGGACCTCGAAAAGCATGCTGCAGTAAATGCTGATTTTCCTCCCTCGAAATTCGTGCCCACTTGCCTTGAACTTCGTGCTCTGTCCTTGCTGTACGGATTTGCTGAATACAAGTGCTACTGCCCTCCTTCTCACTGCTCAGAAATTCTCCCTTGCTTTCTCTCCTCCTCTCTCAATCTGCTCATGAAATAATGAATGACCTTTTCCCTCATTTTCCTCCTTTAACCTAACCCTAAGTGACTTTTGGGGAATCCCTAAATCTAATGGTTGAGATAGCTTTAGATCTAGGGCTGAGATTAAATGCTCATTTAAATCTCACTTTCTATTTTTTAGTTCATCCCACTTTAATAAAGACCGACTTAGTCATTTATTTCCAAAGTCACTTTTCCTTTCTAATTTCACATTGACTTTATTATAGTCACTTTAAAATTAGACTTTAGTAACTTTCTTTAGGAGAAGAATTAAATTCTTTTTGGACGTTCTTCCCTAGGCTAAAGATCAAAGCCTTAGGGAACCACTTGTTCTCCGGTGACAAAATTTCAACAATAATAATTACAAAAGACAAATAAATTGCGGAAGTTAGGAGAATAATACTCAGTGGTTGCTATTCAAGGAATTTTTAAAAGAATACCGAAAAATCCTTCTCTTATAGAATCAAATCAAAATGAGATATCCAAGACCCAAGACCAAGACCAAGACTGCCTCAAAGAACCCAAGTTAGCCGTCCTCCAAGTCACCTCCAACAAGTCAAAGTCAACAAAAGTCAATGTTTGTCAAATTCCCTGAATTCTGGCCAAAATCATAAAAATTTCGGATATGCAATGGAGGCCGAATTTCAGCCCTATAGTAGCATCAGAAAATCATAGGAATCTTCACACGTGTGAGCAAAATTAGGGTAGAAAACTCATATTTTCTCTCCCCTTGAATTCAACTTATTTTGCTTCTTGTTCTTCCACAAAAATGGATGTGATATGATGATGTTTGAATGTGTCTCCAAGAGGTCGAGTTGACTGATAGATATATACATGTCCAAGAGGGTCGAATAGCCGCCTCTTAGGCTGACTTGTCCAAGGAGGGCCAACTTTGTCTTGTGTTGACACTTTGACTCAAAAATAAAATTCTTTTTCTTTCAAAAGTCCAAATGGGACTTGACTCGAATTCATATCTTTTGACTGATAATACATTCTTCTTTGACTTTTTTGACTCTATAAGCGTGAAGAATATGCTTTGATCAAGAAATAGAATAATAACGAATATAATAAATATATCAATTATGAAAATTACATTTTGTTACAATATGAAGACTGACACTAGTCACATTTTTCAACACTCCCTCTTAACTGGGAAGGTATTCATAATGACACAACATGATACTCTCAAGTTGAAATATTCAATTAAGAAAGGATCCAAATTGATATGCATCAATGATGATTTACATCATCATAGCTAACATTTTCAAAATAGCAAGGCCTTGACTAACAAGCTCCATCTCTCCATTAGATCAGAGCACAATGTTGGGAGGTATAAATTTGGACACCACCGCCTCTCAGGTACATACCCCACCTCGGTGTTCCGAAGGTATGACTTTATGAGACCATTTCCTAATGCAAGGAAAATGACGTCCTCCAAACCATTCTTTACCAAGTCCATGTATCTAGCTCAGGATGTTAATCCTAGTCAATCACAATACATGACTCGAGAATGTATGTTATTGATGCTTATCCAATCCACCATTCTCCATACAGGTGCCTTTACTAGGCTTATGACTGTTAGTCTTGGCAATAGTACATGACACATGGAGAACACAGTGCCCATCCTCACTTCCTCTCAACTAGGGAGGAGATTCTCACTCCCTCTCAATCAGGGAGAAAGAATTTGACGTGATTGTTTCAATTGCAATTATTGGATGCTTTAACCATGTAAAAGTTCTAATTTTTATTTCCCAAGTTGCTAATCATCTATCCTTTCATCGAGTATAATATTTAAGGAATTTGAATGGTTAGTTTTGTTGCTGTAATAGAGTTTTATTTGTTATCATAAACTGTATATTTTCCCTAGTTTACAACCTTGTATTTGTTTGCATTGGGCGTGTTTCGGGCGTCTATTTGAAACTCCCAAGGTCTAGGAAGCCTTTGGATTGACCCATAGACATTTTGAACGTCATTGCTTGCATTACACTCCATCTCCATCTAACCCTAGCCTTTACAAGCATAAGAATTGGAGGCTTAACTTGTACTGGGAAGCCGCCCTTGTGCTGGCTAGTTGTCACCACTTAAATTGAAGAGGGGCTATTGCTAAGGAGATAGTGATGACATCCCTGGTTTGTTGTGCATTCTCGTTGGTTGGTGAGGCTTTTCACCAAGTGTAAGATTTTGCAACTATTTTGGCTTTTTGGTCGGGGAGAAGCTGAGTCTTCCTCAAAAGGCAAAGTATATGCTTCAACCTCATTTGATGAGTATTCTTCAAAGCCTGTATTAGAGTGCTCATTTGTCAACTTCATATTTCATTAGTGAACCTAGAAGCTGTACCCTATCCCCCACCTAAAGTGATCCCTAGTTCTTTTAATACTTATCAAAGGAGATCTAAAAGAACATTCATTGTTGGGGTTGGGATTCCCTAAAACTATGGTTCTTCCAACACCGACAAATCGTTATGCAAACTCATCAACATGTCTTGGATCCCAGGTTTCTGAAACACAATGCCCAAAGGTGTTGATGTTACGAAAAAATTTCGTATATGCAGTACAAATATTTAGAATATTTGAAATATAAAAGTATCTGTCATAGGATAATATATATATATATATATATATATATATATATATAGATATATATATCTGTGTGTGTGTGAATACATAAGAGATATCAGTCGATATGATTACAATTGAGGGTCTCGTATATATAGCTAGGCTGGTACCCTTTCACGAATGGTCATGTCCATAGAGACATGCCTCTTCAATACTAATTTAGTAAATTAATCGTTATTATTATTATATTATTATATATATATATATATATTTTATTCATAACATTGCCTTTCTCTTCAAAAATCTTTGTCCTCAAAGCTTATTGATGGGAAATCTTAATATCTCTTTTGTTTCACAACGTCTCTTCATCTCCTTAATTTGTGGAACTACCATCTTTGATGATATAAGACAATATGAACTCTTGAGTGTGGTACAAAATTGTCGTATTATAAAGCTATCTAACCATCCCGTTGTCGCTCAGATTGTGCAGACATTGCGACAATGACTCAGGTTGGGGATCAAAGTGACAACCGTCTCTAGAGTAGGTTGTGAGAAAGAGGCCAAGAGGAAGCACACACCTAGAATAGGCATCTAATTAAAAGCAATCAAGATTCTTGCATAACATCGAAGTCATAGGATTTGCATAACATATAGGATAGTTAAGCATTCAAGAAGTAGTTGTTCATGCTATCATTTGGTCCTCAATTGATATAAAGCAAGTAAGTTGACTTCATAAGGCATTGGTTTCATAAGTAATTTAATCTAATCCTTAAAAACTTGTTAAAATGAACAAATGGCTAGGCCATTCAACCTTATCTCCCGGTCTTGTTGGTTGCCAACTTGTCCTTCATTTCCATCATCCATAGGGACTACCCCCCATAGCCTTCTATTGGGAGACAACTAGAATAGAGTGGGCAGGGATTAGAGAGACAACCCCCACCTTGAGTCATTGTCACACTGTTCCTGTACAATTTAAGTGACAACACATCCAAAATTAATCTTCTGTGGAATTTTGCGATTACTTGAAAACTTTGGACCTTCCTCCTCCTTCTTGACCTTCGAACCACTGCTACTGTTGCTTTCAAGTTGACACTTGAGTAAATCTCTCCTCATCTCTTCTTGCTGAAGAGCTGCCCACATCGCTTCCCAGCCCGACAAATTCTCTCCGCCCAGGATGCTTTGGACAAAGACTTGATAGTCTTCGTACACATAATTTAAGGCAAGTCTGACCATCTCTGTGGCTTGAGGAGCTGACCCTACAACTGCCAATTGATCTCGGTTTTCCTGAAGTCTAGACAGGAATGGATCAATGCGTTCTCCTTTCTGCATCTTGGTGGTTTGCATTTTCTCCTCCAGAAACATCTTCCACTTCTCGGAAGACACTTGATATAGCGTTGCCAACGCATCTCACATTTCCTTGGCTATTCCTTTAGCTGAGATGTGAGAAACAATATGATCCTTCACTTCGTCGAGGATCAATTGCTTGGCCTTTGAAATATTCTTCTTGAAGGCCCTTAATGGTGTTGAATCCACTAGTTCTGCCTGAGCACTCTCGATAAAGTGCCTGAGGTCATGCTAACCTAGAAGGAAGGAGATCCTTGCCTTCCAGATTACATAGTTGGAGGCACCCTTCAACCGATCCTGGTCACGCAGCCCACTTGCTGCCATCTCACCCAAACGCTGTCGATCTACTGCCTCTCACCCTATGCACAGCTAGCTTTACGCACTCCTGATGGAGCAAGCCACAAAATCCACAGCTACTGCACAGGGAATCTGAGTTTCTTAGGGAAGAAAACTCACTGAGATCAAAAATCCTCAAAACTGCGTTTCTGCTACACTTCCTGATGCCCTGCACCAATACTCACTGCTGCACAGTCAACTGCGCCCCTCCAGCTGCTGATCTGCGTAGATCTTTGCGCTACTCCCTTTGCCTCAGACAAACAACACCCAGGAACAATCCTACCTCTCTGTCGGCTCACTTAGAGAGAGATTTTTCTTGCTGATCTGGCCCTCTTGGCTTGGACTGCGCACTTTACTGGGAAATTGATCTGCTGCTTATGCAACTCATTGATCCCCAGCTGTTGCTTCAACGTTGGATCTGCTAGATCTGTTCTTTGTCTCGCCTGCACTCAACTTAAACAAGCTCTAATACCATGTGAAAATTCTTGTTACTCGTAATCCTACTGCAACAACTGATGGAAATTCTTCTATTTGTTATTTACTTAACAAATTTATTTGCTGTGTTCTACAAGAAAATATCGAAATCCATTCACTATAGCCTACACAATTAAACTGCGGAAGAAATACAAATGCGGAAACAAATCTGAACACACATAGATCACACAACTATTCGACACATTATTTTTGGACCAATGTCCCTGGAAAAACCCAATGTGGGAAAACCGGTGCAGCATATTTGAGGGTTTATGTTATTATGCAGTAAATTCTGAGTACAAATCTATGATTGATGAGACTGTCAAATCATACAGAGAAACTGACAGAAGATACTCCTCCATGGGAAACTGGCACTGATCTGCACCAAGGCTGGACTGCCTTGTGTTGCCTCTGCGCAGTGACTACGTCACCCATGCTGTCTCTGTGCCACAAGTACGACTGCCCTTCTGCCTTTGTGCTGGTCTCAACGCTGATTGGAAATTGAAGCCTATTGGCCCTCCTGA
This sequence comes from Pinus albicaulis, assembly GCA_034641835.2. Classification (NCBI taxonomy): domain Eukaryota; kingdom Viridiplantae; phylum Streptophyta; class Pinopsida; order Pinales; family Pinaceae; genus Pinus; species Pinus albicaulis. The sequence continues at coordinate 1,905,322,333 of CM076575.1, read as the reverse complement.
AAATCTCTCCGGCATTTGACATTGGCTCTGCGTTGTCTCTTCTGTAGGAAAACGTCATTCCCTCTAGCTCTGCGCAGTGATTGCGTAAGCATTGCGTCATTGTCTTTGTGTTGCTCATGTGGCTCTCTCTGTCTCTGTTGTTGTGTACTCTCCGGCTCCGGAAATCTTCCAACTGGATCTACTCCCCTCACTGAAATCAAGAATCACTTAGAACTGATTTTCACCCGAGCACTTGCTCTGTCAAACGATGTCTAGATTCTCCGTGTCTCCACAAATGTAATTTCTAAATGACCATTCAAGTCATTCTTATAATCTTCTTGTTGAGACTTCAACAACCTAGATTAGATCTCTAATCAACGACTAATATTAACTTTTGACTTGATCTGTTTCTTCTAGATCATTCTCAGTCATATTCTATTAATACACTTTAATTATTTTATTTTCCTGAGTTTACACTTAGTGTCCCTTTAAAAATAATTAATTATTTCTATAGAATACAATCCGAGTGGAATTTCACCAAACGATTTCTGGGTTATCTAGAATACATGTGTCTAAGCCTCTCCACAAAATTTTAGACTTAGAGCACATCTGATGCTACCCAAAATCAACATTGAGTGTGGTACAAAATTGTCGTACTGTAAAACTATCTAACCATCCAAAATGAATCTTTTGTGGAATCCTGCGATTGCTGAAAACTTGGATGAATTGTTATCACCGGATTAGATTGTGCTAATTTCAGTATTCTTCAAAACATAAGTTTGTTGTTTATGTTCTGAATGATACAAATGCACAAATTGATTGAGATGTCTGCTCTTGTGATTCAGATGTTGATAAGGAGTTCTTATAATTTGATCTTTCCTTAACTTGTTTGCATCAATTTCTTGGCTTATTGGAGGTATATGATTCATGTTAGGTACATGCGTCATTTGTTTAATTACTTGATCTTCAGCTGATATTTCTGTCGTTCGAATTGCAACCTCTGAATATGTCTTTACTTCAATTGGATTTGGATGTGTCGAAACTGTGAGATTAATGGGATCTATGTTGGTTCCCCTTTCTTCGACTTGGACTGCTATGTTTGAAGACTTTGATGCTTTTTGTGATAATTTCTTTGAATTTGTTCTTCAATGATTTCTTATCATTTTTAAGTTTTTAAATTTAAGTGAGTAGACTTTCATTGTGATTTCTGAGACATAAGAGTTCTTCAATTTTTGATTCATCAATCTTATTTTCATTGTTTTGACGTTTAAGTTTCTCATCTTTTAATTCTCTACTTTGTTCTAATATCCTTTGATTAAGGGCTTTAAACACAATTTTTCTTTTCCCTTTTCTAATAGATTCTTGTTGATTTCTTCTTGAGACATTCATTTTCTTCTTGTAATTTTTTCCTTATATCTTTGGACTTCTTGACCTTTGCAAGTAATTTTTCACAATGATCCCTTAGACGCAAAATCTCTTCGTCCTTTTATTTTGACTTCTTGTAAACCGTGTCTTCGAGAACTTTATATTTGTTTTTCGATACATTGTTTTTTTGTTCAAGCTCTTTGAGTTCTTCCTTTAATCATTTTATTTGTGTCTGTCTATTACCTTGATGTTCTTCGGTACTAAATAATCTCCCACATGTTGGACAACATAATTTGCAATTTTTTTGAATATATGTATACTCAATTTCCGTTAAACAAAAGGGACATTTTGTCCAAAATGTTGACTTATTCATGGAGCTCATATTTTCCCTTATAACTTTGTACTTAAATTACTTCAAAATTCCTTTTAATTGAATTTTTTTTCCTTAAGTATTCTTTGCTTTCAGTGCTAAAAATTCTTTTAATATATTTATATGCTCTTTCTTCATTTTTTTTATAATACTCTTTTCAAATCCGCCTCTTTACTTGCGGATTCCACCTTCTATTTTTACTTTTCTTTTTTTAACCCCCTTCTTTCACACACACACACACTCACACACAAATATATATATATATATATATATATATATATATATATATATATATATATATATATATATATATAATAATAATTAATGCATATATTTATATTATTTTTAATTGTTTTTTATAACCCAAAAATAAATTTAATGACTTAAAGTTAATGGTTGTTTACTACAGATTCTAATCGTTCGTACAGATGCGATTGTATGATTTGGGCACCTAGCGGTGGATATGACATATTGCGTATGGGTTGTTGGCGCAATGTTTGATTATATAGTGGCTAGTGCACTGGGAAATTGCTGCAACAAAATACAGTTAGTATAAGGGTTGAAGATATGTATTTAAGGCATTGCTTCATTTCATATGTCAAGATACCCTACCTTGTTTGGCTGAGCAGATTGGATCAACCTCACTAGTTGGTTCGACCTTGATGGCCCAACATTTGCTTGTAGTAGCAGAATACAATGGCAGATGGTGCGGTTATGCGACTGCAGCCAGAGTCGTCAACTCTGTATAGAATGATGTAGAACAACAATAGACGACTGCATGGATGTGTCTCCCTTTTTTATACATATAATTATTTTAAATTGTTTTTTTCTTGATTTTTATTTTATTTATTTATTTTTCTATTCCCTTTTTTTCTCTCGTTTTTAATATATATATATATATATATATACATATATATATACATATATATATATATATCCTTATTTCTTCTTATATTTTGTATTTTTCTTTTAAGTATATATTTTTTAATATATGTATTTTTCCCTTTTTTAAAAATTTCCTCTATATTATTATTATTATTATTATTATTTTTATGGCCAAATGCCCGATGGCAAAATGTAGAAGCTCCAAAATCTGTATGGTGAAATGCTTCAATTGCACGACAATAAGGTTGACAAAAGCTTGATGGCCAAAGGCCGGATCAGGCTGGCTCTGTGCAGCAGTTGAGCAGCTAGAGGATAGAACAACTTTGATACCAATGTTAAGAGAAAAGTTCATATATGTAGCGAAGAGATTTAAAATATCTGAAATATAAAGGTATCCATCATAGGATAATATATATATAATGTTTGAATACATAGGAGATTTGAGACGATATGATTACAATTGAGGGTACCGTATATATATAGCTAGTCAGGTACCCTTTCACGAACGGTCATGTCCATAGAGACTTGCCTCTTCAATACTAATTTAGTTAATTATTCACTATTCATTATTGTTTTTTTTTTCCAAGTATGGCTAATTCTATTAGATCATATAAAACAAAAGGTTACAAGTCACATCCTGAGGATTGAACAAGTTCAAGCCACAGGGAAGTGTCTAGAGAATTCTAGCAAGTGCTGGACTGCCCCTATTAGGGAAACCAGTCCTTAGAGGTTCAAAAAATACTGCTGCCCATGATGGGAAACCAGCAGAAACAGATTGCAAAATTATACACAATAGCCAGAGCAAAACATTTTTAAACAAGTGTAATCTGCGAAGAGATGAAAATAAAGTCCTAAGGATGACCTACATGCTTATCACTGGAAGTTGGAAGTTCCTCGATGATCCTGCACACGTAGCCAACATCCTCCATCCCTGAGCGTAATGCGTGCGCATAAGACGGTTGGCGCGGCGAAGCAGGAGAGCCCGAAATCGCCACGTTATCCATGGGCTGAGGGTCTTCCCGTTGCTGAGAGGGGCCGCCTGTGTTCAAGTTCAAACTGCCGCCCACGTCCAATTCGGGACCGCTGCCACTGCTGCCTCCTGAAACATCAGAGTCGCTACTGCCACTGGTTGCACTTTGCACCGGAAGGGCTTTCAGCTTGCGCGGGGTGAAGGCAGGTTCAGGGGAAATGGTGGACTTACGGGCTCGTTTTTTGCAGCGAAGGGAGGGGGATGGAGGAGCCGAAGCAGGGAGCTGCAGAGAAAGTTGGGCATTCAAGTTTACAGGGGGAGAACTGGCAAATTTGTTCTAGTCAAGGGAGAGGTTCATTTCGCGTCCATGGAAGAGCAAGAGGGGAGGGCAGGGAGGACGAGCAGGCTGACCGTGCCCACCAGCTCTCTGGCATCGCTGCTTGTGACGCCGAGGCATGATAGTCCAAGGGGGCGAGTCTCCTGACCAGATGGAGATGGAGTCAAGCTTTCGAGGAGGGAGACGGCCAGAGAGAGCTCTTGGCTTGGATGAACAAGAGCAGTGCACCAGAGACCGGGGAGCGACAACAGAGAAGCGCACAAAGAGCGGGCAGGCAAGGTTGATAATGCAATCGAGAGCCAAGGTGGTGGAATAAATGGCCATGGCTTGCTGCATTAAAGACTTGCAGACCTGGTACGTCGACGACAGAGTGGCGTAGGGTGGAGTAAAGACTCCCTCACGCTAGGCATAATGAAAGAGCTCCACCCAAAATCTAAGCACGTGGAGCCGTCGAGTGTCCATCCTCATGACGGTCCCGTGGCACCTCCTCGCCTTAGTTTTCACCCACATCCGGGGACTATTCATTATTGTTATTGTTTATATTATTTTTATATATATTTTATTCATAATAGTTGATTAGTTACCAAATTATCATGGTGATGCTCCTGCAAAGAGTCATCTATATAACTTTATTCCAGTATGTTAATCTCAAAGTGATGTGGTAGCTGGTGAGGATGTCTTTATGAGATTGTTGGCTTTCTCCTTGGGTGATCAGGTCAGGGAGTGGTACTTGACTCTTCCTGATCATAGTAGCAAGTCATAGGGTGCCCTTAAGCGAGCCTTAGTTCTTGCATCTGATCCCATCTCAGTTTCCTTGAGCTTCTCGACTCTAGTTTAATGTTCAAGATACCCCTAGTTGATTGACTAAGCATGTTATGCTACCATTCCATCTATTTGTATTTCTTTGGCCTTGTATTGTAGGTGTGAAGTGTCAATGTGTTGTATACACCTGTTTTAAAATCTGGGCAATTGTCTTGGTGTTCTTAATGCTCACGTTGTTGAATTTTAGTTTTTCGGTCATTTGTTATTGGACTTTATGTCTAGAGTCAACGAATCAAACCCTCTAACAACCTATCTATAACAAATCCTAATGGACTACCTAGAATACATACTTTGTTTGTGCATTATTGAGTAGTGAATTGTTGTCCCGCTAGGCAGTTGAAATGTAAAGGTGTACACTGTAGACTGTATAGGGTTGACATTAAGAAGGTGTAAGCGATATGATATGTTGTGTTATGCTTTGTACTATGTAGCACCCAATAACATGACAACACAACTATAATGTAATTTTGTTGGTTGCACCATGTTTTATTGTGTGATAATATATGGCATCTGATGTTGGATGTCATTCCTCGGACACGTACCATCTTATTTGTTAAATGTTCAAATCCCCTATTTTTTCTACTTTATATTATGTGCATTGTACTGTGAAGTGCAGAGACAATAGGAGATGTGATGAGTGCCGCCCTTTGGCATTGTTATTGATGTCTATGTTTCTGCTCCGCAGTCTGATTGAACTTTTCATTGTTGGATGCATTACTATCTTTTCTTTTTCTTACTAAGTTTGCCAAAAGAGCTAATCTCACAATAGAACAGATGGTACCATGGATGTATAATGTGCTTGTTAAATTTGTACAGATATTTTTGGATTGCTGTCATGTGTCATATTGACATGTTTTGCATCAATGTTCAAGCCCAAGATCATTGACATAATTAATGGATGTTTGATGATCGTTGCGGTTATATTGGGAATGTAAAATAATATAACTATTTATAGGTGTTAGGGCATACACTTTGGATACACAATAATAATATTCCATTCTATTTAATAACAAAATCAAACTGGTGAGAAATTAGTGTTTAACTAAGAAGTTAGTGTTAATCCGTTCAATAACAACAGAAATTGGCAAAGAAATGCAGTGTTATGCTTGATTTTATGTAAGTATAATTTTTGGTAGTGAATTTGATTAATATTTGAGAATTGGATGTTAACTTCTATATGCGTACCTGATTTGTAGATAAATGCACGCAAGCCATATCATAGCATCAATTTTGTTATTGCACATGATGGATTTACTTTATATGATCTTGTTGCTTATAACTCCAAGGTATGTCTTTAAAGCTCAAAACTTGATTCATTATTGCAACTAATGTTAAATCAGATAGATAACCAACTTTTAGTGTTTCAATACATAGCGAATGCTCTCTTAATAATTTTTTTTATACAGCACAATGAAATAAACGGAGAAGGTGGAAGGGATGGATGCAATGATAATTACAGCTGGAATTGTGGTTTTGAAGGTATATACTTTAGTTTATTTCCTATGAATAAGAATATGGTGTAAGATACTTTAAAGTTCATTGTTGCCAAACAGTTTTTAAAATGAATATACAAGGCTTTACTTATTATTTTCAGTATTGATTCTTTATAGCTGTATTGTTTTCCAATGCGACCTTTTCCAAATTTACAACATTGGTTTCAATCTAAGAAAAGAGTATATTAAATAATAAAGTAGATGCAATTCTTCAACAAGGTGGATATTATTTTATGTGTAATTGTAAAATAAACTATTGAAGCTTTTGTGGAACGTCCAATCTATATACTGTAGTTATTGGTTCAGCTACAGAGCATATTATGAAAACTAAATGATCTAGTGTAGCGACCAATAGTCGTATTCGCAACGGAAACATTAAAATACTTCGTAGACAAAGACATCCATTGTAGGATAGAAATTGTAAATTGTATATTATATAAAAGAGTTGATGATAGGATGATTAGAAATGAGAATGAGGGCCTGCTTATATACCCTAGGTAGGTGCCCTTTCACAGATGGCTATGTCTCTAAGACATGCCTCTTCATCACTAACTAACTAATCATTAGTTAATGACTTACTATTTATTATTACATTTACATTTACATTTATTATTATTTTGTTATGAATTAAATTCATAACATAGCCTCTCCCTTCAAGAAGCTTTGTCCTCAAAGCTTACTTAAGAATATCTTCTCATCTCTGTACTTTCATCTTCGTCGATACAAGACGATATGATACTGAGTGATAGACAAAACTGTTGTACTGAGAACGGATCAAACCATCCTAGATTGATCTTCTGGGGTATCCTTTGATCTTTGGAGATGTGTGGTGAATAGTTATCGTAGGATTGGATTCTGCAAGCATCAGTATCCCTAGGAACAATAATTTGTTGTGTATTTTCTGAGTGATACTAGTACGTAGCTTGATCAAAAAGTCTGCTCTTGTGATTTGGATGTCGATACATAGCTCCTTTGGTTTGGTTTTCCCTTATCATGTTAGTGGTTGATTCTTGATTTCCTTCAGGTGTTGTTGTTGTTGAGTCGGCGACTGAATCATCAGTTGGGATGTCCAACGTTTGAATTGTGGCTTCTGCATATGTTTTAACTTCTCTAAATTCTTCTTCTTCCTTTCTTGTGATATTGACTAGATCAATATTAATCCCTTTGTCTTCAACTTGAACTGAAACAACTGATGATGTCAATACTTCACTTTGAAGTTGTTCTAGCTTGTCATTCAACGATTTTTGTCATTTTAAAGTTTCTTTATTTGTGTAAGTGGGTTTTGGTTATGATTCCTTAAACATTTCCTGATACCAATGTAGTGACCAATAGTCATATATGCAACGGAAATATTAAAATACTTTGTAGACAAAGACATCCATTGTAGGATAGAAATTGTAAATTGTATATTATATAAAAGAGTTGATGATAGGATGATTACAAATGAGAACGATAACCCACTTATATACCTTAGGCAAGTGCCCTTTCACGAATGGCTATGTCTCTAATATGTGCCTCTTCATCACTAACTAACTAATCCTTAGTTAATGACTTATTATTTATTATTACATTTACATTTATATTTATTAATATTTTATTATGAATTATATTCATAACATCTGGACAAAGTTGTTTAATGACAAACCCAATTATAAGCATCCTATGTCTTTGTTTCCCTTGGAAGTCAGTGTTAATACTTAAAATAAACTTCTTCAATGTTCATCTTGATTGGTTTGGCATTGATGGTCTATAGATACCATTACCCACCAATGTGGGTGAGCCCTAAAAGCAATTTTTTCTCCTGATATTCCAGCTTGCCAGGCAAATCCCTATCATGTTCCACATATAGCTAGCCTCAGATGCCTCTCATCCACACTCTAGTTAGTGCTTTTTGTATTCAAGTGCTTTTATTTAATGTTTAAGGGATTTCTACTATGCATCATAAGTTAAATTGGGTAATAGACAACTTTTGACTGTACATTTGTTCTCTTTTTTACCTTTGTGGTTACAACTTGGGCCTAGTCTAGTGTGATCTTCTTTGAGGCATTTCTTTCACTATCTAGGAGGGACACAAATAGGAGGCTCTGATTGATGTTGCCTGCCCATTATATTCCATATTTAACACCTTCCATCTTCCCCAATAGACACATCCCCTCTTCGGGTTTATTGTTATATGTCACTAGTATTGGTTCCTTGTTTTTCTCATCCTTGAGTAGGGGCTTGGAAACTTTTGTTGAGAATTTGGAGGGGCGATGATTAATTCAAATTCTCTTCTTGATAATTACTTGTGAGCTTACTAATTTTACTTATGTCTTCTTTTCTTAACTTATTTAGTCTTTCATCAAGTCAATTACCAAAAACACAAGAGACACAAATTTAGGCTCTTAAAGCCAGGGAAAACCCTCTTGCTCTTGGAGAGGAAAACCCATGAGAAATTCTTCTTATAGACTTTTAGATGACAAGTACCATGACCATGACACAGATCCTAGACCTTTATATGCCTCCAAGACCTTGACACTACTTCTTCTATGACTTCTTAAATTGATCCTTCTCTTCCGCACCGTCTTGCACCTTTCTGCACTAGAATTAGAGAGCTCGATCTATTCTTCTTTCTTTAGGCTATATGTAATCCTTACTTGTGATAGAATCTTAGTCCTTAACAGTCGACCTTTATCATATCATAATGATACTTTATTGTAGTCCTATTTTCATACTATAACATAATCTCTTCTACGCATCTAATTATTGTCATACGTCTGCACTGCAATTCAGTATATATTACATAATCATATACCTGAATCTTAGTCCATACGCTTTGCTAAAATGATGTCCTTCTAGTATCTTCAATCCACAATATTTCAGTTTTGAGGTCTATACTTGTTGCTGTTTGGAATTCGCATTACATTACAGAGTTATTCTCCTTATTAAACTTATAGCCTTCTTCGCATTTCTATCTTCTCTTAACCTAACCCAGACTTGTGCTCCTCACAGTCGTATATAATAGAAGATATTCCTGTGCCCTATTCCGCAAAACCCGAGACTTGTTCGTTGCGCTTTCTTGTATATTTTGCGCAACATATATAGGTGTATATATAGTTGTTCCTGCATGTTAATAAGCCGACTTGTCATATGTTATGGAGCCGACTTTATCACTGTGTTGTAGGTGGACTTGAAGGTTGTCTAGAAGAGTACTCCAACACTGATCTTTGAACTATATTTTGAGCCATGATTTCAAGCTTAATTGGAAAGGTCTTGAGGCATACAAGTATGACATTATTCTTCCGAAACATGACTCTTAAATACATTTATAACTGGAAGACAAATCCCTAATAGACATCAAGAAGAAGTCTATTGACTTATAATAAAAACCTTGCTCATTGAAAACCATGAGGCAAGCATATCAAAAATATATTTTATTATATTTGTCTTCTTCTTTATATAAATACATAATTACATAGTCAATATGAAGACCGATCCTAGTTACACTTTTCAACAGCTTTTCCCTACGAGGTTGGTGTAGTAGAAGGAGAAAAAAAAGCATGAACCATATTTTAAAATGCAAAAGATTGGCAGGGATAAATGAAAGTGTGTGGACAAGCCTAGCTAAGCTCTACCCCCTTCCTTAGTTGTCACACAGGTTCTGGCTAATGCATGAGCTATCTAAATGAAAGGAACTTTGAATATTCCAACTCCAATGAGCAAGGAAACAATTCATCTTCAAGGAATCAATGATGAATCAATGAAAGCTTGTAACCCAAGCTATATATGTGAAAAAAGAAAATTAATGATGAAAAAGGCCCTCAAGTTGTAGGTTGATGTAGCTCGGATAGGTGTTCTAGGCTTAGGTGGTGTTAATGAGGCTAGGAACACAACAACGGAAAATATCTCAAAGGCGAAGTTATTCTTTTGAATGGAAATGTCTTAATTAAATTAATTAATTAGTTTTAATTATTTTCTTAAGTTTTAACTTAGGGAGATAAATTAATTAATTAGTAATAATTAAGACATGGTATATTTTCCTCTAGAGGCTTTCTATAAAATTTATATGCGATCTTAGCCATTGATTAGATCATTTCAGATCTAGATCTTGGCCATTGATTTCTCAATGAGAGATTATAAAGGAAATTAATGGGAAATCTTGGAGATTAATTCATTGCAGTGAAGAGGGCACAATGATAGTGTGGGGTTTGATATCAGTGAGGGTTTCAGCAATAAATATTTCCAAAGTTTCTTTCATTAATGTTCCTTTAGTTTCAGAGATCTGGAGGAGGAATTCTACCAGAGTTATTATGTCGACAGAGATGCTAAGATTGACTAAAGATGTCATACGAGATTGCCAGGAGAGACTGTATGAGTTGTCAGTTTAGTAGATCAAGATTTTTAGTTGTAGAGCAAATCGCAGGAAGTCAGTGCAATTGCAGAAAATGCAGATTGCAGAAATTTGCAACAAATTGCTGGAATAGTAGTGCAAATTGCAGGAGAGGCTATGTCAGGTTGCAGAGGGAGGTCGTAAGCCTTCTGGTGGTTATATTGACTTGTGGAGGTGAAAAAATATTTTTTCGGAGCTTTGCCGTGGTTTGGAAAGCAGTTGCAATATTTTCGAATTGCAAAATTTGCTTAAGATTAATCATAAAACACTCAGATCTAAAGAATTGTTTTCCCTTCGAGGTTTTTCTAGGGACGATTTGTTCGAAAGTATTGCATCCATTTTGTGATTGGTTTTCTATTAGAGTTTCTGCAATTTATTTAATTGGTGAAATTTGAATAATAACCAGATTAACTGCAAATATAATTTTCACATGGTATCAGAGCAAATCTGAACTGCAGGGGTTTATCGGAGCAGATCAATGCTGGGGTTTGGAAGAGGAAGCCAATGGTTTAATACCCAAATCGATTTCTAGAATTACTGGAGGGATCTTATTAGTGTTATTTTATGCAAGGAGGAGGCCGAATTAACTAGTGCGAATTGTTAGTTCACAAGTGCGTGTTGCCGAAGAGACAATTTTATTTGTTAGTTACCAGATCGATTTTTTGGACACAGTGCGAGTGGGTTTCTTTAGTTGTTGGAGGTAGAGAAATTCGTTAGAGCGATTTCCCGGAGGCAGTGCGAGTTTCTGGGAGGGCTAGTGCGCCATTCCAGTGGGCAGTGCAAGTTCATAGAGGAAGTGCGAGTTGCCCAATAGTAGTCGAGATCACTTGCAGAGGGAGACCATGAGGTTTTCCATGTACTTTTGTTAACTGGTAGAGGAGATTATTTTTATTTTCTCTTGAGGGCTTCAGAAATGGCTTTAGCAGGTTTGAAGGATCAATATAGGTTGGATGGTGCATCGAACTTTGGTGTCTGGTGAATTTGGTGCCTTCTTATTTTAGAAGAGCATGGATTGAAGGAGTTTGAAAATTTCATCTATTGCAACAATTGGAAATTATTCTTCTAACACTAAATTTAATTATGGAGTTTATTTGCTTCGACAAACAATGAATAAAATCACAACTGCAATTTTCACCATGAAAAGACTACAGAAAATAAAAGACTGGAAATTGAGAAATTATAGCACACACAAGAATTTTGACACAGTTATTTTTGGACAATTGTCCCTAGAAATACCCAACTTGGGAAAACCGGTGCAATAGATGAGGGTTTTGTCATTATTCTTCAACAACAATTATGAGTACAATAATTTAGATGCTCTACTGGCAATCTAATATGAGGAAAATACAGGCAAAATTATTGTGAGAATTTCCTCACCCCACAACTAATTTCTGGCCTTGAAATTGTCTTCCTAGCCACGCGCTGAATCTTCTGCATCACCCTTTGCGTAGTGTGTGCATAAGCTTTGTGGATTTCGACATTTCTCTCTCTGCCTCTTCCTGTAATTGGAAAAACTTCCTCCTAGAATGCTGCAACCCTCTTCTACCACCTGCTACTCACCCTCTGGCTCTATATTCTCAACTGAATTACTACCACTGAGAAAATCGAACTGCCTGGGCAACTGAGTATCTGCACTGGCATGTTCTCCATCACCACATTGATCTCCTCTTATAATCCACTGTTGGAGCACCAACGACCAAGATTAAAGCTTAATCAATGGCTAGGATCATTTCTGGATTGATCTGTACTGATTAATTAACCATATTCCCTAAGTTTGACTTTGGAAATATTTAAAAATCGGTTAATACTCTAATTGAGACAATTCTAGGTGGAATTTCCAGAAACGATTTTTGGGTTTTGGAGATCTCATGTATTCTAACCTCTCCACCAAATTTCATGGCAACTAACAATTAAGGACCACACAGTTCCACATTTAAGGAAAGAAGATACAACCAAGAAGATGTGGGGTTCCATCAACAAACTTTTCCATGAGGGTTTAATTTATTATGTAGTACCTAAAAATCTAAGTACAATAATTTGGATGCTCTACTGGCAATCCCATTTGAGAGAAATATTGGCAAAATTATTGAGAAAATTTCCTCAACCTACAACTGATTTCTGTCGTCGGAACTGGCTCCCTAGCCACATGTAATCCCTTCTGCATCAACATATGCACAAAGCTTGCACAAAATTTGCTGCAACTGCCTCCATAAAACTTTGAAACCCTTAGATCTCTCTCTGTCTGTCTCTAGAATTGATTCACTGGCTCATCTGACCAAAATCCCAGCCTCTAGCTGCTGAATCACTAGCTCCTCTAGGTAAATCAAAATAGTCTGCCGTCGTGCCTGCATAGTCCTTGCACAGATTGTTTGGGAATATTGCACTCCCTCTCACTAACTCTTCCAAAACTGGAGGACTTCCTTTGGAGTCCAGAAACGCTGCTGACCTCGTATGCCACCTGCTACTTGTGAAAATTTCTGAATACAACAATACCTAAATCCTACTGCAGTATCTTGGTTTACTTCTCCTACTTGTGATTAAATTATACAAGTTATTTTCAGAAAATATTCTTAAAATACCGAGGTAAACACAACTAACAGTCTACACACATACATGTCATTTATAGAATATTACAATCATTCAACGAAGTAACAGATTTTTCGGAAAAATGTCCCCGGAAAACCCCTATGCAGGAAAACTGATGCAACAAATATGAGGCTTTATTATTATTAAGTAGAATCTGAGTACAACAAATCTGGGCACCTTACTGGTTAAGCCGATAGAGATAAATAGATCTGAAGCAATACCTGTTGTTCTAGACACTGAAAACTTGACTGATCCACACCCTCAAACGGGATTTACAAGACTCAGCCACTTTCTGCTTATAGAAATCCCAGCGCTGCCCCTAAAGCCCATGCGTCAGCACTGCTAGCCTTTGCGTGCCTCTGCATTGGCCTGGAGAGGGTTGCATAACCCCAGAGTGGGTGACACAGTCCCTACGCTGCCCTGGATGGCCTCTACGTAACCCTGGAGGTTGTAGAAATTTCTGAATCTTTACACTTTATGCAGAAATTATTACTGTTAATATGGTTATGCTCCTCCTACTCAGACAAGTTATTAACTGAATAAATTCAAGTTAAAATCGAATCAAAACACATAGTAGATCTCTACCAATCCAGATCTAGAACAAGTTCATGCAAACATAGACAAAGTGACACAGTTATTTCTAGACAAATAGTCCCCGGATAAACCCAATGTGGGAAAACCGGTCTCTGGCTACTGGAGGGTTTCTATTATTAAGAATTTTCTAAATACAAGAAGCCTGGGTTCCAGATCTGGAAAACCTGACAGAGAAATACTAGATCTACAGCTCACTGGCTGATCTAGGGCCAAAATAATGATTGATCCACACCCTCAAATGGGATTTACAGAACTCAGCCAAGATTAGGCCCTAGAAACCCTAGTGCTGCCCCTGAAAACCTCTGCGTTAGCCTCTGAAGTCCCTCAACCCTCAGCGTTGCTCCGGAAGAGACTGCGTTACCCCAGACTGGGTGACGCAATCACTACCCTTTCCCTTAGGGTCTTTGCGTAACCCTCTGAGGGTTTCCTGTTGAAAATCATGCTGTCCTTGCTGTTGCTTCTTCTCTCCTCTTTTGCGTTGTCCTTGAGTTGATCTCTGCCTCTTGTGTATTCTAGACCCTGGGATCAGATCATCCCCTTGGCCTAAATTGCCCTCTCTGCAGTTCAAACACTTTTGAGTATTCCTAGCAAACCCTGCCCTAGAATCTCAGCTTAGCTTCATTGTTCTGCCTCTGTGTGTCTTCACAAATGACCCCAAGCCTTTCCTTTATACTTTTCTAGTTGACAAATCAACGACCATGATTAGATCTTGAATCAATGGCTAAGATTAAAAGAAAGCTTGATCTGTGTGACTTAAAACACTTTCATCACATGTTTAATTAAATTCCCTTTTGGTATTTAATTTCCCTAAGTTTTAAGTTAGGAAATACATTAAAATAATTAATTAATTTAATATCTCCTAAACCAGATGAAATTTCTCAAATCAATTTCTGGGTCTTGTAGATCAAGTGTACTCTAGTCCCTCCACAAAGTTTGGGACCTTGAGCACAACTGATGCTACCCCAAATACACAAAATCTCAACAGTCCCTCTTAGCATCAAGGGTGTGCTCTAGCAATACATCACACTTATGCATTACATGATTTTGGGCACTGGTTCTGTGCTGCTGACGCTTGGCCTGCTGCCACTCAACTCTGCACTGCTGCTGGCATCCTTTACTGTTGCCCATGACTCTGCCACTGCCACTGCAACCACTGTACTGCAGCTCCCTCTCAATATGCTGCATCTGTGCTGCTCATGGCACTGCCATTGCTGATCTCCTGCACTGCAACTTCAGTTGTTCAGAGAAACAACTGAATCTCCTGCCCAATCTTTGACAAACAAGTCATATGGGCTGCATCCTCATCATTGAAGCTCCATATGTTACAGATCTATGTTGGCATCTAGAGAATGATGCACACCGACAACTCTGCCTGCGTAATTAGACTCCCTTTGCACTACTGAAGTCACGTCAGCCCCTTGTGCTGAAATCTATCACATTGCTGCACTGCGCTGTCCCTTTGAAGCCTTTTGCGCTGCGTTGCTGAAGTCACATCAGCCTCTGCGCTACTACTGCTTCTACGCTGCTGCTGTCTTGCTCTGCACTGCTTCTCCCAGTCTTCAGATCTGCCTTTGCCTCTACCTCATCTGTGATCTATGCACCCACTGCTCCACTTGTCCCGCTACTGTCTCAAGGCTGCCGTAGCTCGCTTGTGATCCAAGAGATGCGCTGCTCAAGGATCCCGCCCTCTTTTATATAGCTCCTCTACATATCCATGTCACCCCACCTTTGTGGTTCATGAGCACTCATGGCTGCGTCATCTCTTGACCCATGATCTGCAACAACTGCTTTGGAAGAAGATGCTTCCTTATCCCTTTTCTTCTCAGAACAATTGCTGGAAAAATGTCCCATTTCACCACACTGGAAGCACTTGATCTTTGTGAGATCTTCTTCTTCTTTGGCTGTGTCTTTGATGCCAAGGCTAGATTTTCCTCATCTTCCGTCTTCACTTTGCTCAATGCAGGCCTGTGTTGCCTCTTGGTGAATCTGCAGAGTTCTTCTTGACGTAGAATTGACCACAAGCTATCCCAATCTGGGAGGTCCGCTCTGCCCAAGATACTTTGGACAAAGGTTTCCCACTCATCCGTGACTGCACTGAGGGCAGTCTTGACTATCATAGCATCTTCCTTGCACCCATCGCAGTCAGCTGATCTCTGATTGACTGCAATCTGAAGAGAAAATGCTCCATGTCTTCTCCCTTAGTCATCATGAATGACCTCATCTGAGTCTCCAACAACATTTTTCTTTGGACAAACTTACCCTCATATAGGGAGGTCAAGGCCTTCTACATGTCGTTCGCTGTCTTTTTCTCAGCTACGTGTGGTACAATATGGTCCTTGATACCATCCATAATCAGCTGCTTGGCATGCCCAACAACCTCCTTATGCTTCCGAAGGAGATCCGATCTATCGGTGTGGCCAGAGTTTGCTATGCATGGTCTCTAAGATTGTATGCCTCAAGGACTATCAGGATCCTTGCCTTCCAAAATGAAAATTTTTAGAGGCCATCCAGCCTATCCTGATCACGTAGTCCATGAGGAGCCATCTGCTCAGAATGTGTCGGAACTTCCTTTTCTCTTTGCTAGAGAAATGGATCTAAGGCCCTTGGTGAAATAGACACCTTCTGCTCCCTTTGACAACTGATTTCCCTCCTTGGAAATCTACCAAATCAGCTATGATTCAACTTCTTGTTTGATCCTCTGATCAAACTGCAAGTTTCCTTTGGTTAGAAACTCTCTGAGAAGCTGATCTCCTCCCGCTCTTTGTCACTTGTGCTAAGGCTAAAAAATTGAAAACTTCATAATTTTAACCCCACCAGGTCCTTCTGAATTTTGTGCAACTTTTGTGCAGTCTTTTCTGGTTCTGACAGATTCAGATCTGAATCACACTGGCTGGCTTCAGACCAATCCAACACTGTTTCTGAGCTGCCTTTGTGCAGTAATTGCGTGGGCTTGCTCGAACACAGAGTTAGACAGTGTCACCCTTCCCTTTGCGTGAATTTGCTTCTGAAAACTACGTTGTCCCTTCAGATCTGCGTTTCTGCTGCTTTTTCAGCGGCTTCTTGCAGCGAGAACCTTCAGTTTCTTTTGCTGGTGACCCTCCTAGATCTGCAATTGCTCTGATACCATGTAGAAATTTTTGAATCTTTACACTTTATGCAGAAATTATTACTGTTATTCTGGTTATGCTCCTCCTACTTAGACAAGTTATTAACTGAATAAATTCAAGTTACAATCAAAGCAAAACACATAATAGATCTCTACCAATCCAGATCTAGAACAAGTTCATGCACACATAGAAAAGTGACATAGTTATTTCTGGACAAATAGTCCCCGGATAAACCCAATGCAGGAAAACCTGTCTCTGGCTATTGGAGAGTTTTTATTTTTAATAATTTTCTGAATACAACAAGCCTGGGTTCCAGATCTAGAAAACCCGACAGAGAAATACTAGATTTACAGCTCACTGGCTGATCTAGGGCCAAAATAATGACTGATCCACACCCTCAAACGAGATTTACAGAACTTAGCCAAGATTAGGGCCTAGAAACTCCAGCGCTGCCCCTGAAAGCCTCTGCGTCAGCCTCTGAATCCCCTCAATCGTCAGCGCTTCTCCAGAATAGACTGCGTTACCCTGGATTGGGTGGCGCAGTCACTACGTTGCCCCTTAGGGTCTCTGCGTAACCCTTTGAGGGTTTCCAACTGAAAATTACGCTGTCCTTGGAGGGACTGCGTTGTCCTTGCTGCTGCTGCTGCTGCTGCTGCTCTCCTCTTCTG
The DNA here is from genome assembly GCA_034641835.2 of Pinus albicaulis. Classification (NCBI taxonomy): domain Eukaryota; kingdom Viridiplantae; phylum Streptophyta; class Pinopsida; order Pinales; family Pinaceae; genus Pinus; species Pinus albicaulis. The sequence continues at coordinate 1,905,304,788 of CM076575.1, read as the reverse complement.
CGCTGTCCTTGAGCTAATCTTTGCCTCTTGTGTATTCTAGACCCCGGGATCAGATCATCCCCTTGGCCTAAATTCCCCTCTCTGCAGCTGAAACACTTCTGAGTATTGTTAGCAAACCCTGCCGTAGAATCTCAGCTTAGCTTCAGTGCTTTGCCTCTGTGTGTCTTCACAACTGTCCCCAAGCCTCTCCTTTATACTTTTCTTGTTGACAAATCAACGACCATAATCAGATCTTGAATCAATGGCTAAGATTAAAAGAAAGCTTGATCCTTGTGACTTAAGACAATTTCATCACATGTTTAATTAAATTCACTTTAATTATTTAAGTTCGCTAAGTTTTAACTTTAAAAATACATTAAAAAATTTAATTAATTTAATATCTGCTAAAGTAGATGAAATTTCCCAAATCAATTTCTAGATCTTGTAGCTCAAGTGTACTTTAGTCCCTCCACAAAGTTTGGGACCTAGAGCACAACTTATGCTACCCCAAATACACAAAATCTCAACAGAGGTCTTCTGCTGGCTCAATGCTGCCCTTTCTGAGCCTGCGTAGCACCTGCATAACAACTGAATCCCTTTGTGCTTCTCCTGATTGCTGCTGCCCCTACTCCTTTGTGCTTCTCTTGATTGCTGCTGCTCAGCCTCTTGCTGACTCTTGGCTCCGGGATCAGATCATCCCCTTAGCCAATACTACACCTCGCTGCAGAATACTCTTCTGGAAATTATTAGCAAACTCGCCCTAGAATTCCAGCTCAGTCTCTCAGCTTTGCCTCTGTGTGTGTGTCTCCAAATGACCATCAAGCCTTTCTCTTATACGTTTTCGTTGAGACATCAACAACCGTGATTTAATCTCTTTTCGACAGCTGAGATTAAAAGACTACTTGATCAGCGTCACTTAGAGCATTTCATCACATTTGTTTAATTAATTCACTTTATTTTTTCTAATTCCTTAAGTTAGACTTAGGGTCCTCATTAAAAAAATTAATTATTTAATCTCTCACACATAAGTTGAAATTTCTCCAAACACTTTCTGGGTTGTGGAGGTCTTGTGTGTCTTAGCCTCTCCACAAAAATTCAGGGCTAGAGCACACCCGATGCTACCCCAATACACAAAATATCAACACTACACACCTTATTTCTCAATCTTCTCTGTTGAATCTCTACTATTGAGAAAATCGAATTGTTTGAGTAACTGAGTATCTACACTGCTGTGTTCTCCATCTACCCATCGACTTCTTATAATCTTATGTTGGACCTCCAACGACCAAGATTAGAACTTAATCAAGGGCCCAGATTAATTCCCCATCGATCTGTGTGAGTTTCTAGAAGATTCACACTTTCTCTCAATTAATATTGATTAATTAACTAAATTTCCTAAGTTTAGAATTAGGAAATATTAAAATATAGGCTAATAATCTAATTAAAATACTTCTAGGTGAAATTTCCAGAAACGATTTTTGTTTATGGAGAACTCCTGTGTTTTAATCTCTGCACAAAGTTTTGAGACTAGAACATCTCCGATGCGACAAAAACTAACATGTTATGATATTCCGACACATAGGAAATAGTTAAGTATAACTTGGTCTAGTGTAGAGGTAGGTAAAGTGTGTTTATGTACTATGTACATTTGTAACTTATAATCCGATGGTCAGGATATGTAGTGATCCGACGGTTCATTGTCTCCTCGGTATTACCGACTCTTGATCTATGGCTTAACACCCGATTGGTCCATGATCTCTATTTAAAGAGCATGGATGGTCATTTGCCCGGTAAGTTGTAACCGTTTATGAGTGAAGATTATGTAAATTTTCTTTCTTTATATTAATAAATTGCCTGAAGCCGGCGCGTTGGCTTAGGCCGTGGACTGTTTCTCTCTTCGAGTGTTTTAACCACGTCAAATATTGGTGTATTGATCTGTGATCTGTTTGAGAGTGGTGACCTTTGGTGTTTGATTTAAGGAACTTACCTTGTAAATTCCTACATAACACTCCTTAACGAGGAAGGTGTTCTCTCTAGTGCTGCACTTTGTCACAACACCTTGTCTTTGTACCACCCCTCTGTCACGCTGCTAATGTTTGGCTACTTCCCACTAACCACTATGCAACTTTGTTGCTGCATTTGTGCTGCTACTGACACTGCTATACTACTCCCAACTCTGGATCTGCACTGCATATCCCTCTCATATGTTGTTGCTGCAACTGCAACTATTGCAACTGAGAAGCATCCAAAATAATCTTTCCCTGTTACTGAAACAGGTTCTCCACCATACCAATATGTTCTCTGAAATAGATGAACTTAGCTCTTCCTAGAGATTTCGTGAGTATATCTTCAACCTACTCATCTATGGGAAAATACTGTAACTGGACCGCTCCACGCTGCACACAATCTTTGATGAAATGACACTGAATATCTATGCCTTTCGTCCTATCATGAAACACTAGATTCTCAGAGAGCTTGATGCAACTCTGATTATTGTAGTAGACATTGGTCGCTTGCATCCTCTGCCTGAACAAGCTTACCAACAACTTCTGAAGCCATATAGCCATATAGCTTCACATGTAGCTGTGCTTGTTGCCATATACTCTACTTCTGTAGAGTTCAATGCTACTGACTTTTGCTTCGTGCTACACCAAGAAACCATTCCTGATCCAACGCTGATGCAATACCCAAAGGTACTTTTCCTATCCACTAAACTGCCTGCCTAATCTGCATTTGTGAACCCACATAGTCTGACGTCATCCCCTCAAGTATATCTCAACCCATACTCGATTGTGTTGCACACATACCTCAAAATGGGCCTCGTTGCTGTACAATGTACCCTCTTTGGTTCCACCATGAATTGATTGAGGGTATTGACCTTGAATTAGATATCTGGTCTAGTGTTGACCAGATACATGGGAGAACCGATGAGCTGTCTATATACATGGTGGGGTCAACATCTTAGTCATTTGATGCATCTATTTTCTTCCAATTGGTGATCATGGGCGTAGACATGCATTTATAATCCTGATTTTTGAATCTCTTTAGAATATCTGTAGCATATCTTCCTTTACCAAGGAAGATCTCCTTGTCCTTTTGCCACACATCCAATCCTAGGAAATAGTGGATCAACCCCAAATCTTTCATACCAAACTTTGCTGCTAGTTTCCTCTTGCAATCCTCTATGAGCCTTGATGATCCCATCAGGAAGAGATCATCCACATAAAATACTAGGATTAGTGGCTCACCCCCTACCATCAAATGGTAAAGGTTGGGATCTACACCACTCTTGACGAATCTCATTTGCTAGAAGTAGATGTCAATCCGACCATACCATGCCTTGGGAGCCTTCTTGAGCTAGTATAGAGCTTTCTTGAGTCTGCACACGAATGTGCCTCTCATGAGTCTCGAAGCCCTCTGGCTATTCTATGTACACCTCTTCCTTTATCACCCCGTTCAAGAATGCTATCTTGATGACCATCTGGTGAATATTCCACCCCATCTGAGCTGCGAGGGATATAACTGACCGGATAGAAGTGTATCTGGCAATTGGGGCGAAGGTCTCCTCATAATCTATTCCTTATTTCTGTGCATGCCTCTTTGCCATGAACCTAGCCTTGTACTTCTCCACACTGCCATTTGCAATGTACATGATCTTGTAGATCCAATGAGAAGCTACAATTGACCTATCCTTAGGTCTCAATATTATCTCCCAAACATCATTCGTCATGATATAGTTGTACTCGTCTACCATGCATTTAGCCACACCTAATGTTGTGCAGATCCCTGAAAGCTAGAAGGTTCTGCAACCTAAGCCACCAATGATTGGTACCTTTCAGGCTATCTGCGCTATCTCTTGTTGGTCCTAGGAGTTCCAATAAACTCCTCAACATCTCTCAATGTCTGACGAACCTCTCTGTTGGCTCGACCACTAGTGGTTGGAGGTTCATCCATTGCCTCCTCATCCTGCCACTGTTGCTCCATCTGTTATGAACTCACTAGATCTCCTATACCTGAGGAAATGATGGTACTAGTTACTGTACTAGATACCTGTGATTGTTCTACTGGTGGTCCCACTGGCTGCCCGTGCTGCTAGACCAATGGAGCTTTTGCTGGCTGATCTTGATCACCTGGAGGCATCTCACGGGATCTCTTGAAAGCTCGGTCTTCCATGAACTTCACGTTTCGTCTCACCACAATCTTCCTACTGCTAGGAATGTAGATCCTGTATGCCTTTGAGGTTTCATTATACCCAATGAGGAGCCCCTTGTCTGTAGTCTGATCCAATTTGGTGTGCTTCTCATCTGACTCTTGACAATAAGAAATGCTGGCAAACTTTTGGCTTCTTCACTATGAAGGCCCCTTTCAACGTTTTCTTTCCCATTTCTCTATGAGGAGTCCTATTCTAAATATACACTGTTGTGTTACATGCCTCTTCCCATTGAAATTTGGGCAAGTCCTGGTCATATAACATTGCTTTTGCAACCGCAACTATAGGTTTGTTTTTCCACTCCGCTACCCCATTCTGCTGTGGATTGTATGGAGTTGTCCACTCTCTTCTGATTCTTTCCTTCGCACAAAAGTCTGTGAAGTCTTTCTCAATATACTCTCTACCAATATCTGAGCAAAGTTCCTTGATTTTCTTCCCTGCCACTTTTTCCACAAGAGCCTTAAACTCCCTAAAACGATTTAAGATCTCATGCTTCGTCTTCAAGAAGTAGATCTAGGTTTCCCTGGAATAGTCATCAATAAAGGTGACGAAGTATTCGACCCCACTGAGAGCTCTAGTGGACATCGAGCCACGAATGTCTGAGTGTATAAGTCCTAACATGCCATCTGCTCTGCTGTCACTTCTTGGGAATGTCGCCTTAGCATAATTCCCAAGCACACACCCTTTGCACACATCATCGTGTTCCGTGCTAAGTTTTGAAACCCATGTTACCTAGGAGCCGGCCGCATTCGACGCAAAAGACACACTTATGCGGATTCAACCTGATATTATAGTGTCGACAGCGTACGAAGATAGCTCTAAGGTGTTCTGGGTGATCTCAACGTTTCACGGAATGAGAAGGAAGGTCATCGAGATATGGCTGAACTATGTGCTTGATGTCATGAAATGCATAAGACATAGCTCGCTGGAAGGTTGCTTCGACATTCTTGAGGCCAAAAGGGAGCTTCTTATAGGAGAAAGTCCCCATAGACAGATAAAAGCGGTTTTTTGTTGATCAGCAAGAGCAATGTGAATCTGGTTATAGCCAGAGAAATCATCCATAAAGGAAAATATCTCACTCTAGACACATTCATGAATGATCTTATCGATAAAAGGAGTAGGGTAATTGTCCTTAGGATAAGATCGATTGATATCAAGGTAATCAACACAAACCCGAATGGTCCCTTGCTTCTTATTGACAGGAACAATATTTGAGACCCAATCTGTCAATGGTATGGGGTAGATAAATCTAGCTTTAAGAATTTTTTCAACTTCACCCTTTATAGCGGCAACCTTTCTCGGGTACACAGGACAAAGCCGTTGGCGAATAGGCTTCGAATTTGAATAGGTGGGAATTTTGTGCACCACGATACTTGGATCAATGTTGTGCATTTCTTCATATGACCACGTGAAGACATCGTGGAACTCCTGAAAGAGTTCCTTATAGATCTTGATCTCATTGTGAAAACAAGATGCATCAATATGCACATTCTCGATAGTCCTTGGTTTAATAGAGATGTCGATCGGAATGGTTAGAGTAATATTTCCCATGTTCCCTTCGGACAACACTTCATCAATCAAAGTCGGACTCTGAAGTGGGTCAGTCGATACTGGTGAAGCTTGGGATCCTAGACAGGCGAAGATGTTACCTGGGATTGGGAGAAACGAGGAACAATGTTGTCCATCGTCCCATGGAGTTTCTTCGAGAGATATGACCTCCACATTACTCTCGTCAGTGGGCAAAGTCTCATTCAAGGGATCATCAGAGTCCCAAGAACCAAATCAGGGTGACTGCGCATAAGTGTCTAGGGAAGAAAGCAAATGAGTATTGGCTTCGGATGCAACCTCAGAAGTCGTGAGAATATCTGGATACATTTGCTCTGCGGGGCTAAGAGGCATAACATCACCAAAGCTCTCGATTTGGTCGGGATTGGGAACAATCCATGGATCGTGACCAGATGAAATCATATGGACTGAGGCGACATTCAGAGGCGGGAGCGAAAAAACTCCCATAAGAGACGAGTCTTTGAACATACCCGACCTAATGTTTTCATAAGGAGTAGCGGCCTTCCCAACATACGAAATGTTACCTGCTGAAGACTCAGAGGGGCAGAAAGCCAACTGATCCACTGTCACTATCTCCCTCAATGAGGGAAACAGTGGAGGCGAAAGAGGGTGGAGACTACACAAACCATATCATTTGTCCAACTACGTTCAAGAAGGAGATTATAGTTCATGTTGGCTTCTACCACCTCAACTTCCATGGTTATCGTTTTCCCCTCCAACAGGATGGGCAATGCCTTGAGAATACCGTACGACCAAGAACTCAATGGGGGAGAGCCGATGGCTTTCCAACATGAAACAGACATGATGTAGGTTGAAGCGCCTTCATCAGCGACAATCCGATGAATAGTCTTTCCCATAATGGTAACTTGAATCAGAAAAGCTACCTATGATGGGAGGCGAGGAAGGAAATTCTCGAGATCGAAAATAATCAGATTAGAATTTGAAGGATCAATCTCTCCAATGGTAGAGAGTAGTGGTGCCTTCTGTTGTGATGGGCACAACTGAAGGTCCTCCAAAGACGACATCGCTGAAGGCGCTTGAGCTAGATCTTCTACAATATTGTAGTATTATGCTGCTCTTACATTCGAATTATAAGATGATTTCTGAAGAACACCTTTTGAGGGTGGTCGGATGATGAAGTCACTCCTCGACCTCTTGATCTAGAGAGCACTAGAGATAGGAGGCGTGAAAGAGGAAGGGTGATCTGTAACTTCCGGTTCCACTGGAGCCTTGGATAGATTGGGATAATCTTTCCTTCTTGTGGTGATGGCAATGGATTGTGTTCCAGCCATGGACAATTGAGAGCTTCCAGATGATTGATCCTGATCTACCATTTGCGTCTGCTGGGAAGGGAATGGTTCTTTCAAAACAATCGGAGTCCTAGGTGTGCCCTTCAAAAGACGGGCAACTTCGGCACGCCGAGGATAGTCCTTGGTGTAATGATCGTCATCACATATTAGACAAGGATATTTGGGCTTACGTGTTGAAGAATCACCAGCAGATGGCTTCTTTGAATCCTGTTTAGGGTTTTCGGATTTAGACTTGCCTTTACCCTTTTTCTTACCCTTCGAGGATCTATCTGCTGTGGTAGACTGAACCAGTGGTTTGAACATCACGATAAAATCACGATTTTTTCAAGAAAACGATTAAATCGCCGATTTTTTCCACGATTTTTTGAAAAAATCGCCAATCGTGAAAAAATCGCGACTTTTTTTGGTAAAAATCGCGGGCCCATCAAACAACAACCCTATAAGTTCAAAAATTGATTTTTTTTGGGTCATTTTTGCAGCCCTCTCATTTTACTGACACACCCTGTTGGTAGTTAATGGTAATGTTAAATTCTTATTTAAAAATAAAGTAAAAGTGATATTTCCTTTATTTTTCATTTTCATCCTTTTACTTAAATTTTTAACATTACCATGAAATGACTCAGGATGTTTAAGAGTGGTTTCGACCTCATTGGATTTCATATGGAGAAACTAGAATTATAGATTTCACTCAAAATTCAGCAGACTTAATGGTTTTCAGGGTTTCATGGTTTGGGGATTTGCATTGTTTCCATTTGATTCTATTATGTGTAAGGGTATGAGATTGGCATTTGATCAAGAGTATGAAGTCCTTTAAGAACCTTGATGTTGGTGGCATTGATTGCTGAACTTTGTTGATGTTGGTGGTATTGATTGTTGAACTCCCCTACCGTGGCCTTAACAAGAATGTACCCTTCACTCAAAGGAAAACAACTGGTTAGGCATGTTAATCTTTTTCTACCGCATTTTAAGGTTGAGGAGATGAACCCTTCACTCAAACCAAAATCATTGGTTAGGCATGTTAAACTTTTCAATTTCTATCATGTTATAAGGTTGAGCAATCCAAGTCTAAAGACTTTGAGCTAGATGATGTTTATGTATCTCTTGTTGATGATCCCATTTCTAGTAGCGATGAATCAATGATGAGTTTCATGAGGAGGAGGAGGAGGAGGAGCAACAGCAGGAGGAGGAGGTGACACCACCTACCCCTGCTACTAGTAGAGGACGTGGTCTGCCTCCTTTAGCTCCTGGTGCTTCAGAATTTGGAGCACAACTGTAGAAATTTATAGGTTCCCACCCCGGTTTTCAATTTTTCACCTTATTACTCCAAAAAAGTTAAATGCCCTTTCCCATATCCATTCATTTAACAAACTGGAAAATAAATTTTGCTCAAAACACAAATTCTGGAAATTTTTTCAGAATGCTGGAAAATGCAGAATTAAAAATCAGCAAGCATAAAAATAGTCATTCACACATTTGACACTGATATTTTTGGTCAACATGACCCTGGAAAAACCCCCTACAACTCTTGGGGAAAACCAGTTTGAGAGCTCCTTATTTCTGAAAAATGCTTTTTACAGTGAGAGAAATATTCAGAAAAATCAGCAAGTAAACTTTTACAACTTATCTCGTTTTCCGTGCTTAACCACCGCCTCGGAAAATGTGCAGACAGTAAAATTGAACCAGCAATAAATGCTGTGCGTATTTCCTTGAAAAATGTGCCCAGAAATTACAGCATTAATTTCTGCTGTACGGCCTCCTCTTTTTGCATGAAAAACAACAATAAATGCTGCTGTACGGCCTCCTTGGAATGCGTGCAGCTGTATTAAATGCTGCTGTACGGAAATCTGCCTCAATTTTTGTGCCAACAATCAGCTACAGGTTGTACGGCATGTCTAGAAAAGCGTGCAGCAAAAACAACAACTTCTCCCTCGAAATCTATGCCCAGAAAATGGTACGACTGCCTTGGAAAACGTGCCACAAGCTGCTGTACGGATTCTGCCTTGGAAATTGTGCCAAATCTGCCTTGAACTGTGCGTAAACTCTGCTGTACGATCTTGCTGAAATATTGCTTTGGAATGTGTGCCAAGCTGCTGCCTCCTTCTCCTCACTGCTCAGAAATCTCCCTTGCTCTCTTGCTCTCCTTCTCTCAATCTGCTCATGAAAGAATGAATGATCTTTTCCTCCTTTTCCTCCTTTAACCTAACTCTAAGTGACTTTTGGGGAATCCCTAAATCCAATGGCTGAGATAGATTGAGATCTAGGGCTGAGATTAAATGTTCATTTAAATCTCACTTTCTATTTTTTAATTCACCCCACTTTAATAAAGACCCACTTAGTCTTTTATTTCCAAAGTCACTTTTTCCTTTCTAATTTTATATTGACTTTATTAAAGTCACTTTAAAATTAGACTTTAGTAACTTTATCACTTAAAGTCACTGTTAAATTAGATTTGACTTTATAACTTTATAAAGTCACTTTAGTAACTTTATCACTTAAAGTCACTTTAAAATTAGATTTGACTTTATAAAAATTATAAAGTCACTTTAGGAGAAAAAATAAATTCTTTTGGACACTTTTCCCTAGGCCAAAGATCAAAGCCTTAGGGAACCACCTGTCCTCCGGTACCAAATTTCAACACTCCCTCTTACCGAGGAAGGTGTTCCTCACCACACCCATCTTGTCTCTCAAGTAGACATGCTTGCCCCGTGGTAAGGCTTTGGTAAGAATATCTGCAACCTGCTCATCAGTGGGAATATACTCAAGCTTCACAGCTCCTTTCTGAACATAGTCTCCGATGAAATGATATTTGATCCCGATATGCTTTGACCTGTCATGAAATACTGGATTCTCCGTGAGTTTAATGCAACTCTGATTATCACAGTAAATCACTGAAGGTCTCAACGGCTGCCCAAATAAGCCAAACAACATCTTGCGAAGCCAGATGGCCTCACAACTAGCTAGACTGGCTGCCATATACTCTGCTTCCGCTGAACTCAATGCTACTGACTGCTGCTTTCGGCTGAACCATGACACAACTGTCGAACCCAACCCAAAACAACACCCTGAAGTGCTCTTCCTATCAGAAGCACAACCTGCCCAATCAGAATCAGTGTAACCTGCCAATCTCACTCCATCCCCCTGCCTGTAGTCTAGACCATAATCCACTGTCCCCTGCAAGTATCGCAAAATGTGTTTTGCAGCCACCCAGTGAACCTTCCTAGGCTCACACATAAACTGACTCATCGTGTTGACTGCAAAACAAATATCTGGTCTGGTGTTGACCAAATACATCAAGGAACCAATCAGCTGTCTGTACAATGTAGGATCCACCAACTCGGAATCCGAAGCATGAAGCTTCTTCCAGTTGGTGATCATCGGTGTCGACATGGGTCTACAATCCTCCATGTGGAATCTGCCAAGGATGTCCACAATATACTTCCCCTGTCCCAGGAAGAAATGCCCCTCCTCCTGCCACACCTCCAAACCTAAAAAGTAATGCATCAAGCCGATGTCCTTCATCTCAAACTTCGCCGCAAGATCTCTCTTGCAGTGCTCTATGAGTCTCTCTGCACCTGTAATGACTAAGTCATCCACATATAGCACCAGAATGAGAGGCTCCTCACCTATCACAATATAGTAAAGGTTCGGATCTGCCTCACTCTTTGTGAAACCCATCTCCTGCAAGTATGTATCTATGCTGGAGTACCAAGCTCTGGGAGCTTGCTTCAGGCCATAAAGGGCCTTCTTCAGTCTGCACACATGGGACTCCTTCCCATGCACCTCAAAGCCCTGTGGCTGCTCAATGTACACCTCCTCCTGTATGAAGCCATTGAGAAATGCGGTCTTCACATCCATCTGGTGGATCTTCAAACCCATCTCTGCTGCTATCGATATAATGGAGCGGATCGAAGTATATCGAGCCACGGGAGCGAAGATCTCCTCATAATCAACTCCCTCTACCTGGGAGAACCCTCTAGCCACAAACCTCGCTTTGAATTTCTCAATGCTGCCATCTGCAGCATGCTTTACCTTGTAAAGCCATCTGGAAGTAACCACGGATTTTCCCTCGGGCCTCGGCACCACCTCCCAAACATCATTCTTCATGATAGAAGAATACTCCTCTTGCATGGCCTCTCTCCAGACCTGCTGGCTAGCTGCCTCCTCATAGCTAGAAGGCTCAGAGTCAAGGATGCTGGTAGCCATTGCCATATAGCTACAAAACCTCTCAGGTGGTCTGCTCTCTCTGACCGGCCTCTTAGGCTCAGCAACGGATGTGGCATCTCTCAAGGTGTCCTGAAGCCACTTGGGCTTCCTCTTCCCTGAGCACACTTCTCCCGCTGGAGAATAAAACTCCTCCTCCTCAACATCAGGAGCCTGAACTCCTTACTGTCTGTCTGCTGTCCTCCTGCCTGCACCTGAACCTGTAGATGCTGAGGTACCGTGTGAGCTGTCCATCAGTGGACTCCCCAGTGAACTGCTCACAGTAGTTGCTTCACAGCGTCTTTGCCCAGCACCACCCCTACGATACACGAGCCACTCCCCACTGACGGACCCGACATCGTCATAGATGTACCTCCGGATCCTCCTGATCCCTGCCCACTGGATCCCTGCGACTGACTCAACTGCTGCTGAGGGTCTGGCTGATCCAGATACTCTAACTCTCGTGACCTCCTAAAGGCCCTGTCCTCCTCGAACTTCACATCTCGCCTGACAACAACTTTCCTCTGCGCAGGAATGTAAATCCGAAAGGCCTTGGAGGTCTCACTGTAGCCCACAAAGATACCCTTCTCTGCGGTGGGCTCTAGTTTGGTCCTCTTCTCCTTGGGTATGTAGGAGTATGACATGCACCCAAAGATACGAAGATGACCCATATCAGGCTTCTTCCCAGAAAAAGCCTCCTCCGGAGTCATGTGCCCCAAGGCACGATGCGGACTCCTGTTCTGCAAGTAAACAGCTGTGTTGCAGGCCTCTACCCACAAAAACAATGGCAACCCCTGATCATGTAACATGGCTTTGGCAGCCCCTCCGATGGATCTGTTCTTCCTCTCCGCAACCCCGTTCTGCTAGGGGTTGTAAGGAACAGTGAACTCCCTCCTAATGCCTGCCTCCGCACAATAGTCAACAAACTCTCCAAGGGTGTACTCTCCCCCCATTGTCCGACCTCGGGGGACTTGAGTCTTGAGCTTTGTCTCGTGTCTCCACAAGAGCTACGAACTCCTGAAACCGCTTGAAGACCTCACTCTTGGTCTTCAAGAAATAAATCCAGGTCCTCCTGGAGTGATGATCAATGAATAACACATAGTACTCATATCCACTCAAGGAAACATGAGACATCCGACCGCTCACATCGGAATGAATCAAATCAAGTATCCCAGTCGCTCTGCTGTCACTGCTGGGAAAAGGGGATTTGGCAAGCTTGCCCATCGCACATCCTCTGCAAGTATCAAAGTGATCAGTACTGAACTCTGGCACACCTGTAGTGATCTCCCGCAAAGTCCTCAAGGCTCCATGATACATGTGCCCCATCCTGCGGTGCCAAATCTCACACAACTCGGAACTGCTAGCTCTGCTGTCGGTGCTACTGCTCAATGCCAAAAGGGACTGAAATGCAAACTTGTACACCTTTGCATGGCGTACACCTATCACTCTAGCTGAATCAGCTGGAGTGCCCCTGGGATACATCAACACCTGTCCTCCCCTGAACAGTACCTCATATCCTCTATCCTCCAAAGTTGAGATGGATATGAGGTTCTTCCTCATCCCTGGCACATAAAGAACATCTGACACCTTCAAGGGAGGTTTGGACTCCCTCTGAAATGTCAATGTTCCCACACCGATTGCTCTAACAACTCTGTCATCACCGAGTACTACCTCTACATCAGTGCCACTCTCTGAAAGCTCTGAGAAGTACTCACGGACTCCTGTCATGTGACATGAAGCCCCACTGTCCACATACCAGATACCCGAAGATGCTCCGCTAATCGAGGGAAATGCATGCTCCCTCTGAACCTCTATGGCAGATAATCCCGCACTAGAGGACTCACACGCAGTGAACCCAAACTCCCGGTCAAAACAATCTGCAAAGTCCTCAACCTCTGCTGAAGCTGCCATGCTCTGTTTCTTCCCCTTCTTCTTCTTCTTCTCCGGATACAGAACTGCATAGTGTCCCATCTTCTGACAATTCCAACACTTCACTTTGGAATAGTCCTTCTGTGTGTTATCCTGTTTACCTTTACCTTTGCCTTTGCCTCCACCATTGCTTGTGGAAGCCTGCTTCTTCCCTTTGCCTTTCTTGTGTCCTTCCAACAGTGCTACATCCTCATCCTGCTCAACTGGCTTGGCTGCCCCAAGCTGACCTTTCCTGATCTCTGTCTGAATGCAATCATCCCAAAACCTCTCCCATGTGGGAAAGGTCTCACGTGCACAAACTCCATCAGCAAAGTTCATCCATGAACGGGGGAGGCCATTCACTGCAATCCGCACCAACTCAGTGGGTGGAATGGCCTCTCCAATCGCTGCCAACTCATCTCTCACATTAGTACTCTTTGTGAGATATCCAGCTGCACTATCATTGCCCATCTTAATGGTCTTCATCTTCTCCTTCAGGACCATTTTCCGGTTCTCATTGGTACTCTGGTAGAGATTGGACAATGCTGTGCACATCTCATGAACATTTCTCTTTCCTCTCACATGAGGAATGCAATGGTCTTTGATTCCGTCTAGAATCAGTCTCTTACCCTTGTTGTTCTTTTTATTATATGCTGCCAACTGAGTAGCATCAGTAGGCACATTCACAGGGTTCTATGTGGTATGCACCATAATGTCCCAGACTTCTGCCTCCTCAAAGATACTCTGCATTCTCTCCTTCCAAATGCTGTAATTGGAATGCCCATCCAACCTATCCTCCACCCTCAGTCCCAAAGACATCCTGCTATCCTAAAACTGAAAAATAGCACTGCTGTAGTAAAGGTAAAACTGTTGTTTGTGAAAAATCAGCTTGGCAGAATTTCGGTGAAAAATGTGGGCTGCACCATTACCCTCCTTAACATCCCAAAGCCCCGCCGCCCGGCCTCAACGTCCATTGTCTGAAAATTTATAGTTTCCCCACCTCGGTTTTCAGTTTCACCTTATTTCTCCAAAAGTTAAAAACCCTTTTATATCACTTTCCCATTTAACAAGCCGTACTTCTTTGAAAATTACGAGAAATTTTTTCGGAAGTCTTTGGAAAATGCGAATTAAAAATCAACAATACCAAAAACGTATTCACATTTGACAGCGTAGTTTTTAGTCAACACGACCCTGGAAAAACCCCCTAGCTCTTAGGAAAACCATTTGAGCTCCTTCTTATTTAGAAAATGCTTTTTACAGTGAGAGAAATATTCAGAAAAATCAGCAAGTAAACTTTTACAACTTATCTCTTTCCGTGCTTAACCACCGCCTCGGAAAATGTGCAGACAGTAAAACTGAACCAACAATAAATGCTGTGCGTATTTCCTTGAAAAACGTGCCCAGAAATTACAGCATTAATTTCTGCTGTACGGCCTCCTCTTTTTGCGTGCAGAACAGCAATAAATGCTGCTGTACGACCTCCTTGGAATGCGTGCAGCTGTATTAAATGCTGCTGTATGGAAATCTGCCTCGATTTTTGTGCCAGCAATCAGCTACAGGCTGTACGGCCTGTCTAGAAAAGCGTGCAGCAAAAACAGCAGCTTCTCCCTCGAAATCTGTGCCCAGAAAATGGTACGGCTGCCTTGGAAAACGTGCCACAAGCTGCTGTACGGATTCTACCTTGGAAATCGTGCCAAATCTGCCTTGAACTGTGTGCAAACTCTGCTGTACGGTCTTGCTGAAATATGGCCTTGGAATGTGTGCCAAGGTGCTGCCTCCTTCTCCTCACTGCTCAGAAATCTCCCTTGCTCTCTTGCTCTCCTTCTCCCAATCTGCTCATGAAAGAATGAATGACCTTTTCCTCCTTTTCCTCCTTTAACCTAACCCTAAGTGACTTTTGGGAAATCCCTAAATCCAATGGTTGAGATAG
This sequence comes from Pinus albicaulis, assembly GCA_034641835.2. Lineage (NCBI taxonomy): Eukaryota > Viridiplantae > Streptophyta > Pinopsida > Pinales > Pinaceae > Pinus > Pinus albicaulis. The sequence continues at coordinate 1,905,289,685 of CM076575.1, read as the reverse complement.
ATTGAGATCTAGGGTTGAGATTAAATGCTCATTTAAATCTCACTTTCTATTTTTTAATTCACCCCACTTTAATAAAGACCCACTTAGTCATTTATTTCCAAAGTCACTTTTCCTTTCTAATTTTACATTGACTTTATTAAAGTCACTTTTAAAATTAGACTTTAGTAACTTTATCACTTAAAGTCACTTTTAAATTAGATTTGACTTTATAACTTTATAAAGTCACTTTAGGAGAAAAATTAAATTCTTTTGGACACTTTTCCCTAGGCCAAAGATCAAAGCCTTAGGGAACCACCTGTCCTTCGGTACCAAATTTCAACAACAACAGAGTCCATTGCCAGCCCCGCCAACTTCTTCGTCTAGAGGGAAAGCTGTTACATTTTCTCGCAAGAGGGGTAGAGGAAATTAGTAGTATAGGTTATTTTGTGCATTCTTTTGTATATAACATTATGACTCATGATATGAGATACATTATTATATTTTTTGTTGATATTTTGAGGTTGAGTTGAGACTCAGGACTTAGTATTCAGGACATGATTCACTATTATGTGTGATGTAGCACTAGACATGATATTACACGTCTTATATATTAGTTTTTTTTCATATTTATGTGTCAATGCATTTATTTTATGTTGTGGGTGCTTTAGATATTAAAAAAATTGAAAAAATTGAATATTTTTGTATGTGCCTATTTTTTCCCGATTTTTACTGATTTTTACGATTTTTTCCGATTTTTTCCCCTTGCCGATTTAATCCCGATCGCGATTTTCAAAACATTGTACTGAACAACATTTACCTCTGAGGTTTTACTAGGATTCTTCTGATTATGGGAAGGATTAGGGGGCACAACGTCAACAATGGATTTAGACTTTGAAGAAGTCTTAGGCGCACTACTATTAGTATGGGCCACTGTCCCAATAACACCATCCACCAGAGGCGTAACAGGAGACTGAGATGATGCAAGATTAATCGAAGGCTGTGGCGCATCAGGTAATAACTCATATAGAGTCCCGTACTGGGAATAAACCGAGTTGAGTTATTGAGCTTTAGCAATGACCTCCTCTTCCATGGCACACCCTCTCATTGCAAGATCTTTTGCAATCTGGGGAACGAATGATTTTTTGAACCATTCGGTCAACAACTGATCATGGATCTCAAATTTGATGAGGCGACGTCGATGTTGCCATCCATGGATGTGATTCGATATATGCGTAGCAGTTGACTGCTTCAATGAGGTGAGAAAATGGGTGACGGTTTCATACTGGACATGCAACTGGAAGTGAGTGAGCAAGGCCACAGCCAAAGAATTGAAATCGAAAAAAATTCCTCGAGGGAGCTCAATGTACCATTTGGCCGCAACACAGGTCAAAGTGCGCTGGAAAAGATGAAGACGAATAGAATCGTCAACCCAAGAATTAGAGGAACACCACAAGTGGTATGTCATAACATGGGTTTGGGGGTCTTCCTCAGATTTGCCTTTGAACTTCAGACAATATCCTGGAATCTTAGTTGGAATCGGTGGCCAATGCAGTTGATGTTGGATGGGGTCATTTGTGAGCTTTGACACATTCGACGATTCCAACTTAGCCAAGAATGACAAAGGCGGATGATGAGACGAGAAAGGTCGGGGGTTTCTACATGATTGATAAGGATTCTGCCCCCAATAGGGTGGATTCTGACCCGGATATGCATATTCCCCCCATGGATGGTAAGGACCTTGTTGCAAATATTGCTGATTGGGACCTGGCTAGGGTTGTTGATACGACCCCTACGGGAGGTGAGGCTGTGGACCTTGCTGGACATGGGGTCCAGGATAAGGTCCCTGCTGAACATGACATCCAGTTTGCGGGCCTTGTTGGATGTAGGGTCCATCCTACGGTTCGTGCTGAACATAAGGTCCAGCCTGCGGTCCCTGCTGAATATGAGGTCCAACCTATGGTGCTTGCTGAACATAGGGTCCAGCCTGAGGTATTGGCTGAGCCTGTTGGTACTAAGGAATTTGCTGATATGAAGCATCAGGTTGAGGCCCAAACTGGGGTTGCTGGTACTGTCCTTGACGAAATGGCTAGCATTGAGTACCAGACTAATGAGGGAAAGGACCAGATTGACCCAGAAGGAGATTCAGACCAACTTGGGTGTAAGAAGCAAATTGAGGATTTGTCACAACAACACTCACCGAAGGCTGGGGCTATTGGACATATTGTTGATATTGTATGTTCGACCTTTGAACATAAGGAATGTTAGGTTGTTGAACATAGGAATATGCTGCGTTCAGCTGCTGAACCTGAGAATATTGAACATGAGGCTTGTTGACCACTGGAGTGGCACCTGATGATTATGTGAAGACTCCATGCCCAAGGATGAACCAGAGGACACATGTGCCATCAGATATCATCACATATCATCAATTCAACAGAGTTTTTAAACTTTACTTCTTCTTCTTGTTATTTTCTTCTTCAGTCTTTAGATTCTGCAGCCCTACGGGGATATTGTATAAATGTCACTAGTATGATGACTAAAGCCATGTAACATGTCTAGGATGTTGGGACTCGATCAACAAGCGAGTACACCTTGGAGTGTTTTTTTTTACTTGGTTAATTATTCCTTCTTTTTAGCGATGAATAATTTTCTAGGTTTTTTCACTCATTGCATTTCCCCAAAGCCGGGGTGACGGCTTGAAGGTTGAGCCCCTAACACATCTTAGTGTCTAGAGTCGATGTATATTACCATGCTAGGTCATCTCTGAAATTTCGCGGAATTTGACTAGGTCTAAGTATGATTTTTTAATAATTAAAAATTTCCCGCAAAATGGGATTTTTTAATTAATTTCTATGTAACGATGTAAATAAGTGGCCTTAGGAAATGTATGGGGCGTGTGACCACTCGAAATTCATCCTCAAAGACCCAGCATTATCCTAAGACCCACTTTGAGGGTCAAAAAGCGACTTATAGTCCCTCAAAAGCCGATTTTTTTAATGTCAGTGGAAAAAATGAGAAAAAATTCCTCATTGAGATCTTCTCCAATTTTTGTATAAATTGAGCCTTGGGCTCTCATTGTAAGGGTGGTTTTTTGAAGCTTGTGCTTATTGTTACTATGCTGAAATTGTTATTGAGCTGAATAAAGGAAAGTCTTTGGGGTTACTAGTTTCTTTTGTGGTGCATTCTTTGGTTGATGAGGTATACTTGTTTCATTTGATGTTGTTATTTATTTACTTCACATTGCAGTCTAGGTGGTTTTTTTTTTTTGCATCTGCCTGAAGGCATTATTGTCTAAGGAGGGGGGATTTGTAGCTATCTCGGATCTCCTTTGGACTTGGTATATTTTGTGCTCTTGTTGTAGCTTGTTATTTTCGGTGGAATGACAAGCTCAACGTGGCCTCTATATGCCAAGTTTCTTTGCACTAACAATTGGTTTGCAGAAATTTGTTTGTTCAAAGGATAGTTTGCCAAGTCTATTGGAGTGTGAAGATTTCTTTGGTTGGAATAAGTCAGCTCCAAAGATATCAAAGATCCCACAAGTTGTTCAAGCCAACAATTTCATAAGACATCAAGAGATTTATCTAAAAGGGGGTTTCATGAGCCTTTTGCTTCTATTCCATCTCTAAAAAATTATATATTTTTTTCTCTCATTTGTGCACATATCTATTTTATCTAGCATTTGAGGCTAAGTTGTTGGATTTAAATCCGAATTCTCACTAAATCAACTCTTTCAAGCTGATCTTAGTGAGAGAATTTGTAATATAAAGTGTATTTTATACTTGCATTGAGTTTCTAACTTTTTCCTTCGCATGTATGTGATTTTCTCTCACATATTTCAACGCTATTTCTTTGGCATGCTAACTCTTTTGCTTGTTTGCCTATAGGTGTTCTCGGAAGCAATCTAAGTTTGAAGAAAGGGAGCTAAAGCATAGGCTAAGGAAAACTCTTCCATTTGGAACCTCAAATCCAAGTTCCGCTTTATCACTTCACCTCTACTTCTAAAGCCCCATTCTTTTGAGGAATTGTAACCACCATTCACCTCAAGGCTTTAAGCCTTTACTTTGTAAACATCTCACAAGTAAATATTTAAAATCTTACACTTGTAACTTTGGGAAAGAGTAAATTTAAAATGCATATTGTAAGCTCTTCCCAAGCCCCTCATTTCTGTAAGGGGGCCTCACTTTCATTAATAAAGAGATGACTTTTCTTGAGGGGGCTTGGGAAGTTTTTCCCATGGTATCTCACCTACTCATTTAGAGGGAGGAAATCTTCTTGAGTGGTTAACTTTCTTTTGTGTATTTTTGTTTTTTAAATTTTCATTTCATTAATTGCTTAGATCACATAGCCCTTTAAATTTTCTAATTTGCAATCTCATTTGCCATCACTTATTTATGTTTTGTGATCTATTTCTCATTTGGATAAGTTTCACAATATACTACAAGTAAAGAAGCATAGCACTTTCAGTTTATGGCAACTTGAGTTATTGTTCTAACTATGAAGCATATTTAATTAAATCATCTCCATCTTTGACATAGCACTTGCAAACTCACTTTCATATCATTTAGGCATTTCACTTTTCATACTAGACTTGCATCTCTAAAAATTAACCTTCAACTTAAGTTGGTTGTATAGACATTAGGGACCCTCCACCCCTATTGACTCTTCACCGTGAGACCCAGATTTTGGGCGAGTGTGAGGTCTGGGGACAAGAGCTAAATTGAAAATTGTTTTAGAATTCTACTAATAAAATAAACCTAGAGCACCTTCACATCACAAATTTACTCATGTACTTGTTACTTTGGTGGTTATTTAGCTCATGAATATTTAATGTCATTATCCTTTGTTACTTGAGCACTCTCTTACAAGTACTTTTCTTTCATTTATTGCAAGTGATGCTTATATGTTAATCTTGGTCTAACACTTCCTTTGTGGGATTATTGTCATTATATCTTGAATTTCATTTTTGAGCAAGCATTTGTCATTTACTTTAAAGCACTGATCTATATTTGAACACATCATTGAGTATTTCTCATATACTTATATGTTTGTTTACATCTTGGAATTGAGTCATCTTTGATAAATAATTCCTTCTAATCAATTCTCCTAGAAACCTCACATATTTAATATAGTTTTTCTTTAGGGACCACCCCCCATAGCTAACCTAGGAGATAGCTTAAACGGAGAGAGTCAGGATTAGTGTGACAGCCCCTTTTCTGAGTTCCTTGCCACCAACCACACCTTGTGGGGTTAAAGGCTTTTCCCGCTAACTGGAGGTCGGATAGAGCACTTTTGTGGAAGTCTCGATGTAATATATTTGTGGAGATTCATATTTGTGGTTTGTCATCATCAAAGTTTGATGTGGACATCTAATAGAGGTATAAACAGTCAACAAGCAAGAGTTGAAGTGGTGAAGGCTTGGACAAGTTCTTAGCTTGGACAAGTTAAGAACTCGAGGACCTGTGGACAGTAAAGAATCGAAAGCTCGAGAACAGTGAACATTGACTCAAAATTGGTGACATTTCTATCTTGGAACCTCAGAGTTTGAAGATTAGTTTTTTAAGACACTTGGATCACTTGTGAAGTGACCTTGAAGATTTTTTTGTGAAAAATTTGCCCTTGGAGCTAACTTTGGAGGTTTCTTTGGAGCAAACCATGAGGAGTATTAATTTGACCTGCATTTCAGCAGCCTATAGAAGATACCTTGCTGAGAATCCTTAGCTGGTCTTGGAAATATTATTGGAGATCATGATGTGTTGAAGCAATCATGAGGTGACTTTCGAAATCTTTGTTTGGGTGACATGAAGAACAGTGGTGACACCTATTTAGAAGACAAGGTTGTCATTGATGAAGTGATTTGGAGGAGGCATAACTGAAGATTGACAGGGCTCATTGAAGAAGACATTGGGAGCCGTGAAGTATAACCAAATATATCTTGATGAAGTAAAGGGGTTGGAGCCCAAGAGGTTGGATCCTCAAAATGACAAGGTTGGTGCCTTGGAGAAGAGGGTTGGAGCCCTAGAGGATAGGAGTCCACAAGACGACCAGGTTGGAGCCTATACCAAAGATAGGGTTGGAGCCCTAGAGGTTGGTGCCTCAAAGCGACAAGGTTGGTGCCTTGGGAAGATAGGGTTGGAGCCTCAAAGCGATAAGGTTGGTGCGCCCTAGAGGTCAGAGCCTCGTGAAGTCCAAGTTGGTGCTTGGAAAACTAAAGGTTGGAGCCTGGAAGGATTGAAGATTGGTGTTTTCATCTTGGGTTGGAACCCTACACTATTGTAATGGATTTATTGTAAAGAAGAAATTAAAAAAAACATTTATTCTTATTGTTCATTTTGTGTTCTAAATATAAGTGATCTAATTGGTAAAAATAACAATTGAAAAGAAATACTGATTCAACCCCCTCTCAGTATTTCCAACAGTTGAGGGGTCCAGGAGGGCGAGTTTCTGAAGTGTAGTTGTGTCAGGGTTGCTTGTGGAGGAAGGGTAATTCCCTTAGATAATTTTGGCCAGATTTTCTTGCTGTGGATTGCCAGTTTCAAGCATCCAGATTGTACTAAGAATTTAACCGTTGCTTAATAATACAAAACCTCGAGTTGTTGCACCGGTTTTCCAAAGTTGGGTTTTTTCAGGGACATCTGTCCAAAAATGTCTGTGACAATTTTTATGTGTGTGTGCTAGATTATTTCTCCGCTTCCAGCGCTATTATTTTCTGTAGTTTTATTTGTTAAGGTTGTAGTGTGATTTATTTGATATTTGTCGTAGCAAATAAATTGTTACTTAATTGACAATTAGAAGAATTAATTCCAGTTGCCACAATAGGATTTCAATAGTGAAATTTTCATAGGCAGGTTGTTATAGTTCTCAAACATCAACAACGTGTATGGGAGGAGACGTTATTGTTGAGATTTTGTGTATTTGGGGTGGCATCAGTTGTACTCTAGCTCTTAAATTTTGTAGAGGGACTAGAGTACACTTGATCTACAAGACCCAGAAATGTATTTGAGAAATTTCAAGTTGTGTTCAAGTTTTTCAAATAATTAATTATTTTTAATGGATTTCCTTAGTCTAACTTAGGAAAATAAAATAATTAAAGTGAATTAATTAATACGTGTGGAAATTGTCTTAAGTCACATGGATCAAGCAATCTTTTACTCTCAACCATTTATGGATGATTTAATCTTGGCCGTTGAAGGGTTCAACGGAAAGTATAAGAGAAAGGCTTGAGGGTCAGTTGAAGACACACAATTTCTGTAGAATTGAGGAATAGATCTGGAATTCTAGGGCAGTTTTGCTAAGAATTTCCGATGGAATTTCCTGCAGTGAGGGGTAGTGTTGGCCAAGGGAATGTTCTGATTTCAGGGCCAAGAGACAACAAGAGGAGCAGCTCAAGGACAACGCAAAGAGGCTTTAGAGCCATGCAAAGCAACAAGGATAGCGCAGAGACAACGCAGAGGCAACTAGGGACATGTTGGGCTGACGCTAGCCTAGCAAAGGCAGCGTAGGGGCAACGTAGACCCTCCAGGGGTGACGTAGGCCCTCCTAGAGCCACGTAGAGGCTGACGCAGTCCCTCTAGGGCAATGCTGGGGCTTCAGAAGCAACGCTGAGGGTTTCTAGGGTCAAATTCGGGCTGAGTCCTGTAAATCCTGTTTGAGGGTCTGGATCAGTCAGATATTTGGAACTAGATCTTCAAGTTAGCTGCAGATTTGATATTTTTTATTCTCTGTCAGGTTTTCCAAGGTTGGAACCCAGATTTGCTGTACTCAGAACTACTTAATAATAAACCCTCATATCTACTGAACCGGTTTTCCCGCTTTGTGTTTTTCGGGGACTTATGTCCAAAAGTCCATGTGTCAATTTGTTGCATGAGTGAATTATTCAATAAATGATCTGCATGTGTGTGCATGATTTAGCTAAGAGGGTGGTCGTTTCAACTTCCAGAGGCCGAGAATATTTTCTAGAGGGCCAGAGAGTCTAACATTAGAGATAGGCATGACAACCTGATATGTGGTAGATTCTAGCCACACATGTGAGGGTCTGCGTCGAGGCAGCGATGAAGTTCCTGCGCAAGGGTTGGACAACTAGTTTTCAAAGGGTGTTAGAGGCTGAGATTGCTTGTGGAGAGCGAAAATTTTCTCTCTATATTTTTGCCAGATATTTGCTGATTGGATAGCAAGCTGGGCATCCATAGATTTTACACAGAATTTCACTGTTGCATTGAAGCGAACAAAGTTCCTTCTCAAGTTAAATACTCCAGAAGACTTGGAATATAAAAATATCCATGCGGATACAAATATTATTATATAAACTATATGATGAATGAGATGAGATGGTTGAATGTTACAAATGAGGCCTGCTTATATATGTACGCAGGTGCCTCTTCACGAAAGGTCATGTCTTACCAGACATGCCCTTTCAGCCTAATAACTAATTAACTAATCAATCATTATTTACACTATTTTATTCATTACATTGCCTTCCTCCTCAAAAAGCTTTGTCCTCAAAGCTTGTTGATGAAAGGCCTCGATTTCTTTTCCTGTTACGAACATTTTCTCGTCTCGGGGCAGTCATCCTTGTCGATACAAGTTGACATGATCCTCTAAGTGACAAACAAAACTGTCGCACTGAGAAGAGATTAGACCATCCTAGATCAATCTTCTCTGGAATCTTACGATGACTGGCAACTTGTGATGACTTGTTATCACCTGAGTGGGTTGCACCGACATTAGTATTCTTCGGAATATAAACTTGTTTCTGTTCTGAATACATAGCTCGGTCAAGTTGTCTGCGCCTGTGATTTGGATGTCGATAGCGAATGTTTTTGGTTTGACTTTGATTTTCTTTTGGCGAGGATGTTATTGAGTTGGTTATAGGACCTTCACTTAGTATGTTCGTCGTTTGAACTGCAACATCTAAGTTTGTATCTTTTGCAACTTGCTTGTCTTCTTCTTCAGTTGTGACATTTACTGGATCAATGTTCGATTTTTCTTCAACTTGAACTTCTACATTTGAAGATTTCGACGATTCCTTTTCGACAAGTTGTTGCACCTTGTTTTCTAGTGACCTCTTGTCTTTCTTCAACTTCTTAATTTGTGTTAGTAATTTGTCGTTGTGGTCCTTGAGGCGAGCAACTTCTTCATTCTTGTTAGTGGTGATTTTTTCAATCTCCTTTTGCATAATTTGGATCGCCTTTTTACTTTCTTGAAGAATTACTTTTGAAATTTCTTGTATGTCTTCAAGCATCACTGAATTTGGCTTCAAGTTAACGTCCTGTAGCGTTATTTTCTTCTTTTTGTAGGAGAATGTCAAAAACTTCTTTTTTGTATTAAGGATGAATGAACCTAGGATTTCCATCCATAGTGAACCCAACACAATATCACTATTATCCAAAAGCTAAGTCACCTGATATGGGGATTCGAGAATTGGATTCGGATACGGTGACCCCGGAACAAGACACTTTTGGGATACAATATGTTATATATTATTTTATTAAAAAATATATATATTTTAATATATTAAAAATTAGATATTCTTTACACAAATTCATACAAATTCATTGATTCAAACATAGATTTAAGATCTTAGATACTCATATATGATACATTGATACATCATACAATTGTCAAATTTACTCATAATGACAAGAGAGTAAGATACTGTAGTTTTCTCATTAAGTAATCATAATCAAAATGTGTTACATAAGTACACTGCCAATGGCAAATAGAAATAGAAAATACAAAAAAACTACAGTCTACAAGACTACAAGCCTGAAGCCTCAATGAGTCATAGTCAATGAGTCATTAATCCTCATCATCATAATCAACATCACTGTCCTCATCCCGATCATCATGCTCACCACTGCTCTCCTCTGGCTCTGATGCATCCTCCTCCTCTGTCATCTTTGCATCTGTTGGTGTGGAGGATGACGCCTCTTCTCCATCATCAAATGTGACAGGCTCTAGCACTGGTGCATTGAGATCCAAGTTGGCCAATGCCAACTCAACACTGCTATCCAGACCCATATCATCAGGAAAGACATCCCACATCTTTGTCTTTCCCTTAAACCAATCCTCCCTCTGTCTGTAAATGAGACAAAGGTTGGTGTGCACATACACCATTGTCTCTGCCCTGAACAGCTCAAGCCTGCTCTTCTTCACACTATACAAATTCCCATATGTGCTCCAATTCCTCTCGCAACATGAGGATGAAGTCACCTGAGAGAGGAGCCTCATGGCTAACTGCTGTAGAGGAGGGCTTGTTGCCCCATGAGTTGCCCACCAAGATAGGGCTCCTTAGCCCCCCTGTCTCGAATCACATCATAGCTTGCAAATCGCCCAGTGCTAGTGGAAAACTCTACAAAGGCATCCTCCACCTCATCAAGGGATGCCCTCTCCTGAAAAATCCTCCTCAATGCATCTTTCCTTCGCTGTGAGATTTCACCATCCATGTGAGGAGGGAATCTGCGGGAAGGTCCACCATTCAGCCACTCATGGCTGTAGTATTTTGGGTTCAAGGAGTGAGTCAAACAATGTAAAGGTGTGCAATTCTTGTCCCATCTACTGACAAGAATATCCTGTATGCCAGTGAAGAAGGCCTCTGGTGATGTTTCATACTCTGGGCACTGACTCTGTAACACAATGGTCCTCACAGACTCAATCATGGAATCCCATCCCTCATAAACCTCTCCTAGGATGGGTTGATCTGTATCTGCAAATCGGAGCAAGGAAATGATAGGCTCCATGATCTGAATAACTAGATCTACCTACTCCCACCATAGATCATCCAACACTGTGTCCTTCACTTTTTTTGAGGCTGCTTGATCCGTCTTTCTCCAAAAAGACCAAAACTCTGAAATAACCATGGCCCCCAGAGCAGTCTTGACTTCCCTCAACCTCTTCAACATGATGAATGAAGAGGCAAACCGTGTATCTGCAATCAACAATGATAGATTATTGTACTCCTTGTAGATAGTGAGGGCATTTGTATGGTTTTGTACAAAGTTGCGGATATGCCGTGCATCCTCAATAATGGCTCCAATCTAAAGCACATCGGAAGCAATAGATTTCAGTGCCAAGTTCAATGAATGGACAATGCAAGGTGTCCAAAATATTTATGGATATTTTGCTTCCACATTCATGCCAACAATCTTTGGAGCCTATACCAAAGATAGGGTTGGAGCCCTAGAGGTTGGTGCCTCAAAGCGACAGGGTTGGTGCCTTGGGAAGATAGGGTTGGAAAAATGCGGTCTTCACATCATCTGATGAAGACTCCATCCTTGCATAGCAGCAAGGGCTATAATAGATCGAATGGTGGTATATCGGGCCACAGGTGCAAATATGTCATCATAGTCTATACCTTCCTCACAGGCAACGAATCTTGCCTTGAACTTTTCAGCACTTCCATTAGATCAATATCTGATCTTGTAGAGCCATTTCGAGGTGACAACTGCTTTGTCCTATGGTCTTGGAACCACATCCTAGACATCATTCTTCATAATGGACTCATACTCTTCGTGCATAGAATCCTTCCAAACTTGATGCTTTACGGCTTCCTCAAAGGATCTAAAGTCAGATTGTACAATCGTACTCATGGCTGCTAGATACCCTGGTATTTATATGGCTTCTTGGTTTTCCTTCGGAATTTCCCCCTCTGAAGCCATATGCCCCTGAGCCATGGGGACTTCTTTCGTTCAACAAAGGTATCCGCTCAGGAGCATATACAGATATATTCTCCCTCTTAATGCCAGCTTCTCTTTTGAGAGAAGACATTTATGTCAAATGAGGGCATCCCAGACACCAACTTGGAAAGGAGTCTTATTCTTCCACAGTCAAAGCTATTCAAGACTCATAGCTATATACTGTCATAATGCTCTCATGCATCTTGACACGTATCATATACAATACAGGCTTTGCTGATCATGGTTCAAGACTCCCACAACATGACTGAAGGTTGTAAAAACTTCTCAGATCACTGTCATATCGCTGATTGCGATATTGCCATAATTTTATCATACCCATCACTATCTTTTTCATCATTGTCATACAGAACGGAAGATATGATTTTTCATATGCCTCAAAGATATCACTGATCAGGATTATATGGATTCTGCCATATGTCCCTGTCCATATCTTCCTACACAGCAAGAACAAATAAAAGGTCTCCTCAAATGATTGTACACGGGACTTCAACAGGCTGCCTTTACCGGGTCCCCTTTACACCATTGAAGTGGCTACAAAACACTCCACAAGGTTCTTCAATAAGGTCTCCAAGGTCAGCTCAAGATCGTCTCCAACTTCTCTGCTTAAAATTGTCCTTTAAAGGTGTCCTCAATATTCTTTATGATACCCAAACACTTTTCCCAAAGTTACTTCATAAGGCCTTTAATCAAGTATCAATACTGCTTTCAAGACTCTTCGAGACAACATTAAGAATGATTCTTAAACTTCTTCAGTAAGTATCTCCAAGAGACTGCCCCAACCTTTCAAACAATTGTTTCAAGGATCTTCAACAAGTGTTACAGGTTGGTCTCAAGAGATTGCTTGAGTGTCTTCACAATTCTTTTATCACTCTATTGGACTGCAAAATATCCCACTATACTTCACCACAAGTCTGAAAAAAAATGTGTCATTGTATTAATATGTCCCTTCTCAAGTCTGCTGAGAGTGCTCCAAAAGATGCCTTTTTCAGCAGGTTAGGTTTCTTCAAACAATGCTGCTCCAAAGTGTGATGTCAAGTGGTGGTCCAAGATTTGCACAAAGATTCTCAACGGGTTGTTGCTCCAATCCTGCCCAACCAGCTGCTCGAAGTTCAACAAGATGCTTCCACAAGACAGCCCAAAACTTCAAGACTAGCATTCACGCCTTGAAATAAGTTTCAAACAGAGATCAGAAAATTTGTCATTAGCACAGTCAGAACAGCTCGGATATGTGTTTGGAATCACCACCAAGATAGTCCTAAAAGGGTTCCACTGTCTGCTCAAAAACAGGTCCGAGTTCTTTTTTTTTCTTTTTTTCTTTCAAACAAACAGAAATCTTTTAACCCAAAATAGTTAATTTCTGTCTTCTCGGCCTCTTACAGTTCTCACCATGCACAGGGTTATGGATGTGGTCGTGGAGGCTCATTCTGTCCCCCACCAACATGATTATCGACGTCGGGAGCTTAGAGTTTCTCTACGCCTGCTGCTGGACGTAATCCTGGTTACGTTGCAGTGCATGTAATCGATCCGCAGCTTCCTCCTCTTTCGTTGCCTCTCCGCTGCCGCGTCCAATGCCTCCCGAGACATGACACCTCATCACATTACTTCAACCTTCAATTTGGCACTCTGCATTAACTTCCGTCGATTGCATTGATAATACAGCGCCAACTCGGCTCTTCTCATTCAAGCAATCCGATTGATGTTTAGAAATTCACGCTTACACTGATAATGCGAAAACTGATCAACCGCAGAGCCGACTGTCAACCCTTTACGCAACAACATCAACTTCAGGCGGCATGGGTTCAGGAGCATCTTTGAAATTCTGCGATTGAAAGACGGGCATAGTTCCTAATATCGCAGAATCCAACCCCACATTCCGCAGCCTTGGCGGCTCTAGTAGAATTAAACTGAATACACCCAGGAGCTGATCTCGTTCGTCTCCGTCTGGAAAGCGGAAATCCTACAAAACTAGAAATTCGAGACAAAAAGCGTTCGTGGTTGACCGTTGAAGTGAGCGTCGTTAAATAATTTGTTCAGATCGGCGGCCCGCTGCAATGAGCTCTCCAAATTATATAATACGACTCTGCGTTAACTGTATAATCTCGGCTTCCCGTGAAGTTATTTCTGTTCACACTCCACCTTGCACGTGGAAAAATGGGTGCATCCAAGTGAAAACCCAAATCAACCTTGACTTCTGACTTGGCTTTGGCTGCATACAGATGAACTTTTTTTTTTTCTTTTACAAAAGGGAAGCTGTTTATACTTTTTCTTTGATGTAGGACAGTATTTTCCAAGCAGTCCAATCAACCCCAAATATGAACAAACGGCTACAGAGATAAAAGAGTGTTCAACCTGTACACCCTCCACTTTGAATGCGATTGACAACCGATAGGACTCACCTTGATCAAATTTGAGGAACTTAACTTTGAAATCTTGTTCGTCAGAAATCCCGCACAGCAGTGAGTGATCAGCACGTCCAACCCTTCAGAAAGGAAGCCCTGAGCTTACAAACCCTGAATTGCAATCTACGAAGCAATCAAAGAGATTAAAAACCATGTTGTCTTATTTTTCCTTGCTGCGGCTAGGGCAAAGAATTTCTCCTCTCCAACGAGTCTTTCACAAGTTGGGCTTTGTCTTCAACTTGCTCTGATACCATGTTAATTTCTGCAGATGTTCTATGCCATTTCAGATTAGGGCTCAATACTAAAGAAGACAGAACATACTAAAGGATCGATAGAAGACAAGCCAAAACAGAGATAGGAAATGGTGGCGTTACGGCGATCAGCAGGATGCTTCAACCAGCAAAGTCTCCAATAGGTCATTCAACCAAGCGTGTCACACATATAACCCAGACAAAGAAAAGTACATATATATATCACAGCTCCAACGCTATCCAGAGAGAGAGAATTCCTCCACAACAATGTGTATCAAATGATCTGTAAGTCTCTCCAATATATAGGAATCTTTGTGGGTGTGTGACACGTCCTTTAAGACATTTAAGTCTATATTTTATTCCAAGCCGACCTAGCACATAAGTGGAATAAATTCAAATTACATGTTCTACTCATCCGATCGAGATGATCTTTAGATCAATCTTACACCTCTCCGAAATAGGAATCCAATAAAAATATTGGGATCATCATCTGAGCAGCACACCCGGAGTTTGGACCTAGTTGTCCAATTTTAACAGTGGTTCTGAGCTTCTCTGACCCAGGAGGCACATACCCTGATGGAGCCCCATGACTAAGAGCTCGACACATCTCAATAAATAGAGGTGACCGTGCAACATTAAAGGATATGAAGTTCTGATAGAAAAAGAATGCAATGGTGAGATCAAGCTCTTCCCTCTTCTCCTTTTGAAAAATCTTGTCCATTGGACCAACTGCAGTTGCCTTTCTCTTTGCTAATTCTCCCCTACTAAAAGTCTCAAAAGTGAACTTGTTGCTACTTTTCCTTAAGAATGGAAGGGGTTCATCATTCTTGTTTTTTATTTTTATTTTGATGCCACATTTGCCTCACCAATAAATTGCTCTTTCTCCAATTCCTTCATCTGTTTTGATCCAATTGCTATACAACATTTAATGCCCTAACCTGAAATACCCAACAAATGAGCTTTCACACAAAAATATGTGCAAGTGAACTTGCCGTGCCAAAAATTGCATTTCCATGAACAATTTCCTCCTCCTCCCTTTTTTCCTGCCCCTCCCTCTCTTGTCACATATTTCCACAATGGGTATTTGGGGTCAACAATTTGTTTTCCCTGCACATTTGAAGCTGCTGTTGCAACCCCACTTCCAATAGATGGAATACTTGCAGACCCTGATTAAACAGGGACAGGAGGGGCATCTCCAATGGGGACATTCTTCCCCTTTCTTTGCCCTTGTCTTGCTGCCTTTGATTGAGCCATGAATACTGTAAAAAATAAACAAAAATAACCAAATATATAAAACATTCGCATATGCAAACAATAACAACAAACTAAATGCAAAATATAGAGAGACTGTGCACTTACTGGATGCTCGAATCTCTTCGAAAGAATTCCCTTTCTCCTTACTCACCCTTGCTCCTTGCTCACTTCACAAAATGAAAACAGTGAGAAAGAATGACAAAAATGGGGGTTTTATAAAAAAAAACTGCACTTTTTTGGACAGTGTGTCTGGCCATACTCGATTCACGAGATACATCCGTATCTGTAAAGGGTACGGTCGGGATTCGCCATACCCTGTACGGATATGGCCGTATCCCGTGAATCGGGTACGAATCTAGTTGAATCGTATCTGATTCGCTGGATTCGGGATTCAGAGCCCCAGGGGATGAATCCGGTTTCTTAGTCCAAAGGTAAGGTTTTCACGGTAAATTGAGAGATAAAAGTGTAATCCCCAATATTTAGTTGTAGACTTTTTATATCATATTTTTTCTTGTAAAATAAGTTTAATTTTCGATTATATTTGACTCAGGAATCACCAACTGGTTGGCAATTTTAGGGTTTATATAATTTTTTTCTTCGGCGGGTGATATAGCAATAGTGACCTCTTTTCCTGCGAGAGTTCCTTTAATTTTAAATAGCACTTTAGCGTCGATGGGTATGGTTTCTAAAAATCATCTTTCTTTTATTTTCGAGTTAGACTCCATTTTTTTCCCTTGACTCAATAACTTCCCTTGGTAATTTTTGCGTTTAAATGGTATTTTTCACTATAGATTTTTTTTTTTTAATAATTTAATTAATTAATTTTTTTCTTTTTAAATAATTAAACTAATATATAACCATATTAAATTTATGTAATATAGTTTATATTTTATGAAACTATATTAAAATATTATAATATAGATTCAACACACCTGATTTGTTTTAAAAAAGGAAAAATGCGAATTGAATGGATGTGAATGTGAACGGGCACGGTTATTCAACCTGCACGGTGGCGTTTTATATTTCTATAAACTAGATCGAGTTATCCTAGATCACCTGTTGCAAAATGGTCAGTTTGTAGGCAGGTCACGGTAGCGTGTAGATGTTGAAGAGGGCGCGGCACGGTAAGACACGCTGCTGCAAAAGAGGGTTCGAAGGTTGTGACGTCAGACTGCAGTGATCGGGGAACACTATGTCGGTCGTTCACTTCAAAAGCTTCAACGGCAACAACGTTGACAAATTTTCGATGGACAAGGGCCTGGATCGGAGAGCGTGGCTCTGTGCAGTGGTTAGGTGGCCGAAGGCTCGAACTCCTTTGATACCAAATGAAGCGAAAAAAGTTCCTTCTCAAGTTAAATACTCCAGAATATAAAAATATCGATGAGGATACAAATATTATTATATAAACTGTATGATGAATGAGATGAGATGGTTGAATGTTACAAATGAGGCCTGCTTATATACCTACGCAGGTGCCTCTTCACGAAAGGTCATGTCTTATCAGACATGCCCTTTCAGCCTAATTATTGATCAACTAATTAATCATTATTTACACTATTTATTCATTACATGCATAATAATAAAACCCTTATCTGCTGCAACTGTTTTCCCGCATTGGGTTTTTCCGGGGATAATTGTTCAAAATTAGTATGTCAATTTTATTGTGTGTGTTAGCATGTTTCTCAGTTTCCAACATTTTTATTTCTGCAACGTCTTTATTGTGAAGAAATTGTTGTATGATTAATCAGTTATTTTTCCGTAGTAAAGTAAACTGCATAATTTAATCAGTTAGAAGAATTAATTCCAGTTGCTGCATTTCAAGGAAAATTTTACAACCCTAGCCAAGGGTAGCCATGAAATTTGTAAAGCACCCACATGACATCGTTTATAAGAAGTTGCTTCAAGTATTCATCCACAACCATTAGGGGAATTTTGAGCTCTAAAATGGGCCTCCTAAGAAAAATGTTCAACCAAAATAAAATTTCTAAGAACCAATAGGATTCAAGATTATGATGTCAACCATGGGGGATGATTCACCATTTTTTAAGTAAAAGGGTAAAAAGATTAAAAAATAATAAAATAATAAAACTACTTTCCATTCATTATTTTCAACTTATCTCCAAAGTTTTTACTCAATTTAATGGGAGTACTGGTTCAGATTAAATTCATTCTTATTCAAGGAGTACCCATGTTGCATACTTTCGATGGACCCTACTACACAAAAATGAGAAATACATGAAAAAATGTGATTGCAATCATGTTTTTCATGTATTTCTCATTTTTAGTGTAGCAGGATCTCTCGAAAGTATGCAATATGGGTACTCCTTGGATGAAGAATTAAATTTTACATCCAACGAGTACTCCCGCTAGAAATTTGAGTAAAAACTTCAGGAGATAAGTTGAAAAAGGTAGTTTTCTCTTTTTTCCCTCTAAAATTTGATGATGTAATCAAATCCTATTTTATTATTTCCACTATTATTTTACAATTTCCTTAAGAGATCCCATTTTAGATCTCAAAATTCCTCTATTGAAAAGTATAGAGGTCATTTTAAACAAGTAGTGTTCTCCATATAGGTTCTAGCAATGATTCAAGTAAGAAGTGCTTCTCTTATTAATATGAGAGATCCAACACCCTTCTCATTAAAATAACAATATTTTCCTAGCATTAGCATTAAGCAAATATAAAAATGGTTTTTTCTTTTTACGAGTCTTAGAGAAAAGGTCCTAATACATAAGATACCCTTGATACAAGAGTGGATGAGTCCAAGGCTCGCCATCAATGCTCCCAAAACGAAGTAAAAATGCTCAAATGTTAATACATCCTTCATAAATGAATGCTCAAAGTCACATATGCGGTCTCCCAAGAGTGGACAACTGACTCAAATAATGTCAAAGGTCATGTGTAGGGGATCCAAAGTGAAACATTCCCTCCAAAGGTTTGCATCATTTCATCCTCCAAGTGTAAAATGATCTCCAACAAGTGCAATGTCCCCTGCAAAGGTTGCCATGTCCTCTTTACAAGGGTTCCAAGTCCTCAAAGAAGCCTAACAATCTCCAAGAACTGGAATAACCTCCAAAAGAAGTGGAATTATCTCCCTCAAGCATGTAGGTAGCCTCCTCACTGTCGTCCAAAGGACTGAGTCTCAATCCAATTCATATCATGCAAAGTACATCATACAAAGAGGAGCTCAAGGGGCCCATTGTAGTCCTTAATCTAAAGGTATGTACACAAGTCCAATGTAACATAAAAGTGACTGATGTCAAATGTAAATGCCATTAGGTAGATTGCATAAAGCATCATCATTTCCCCCATGAATTTCCCTAAAATATGGGAGTGCTCCCACATGTGTCCAGTGTGCATCTTTCTGGTCCTGTGTTCCCCCATCCTAGAAAGTGTCAGTTTTCCTGACTTCCCACATAATATTTATTGGTGATGATTCATTCATGCTGCATATAGTAAAAATTTAATCTCTCATAACAGATAGGGATTCTAATTGTGTATTCCTAATCTTGTATGCTTATAAACCTGTCTTTGATACACTTTAAGAGGTACATGATTGTGATTTGTATGATTACTTGGAGTAGGTGAGACAAGGGATCCTGCCATCAAAGCTCTCCGTTCACGACAGATGAAAAATTTCCATTTAGCATTAATGGTTTCACAGGTAAACATCTTCTGGATATTGATTATTTCTATTATACAGTAGCCTTTAGCTGTGTGATTCTTTAGTTAGATAATATTTGGTAGTTTTTGAATTTGTGTAGGCTTCTCTAGATCTCAGCTTGATTTTTTCCTGTGCTATAGTGATATCTGTTTTCATTTCAATTTGACAATTTATCTTGATGTTTAGAAATTTAGTGCCTTGAGATCATTGCTGTCCTTCAACAGGTTTTCCAGCGTTTTGTTTTCAACATACCTTCTGCATTTCCTCAACAGTCAACATTGTTATTTATTTGAAAGTTGGTCTTCACACTCATGTCAAGTACTTCAATTTTTGTGATTTGATAACCTTATGAAAAGGACTGGAATTATTCTTCATTTCTAAATGTCTGTTTAGCCAAATGCAAGAAAAAAATGCTACATATACATGTCTACTTTATGCCAGTCTTCATATTTTATTAATCCTGGTTAACATGTTTACGATTGAAATTTGGAATTGGCTTCAGGTTCGGAGTGTTGATGTTGATAGCTTGGATAGGTGCTTCTGCATAGGCTAGGTGTCAGCGATGTAGAAGATGTCCAAAAGCCTCTATAGGTACTTGCTTATGTTGAGCAAGTGACTTTTATGGTTTCTTTCCTAAGTTTAACTTGGGAAAAACACATCAATTAATTAATTAATGTTGGCTACTATTCTAAGGTTTCTAATGAAAAATGAATTTAATTCATTTTAGCGAGTTAGATCAAATCTCTACGGTTGATCTCAAGTGAGGCTTAATATCTAATCCTTGTCACTCATCACTTAGGAGATTAGGATTAGGGATTTGACTTAATGAAAATTATAAAAGAAAACTAAGGGAGAGGAGGAAGACACATTGAATGTTTAGGGGAGAGATTTTATCAAGAGAGACTAAAGAGAAGTGAACGGTGTGCTGTGAGGTGGTTTCAAGACAAGGATTCTAGGAGAAACGCATAGGAGCCCATCTACCCCCAGGAGAAACCATCATGCCCCAAAAAGAGAATTCAAAATTTATAAACGAAATATTTTTATTGATGTGTTTGGGGGATTCCTTTAATGTGGCACATATTTATTTGGGCAAGTCATCATCAAGCATGTGGAAAGTATATTTAAACATTATTAGCAAATTTGAATGTGTTTTTCCTTCCAAATTTACAAGTCGGTTTGCCTAAAAGTTGTGACCCTTTACTTAAAGAAACCACTATAAATTGGCCCTGTCCTCCACCATCTAGCACATGGAACTCGCTAAACTAAGGACTATCTTCTGAGGTACCGCATGACTAAAGAAACCGAAGTAAAGAGGACAAAAGGATGAGTTTTTTTGTCTTATTTCTTAATCTAGATCAGGTCAAAGATTAGGAGCTTCTTTGGACGAGGTTCTGGGCATGTGAATTATGTTATATCTTTGTGATAGGACTTAGAATAATTCTAGGCATAAAGGTAGGCCGAAATCCCTCTTTTCTGTGCACAAGATTAGATTGCAAGGCTGACATTGTGAAAATTCCGTTACTCGGAATCTTACTGCAACAACTGATATAGTTTCTTCTATTTGTTAAATTAATCAAGAAGATGATTTACTGTGTGCTACGGTAAATATCGAAACTAATACATTGCAGCCTTCACAAAACAAATACTGCGGAAGAAAAATGAATGATGGAAGAATAGATGCACACACACAAAAATACACAATTATTTTTGGACTAAGTCTTTGGAAAAACACAACTCGGGAAAACCGGTGCAACAACTGAGGGTTTGATTATTATGCAGTAGTAATTTACTTCCGTAATTCATTAAGAAATCTGAATTAATTTTGTAAATGTAATTTACATAATAGGAGAAGTAAATTCAATTAGTTGCAGTAGGATTCCTAAGATTGTTAGATCTAGAAATTTTCACAAATGACAATTATTTTTGGAAAATTGTCCCCTGAGAAACACAATGCGGGAAAACCGGTGCAACAGATGGGGGTTTCTTTATTAATCTTCAACGACAATTCAAGTACAATAATTCTGACAACCAAAACAGAGGAAAAATGCTGAGAGAAATTTAGTGAAAAGTTTCTCGCTCTCCACAATGACTCGTTGACTCCGAGATGGACCCTCTACCCATATGCTGGTGCCTCTACGTCACAGTCTGCGCATTGACTGCGTAGAGCTCTAGTGGATTGCGTCTCTCCTCACGGTGCCTCTTCCTGAATTTGTACTGCACTTCCTTGACAACTGCTAATACCCTCTCTTTGGTCTGCTACTCATCCTCTGGCTCTATTTCTTCTACTGAACTTCAACCACTGAGAAAATCGATCTCCCTGGGCAACTGAGTAACTGCACTGGTGTGTTCTCCATATACCCATCGACTTCTTATAATCTTTTGTTGGAGTACCAACGGCCAAGATTAAAACATAATCGATGGCCCAGATTATTTCCTTGTTGATCCGTGTAAGTTTCTAGGACATTCACACCATGACTTAATTAATTATGAATTAATCATATTTCCTAAGTTTAGACTTAGGTAGGAAATATTAAAAAACTGATTAATAAATCTAATTAAGTCATCTTTCGGTGGAGTTTCCGGAAATGATTTCTGGGTATTGGAGAATACATATATTCTAGCCTCTCCACCAAATCTCGTGGGTAGAACACATCCGATGCTACAAAACTAATATTCCAAACATCAAAATTCATCCATACTCCAATTTCGTCCACCAAGTACGAAATGCGAAAATCTCAAGAGAGAAAATGATCCAATCCAAGTGATGATACAAAATGAATTCATGTCACTTCTCTTTATACACTTATTAAGAGTTCGAATTACCTAATTGGGCCTACATTAGCCCCTAGAATAAAATAATGTGCAAAGTAACTAACTTTTGGTGACAGACCCACCAAACTAGCTGATAAATAAAATAATAAGCCTCTCAAAATGTCAAATGATAAATAATACGTGTCGTTGGGCCCTCCAAGAGGTTTGATGAGGTCCATAAGTTCCATAATGAGGAATAGGACCTTCAAAAGTGATGGGCAAGGGGTGGTCCCTTGTTGTTCAAACAATAAACCTATGGCGCTCCTAGTGGGTGTGGGGGCACACCAATAATTTCATGGGTCTCCAAGTAAGTCGAAGATGCATGTAGACCATTGGTAAGGGCTCATATGATAGAATGAATGATGCCAAATTGTTAGGATATTCTGACACATAGGAAATAGTTAAGAATAACTTAGTCTAGTGTAGAGTTAGGTAAAGTGTGTTTTTTTACCATGTACATTTGTAACTTATAATCTGACGGTCATGATTTGTAGTGATCCGATGGTTATCTCTCACCTCGGTATTAACGACACTTGATCCGTGGCTTAACACCCGATTGGTCTATGATCTCTATTTAAAGAGTATGGAGGGTCATCTGTCCGGTAACCGTTTATGAGAGAAACATATGTAACTTTTCTTTTATATTAATAAATTGCCTTAAGTGGCTGCGTTGGCTCAGGTCGTGGATTGTTTCCCTTTTTGAGAGTTTTAACCACGTGATTATACTGGTGTATTGATTTTTTATCTGGTTGTGAGCGTTGACCTTTGGTTCTTGATCTACGGAACTTAGCATGTAAATTCCTACATGGTATCAGAGCTATTTTGAGGGCCGCGTCTCTTGTTGATCAAAATCCGAAGTCGGTCTGACTACATGCGAATGCCGTTTTGTAGATCTATTATTTCTGAAGATTTTTGGGCTTGGAGAACTGCTTTGTTGTGTTTGGAGCATCTGTTACAGTGAGGAACGCCTTTCGTTTCATGCGAAAAGGTTTCCGGCTGCCCAAGTTATGACAGTTTAGATCTGGAGGTATAAAGCATTTGTTTGGCAGTTATATTTGTTAATAGTTCTGCTTATTTCGGTTTCCTCTGTTTATTTTCGGTTTTAGGTTTTATTTATTTGCCGGATCTATACCCTCTTTTCTGTGTATGCTCTTTGCTATGCCTGCGTGCGATCTCGGTAAATCAGAAACAGAAAAAGGATTTTGTTTGCTACATATGCTCTTTCCTCGTGTCTTTGTGCGATCTCGGGAAATCAGAAATAGTGAAAAAATTGATAGTTGTCGGTAAGGCTAACCAAAAATCTAACATTCTGCCGTAAGGCTTGCATTTTTTTTTTTTTTTTTTGGCTCGGTTTTTGTGCAGGAAAAGGCACGCACACCGAAGAGTAAAAAAAAGAAAAAGAAAAAACCCTTTCCTCCTTTCAAACAATAACAGAATCCTTTTATTATCTCACTTGGTGAGGGGTTAGTTTATGAGAATAGAGGTCTTGGGTTCAAATCTCTTTCTCAAGCTTCTTTTGTAAAAAGTTTTTGTTAACATGGGAGGAATTTTTTTTTTTTTTTTTTTTAAAGTCGCACTTCATCCCGTTTCCGTAACTATTTGGCATCTTAAAGGGCTCACCAGCTTGAAAATGAGTTGCTTACTTTGGACCTTAATAATTTCTCCTCTATTGAAGACTTTTTGTCCAAATTCAAGACCCTTAGACTTATTTTAGAAGGTTGTAAGGTCAAAAAGGAAGATAGGAGCCTCATCTATTGCATTCTTGCTAAGCATGGCCCTGCTTACTCTGTATTTGTTTCCGCCTTCCATTCCCCTAGAGAAGACATCATTTCTTCAGGAACCACCTATAAGAATCCCTCTTTTGATTCCTTTTGTGATTCTTTGATAAGAGAACAAGAAAAACTCTTACGCCTTGGTCTTATCACTTCTGGAAACACTTCTAAGAAAGCCTTAGCAACCCAATAGCAATCATATCAAAAGAATCCCAAGAAGCAGTATCCTAAAAAGTATGGTCCGAAACCAAACAAGGGTCCTAAGTAATTTTAGCAGCAAATTGAAAAAGCAACTCACCAAAATGATAAGGCATATAAAAACAAAGGAAAGAAGACAGATAGACATTGCAACTTTTGCAATCGTGATGGCCATATAGAGTCCAAATGTTTTAAGAAGATGGAAGCCTTAGAAGCAGCAATGAAGAAGTACAACATCAATTTGGAGCACTCTTCACCTTCATCTTCAGGAATTTCACTTTCTGCTTGTGGTTGTCAAGCATCAAGATTTGGTTATGCATTAAATGTATCTTCCTATTCTCATTCTCATGAGTGGCTTATTGATTCCGGAGCTTCTTGTCACATGGCCAAAAATAAAGCCATGTTTTCTTCTTGAAATGATTGTAACACCAAACGTATTTATGTTGGCGATGATAGATCTCTTAGTGTTGTAGGATCTGGAACCATTCATCTCGATAATGGTCAGTTTAGTGATGTACTATGTGTTCCTACCTTGTCATGCATCCTTCTCTCTGTTTATCAGATAACTCATTCAGGTGAAGGGAAAATAGTAGAATTCTCACCTCATGATGTTGTAATCAAGGACCTTAAAGATCCTAAACATATTTTAGCTACTGGCATTTCTGATGATTCCACAGGGTTGTATAAGTTTGACAACTTTGGGTCATCATGTCTTCCCTCCGTTTTTGTTGCTCATAATGATGAAGTGAGCAAACTTTGGCATGAGCGATTTGGTCATTTAAACTATCGCTCTCTTCAAACTCTATGTAAGGAAAATATGGTGACGGGTCTTCCTATGGTATCTTGCCGAGATGGTGTTTGCTCTGGATGTGTACTCGGAAAACATCATCGAGATAGTTTTGACAAACGTGCTTCTTGGCACGCTTCAGCCCCTTTGTAGCTTGTGCACAGTGATTTATGTGGTCCACTTCCTGTTGTTTCTTTCTCTGGTTGCAAGTACTTCTTAACCTTCATTGATGATTTTTCCAGACGCACTTGGGTATACTTCTTAAAACTCAAGAGTGAAGTTTTTAACATGTTCTTGGCCTTTAAGGCCTTTGTTGAGAAACAATCCGGACATCAAATTCTTAAGTTAAGATCAGACAATGGAGGAGAATATGTTAACAACAAATTTATCAACTTCTGCACTGAGCATGGCATTCAATTGCAACATACCGTTCCATATACTCCACAACAAAATGGTGTAGCTGAAAGGAAGAATCGCACCTTAAAAGAAATGGCTAATTGTATGCTTCAATCTAAAGGACTTGGTCTCAATTTTTGGGCAGAAGCCATTAACTGTGCAAATTACATAGTAAATTGCACTCCTACTAAAGTTTTAAAGAATATAACTCCAGAAGAAGCTTGGAGCTCAATCAAACCAGATGTAAGTCACTTTCATGTTTTTGGAAGTGATGCTTGGGCCCATATTCTAGATGCGAAACATAAAGCCTTAGAACCTAAGAGTGAAAAATGCATTTTTGTTGGATATTTTGAAGATGTCAAAGGATATAGACTTCTTCAACCAAAATCCAAAAATATAATCATTAGAAGAGATGTAAAATTTGATGAAAATATATCGGCCTGCGAGCCTAGTTCGGCGGGTGTGCCACCTTTGGCCTGCGAGCTTGATTCGGCATATGTGCCACCGCTCTCTCTCCTATTTTTAATAGCATTCCTTCTTGTTCAGATGATGATAGCGAGGATGACAATCCTCCTCCACCTCTTGAAATTGTTCCTTATACTCCACCGCTTCCAAGATGGGTCCGCTCTACTCGGGATGCAGCAGGTTCTCTTGCAGGTGACCCTGTTGATCGACGACGTACACATTCTCAGTTCGAAAGAGCTTCTTCCTTATTGGCTCAAGTTCCAGAAAATCCTGATCCATAAACCTTTGAAGAAGCCTCTGGTCATCCAGCTTGGGATGAAGCTATGAATGAAGAACATCGTTCCTTATTGGCGAATAATACTAGGGATCTTGTTCCTCTTCCAAAAGGAAGAAAACTTGTCAGATGCAGATGGGTTTACAAAACAAAGTTCAGACCCGATGGAAAAGTGGATAGACATAAAGCTCGTCTTATCGCTAAAGGATTTTCACAAGTTGAAGGCATTGACTATATTGAAACCTTCTCCCCTGTTGCCAAAATGAATTCTATCCACCTTGTTCTTTCCCTTGCTACCTCCTTTAAATGGGAAGTCTATTAGATGGATGTTAAATCCACCTTCTTACATGGAGATTTGCATGAAGAAATCTACATGGAACAACCCCCTGGCTTTATCTGAAAAGACTCAAGCCTTGTTTGTCGTCTTAGGAAGTCTCTCCATGGTATCAAACAAGCTCCTCGAGCTTGGTATGCCAAAATGGATAGATTTCTCTTAGATAATGGCTTTTCTAGGTGTCATTCTAACAACACTATCTACACCAAGAAAGTGGGTAAGTCCTTCACTATCCTTGTTCTTTATGTTGATGATCTTATCCTTACTGTTAGTGATCCAAACCATATAAACCTTGTGAAGTCTAGCCTCAAAAAGAAGTTTGAAATGACAAACTTATGACACTTGCATTATTTCCTTGGTCATCAAGTCTTGCAATCCAAGGAAGGAATTACCCTCTCTCAGTCCAAGTATGCTTGTGATCTTCTAGACCACTTTCACATGGAAGACTGTAAGCTAGCCCCTTCTCCCTTTCAGTCTGGAGTCAAGCTTTCAGTCACTTGTACTACCCCTGAAGTTGATGCTACCTTTTATTGTCAACTTGTTGGTAAACTTCTGTATCTAACCCATACTCGTCCTGACCTTTCCTTTGCCGTTGGTCTTGTCACTTGGTTTATGCACCAACCTCATGAAAGCCACTGGAAAGTAGCTAAAAGAATACATCGATATATTCGAGGTAAAATTCAGTTCGGGATTCGTTACAGTGTAGGAGCATCTCCATTGTTGATTGGTTTCACTGAGTCTGATTGGGTTGGTTACCCTGATGATCGAAAGTCTACTGCAGGCTATTTATTCACTCTTGGTTCAGGACCTATTATTTGGTCTTGTAAGAAACAAAGTGCCATCTCTCTTTCTTCAGCAGAAGCAGAGTATTGTGGTGCTGTTGAAGCCAGCAAGGAAGCCATGTGGCTTCGTCAGATCCTGTCTGCATTTGGTCTTCATCAGCAGCATCCAACTACACTTTGGTGTGATAATCAGAGTGCCATTCAGCTATGTAAAGATCCAATTCAGCATCAGCGTATGAAACACATTGAACTCCACATACACTTCATCAGAAAGCTCATTCATGATCGTGTTCTTGAAGTGTAGTACTGTCCAACCAATGATCAGGTAGCCGATATATTTACAAAGGCTCTCACAGAAGTGAAGTTTACCAAACTTCGATCCATGCTTGGAGTTCAGGAAAGTTTTCATTAAGGGGGGATAGGCTCTAATGCCTCCTTCCTTCTCCTATTGTGTCACTTTTTTAAATCCTTCAATCCTATCCCAATTTGTTCTTAAGGGGGAATGTTAGGATATTTCGACACATAGGAAATAGGCTCCTTTTGTGTCACCTTTGTAAATCCTTCAATCCTATCCCAAGTTGTTCTTAAGGGGGGATGTTAGGATATTCCGATACATAGGAAATAGTTAAGAATAACTTAGTCTAGTGTAGAGTTAGGTAAAGTGTGTTTCTTTACCATGTACATTTATAACTTATAATTCAACGGTTACGATTTATAGTGATCTGTTATCTCACACCTCGGTATTAACGACAGTTGATCCGTGGCTTAACACCCGATTGGTCCATGATGGGTCATTTGTCCGGTAACCGTTTATGAGAGAAATATATGTAAATTTTCTTTTATATTAATAAATTGCCTGAAGTGGCTGCGTTGGCTCAAGCCGTGGACTGTTTCCCTCTTTGAGAGTTTTAACCACGTGATTATACTGGTGTACTGATTTGTGATCTGTTTGTGAGCAGTGACCTTTGGTTCTTGATCTACGGAACTTACCCTGTAAATTCCTACACAAATCAATTTACAAGTCCTTGGTCACCTGCCAAGTGTATGGTGCAACTGTGAGGCCGACTGGGCATGGTGTACTAGGTGCATCTTCCTTGTCCAATAGGTGGAACACGAGAAATCTTCGAATGTCTCTGGGGATCCACGCAGTGTTATCGACTGTTGTGGAGGCTGATGCATCTCAACACACACCCTACATGTGTCAATGTAGTCCTCTGGAGAGTTAGGACTCCATATAGGGAGACCAAACTCAAAATGGACACCATTTGCAATCTTGCATAACCTATCCCTTCAAGACAACAAGCCATTAAAGTAATCGGGTGGAAGAGCTTTCAAACCATGGAAAACAAGTGGACACTTCATAATGACATGCCCTTCCATAACGGGCTAATGTCTCCAAGTTCCAAAGCGGGTTAACGAAATACCTTATTAGGTGGTTTCTACCTTAATAGGGAATAGTATGTTTGAGGTACATCCTTCAAATGGTGGAGGCATGTGATAAAGAGGTGAATGGAGTAGGGAATGAAAGGGGCAATCCTGGGCCACCTATTAGGGTACATGGATAGCTAGAAAAAGGGAAGCCCACACCTAGGTATTAAATATATAGGAGGGAGAAATCATGGTACATGAGGTACCCGGACATTGATTTTTTCACCCTGCAAGTGGGTCTTTAAGAACAAGTATAAAGTAAATGGCTCACTTGACAAGCATAAAGGTAGGCTTGTGGCAAAAGGTTTTGCACAAAAGGAAGGGGTCGACTATGAGGAGACTTTTGCCCCCACAACAAAATGGGCTACCATCTGGACACTCTTTGCCTTGGCTGCTCAGAACGGTTGGAAAGTCTATCAAATGGATGTAAAATTGCTTTCCTGAATGGAGATTTGAAAGAGAATTTTTTTATGTGCGAACCAAAAGGATTTGTTGTGAAGGGTCAGGAACACAAAGTATGCAAGCTTGTAACTCCTTGTATGGCCTCAAGTAAGAACCACGAGCTTGGTTCGAGAAGTTAACTTAGCATCTTCTGAAACATAATTTCAAACATTATGATCTTGATGATGGAACTTTGGTTGTCAAGAAAGTTGGAAAAACAGTTGTATATCTTGTGCTGTATGTAGATGATCTTCTAATTGTTGAGAATTTGGAGGGTTGGAGATGAATTAAAATTCTCTTCTTGATAATTCTCTTCTTTAATGCTAAATTGTTTATTTATTGTACCTAATGATCGAAAAATTCAATGATTACATATTACATTTGAAGCACATTGTTGTTCAGATGGCTCATCCTGCGATGCAATTTTGTCCATTTTTTTGACCATCTCCTTGTACACCTTTTTGGACATTCCTATTGGTGTATTTCTGATATCTGCTCGTTCATCTTTTGATATTTTCATAATCTTCTTGAAAATGTAACATGACAATAAAATATTTAATTTTTATATTAATATATGCAAAGTAAATATAACAAAAGTGATATTTATAAATAATTCTAGATAAACTTTTAAAGGAATATTACTTTTTCATTCCTTCTTTTTTGTTGTTGTACGTTTTTGCTATTAAAAGTCTCACATGTCTCATTGACCAATTCTCTGGAAACTCTTCCTGTAGTTTAGATAATATTTGGTTCTTGGAATCATTTGATTGATTTTTGTATTGTAAGTGGAAAGAATGTCTATACATTCGTTCCACTAGATCCTTCAAACTTTTGTAAAAGTTTTTCCCCTTTCGTTAACCTCCAACACCACTCTAGATGAGCTAAGGAGCAATTCATTTTCATTTGCATGTTCTATTTTTTCTTCTTCTTTTCTTAGAACATTATTCATTTTCTGAGTTGTTGGTTCTTGTAGAACATTAAACATATGTGAATTAATAGACTGTTTGACACGTTATCTAATAATTTTAAGTGTATTATTAATGATAATTAAAAAAAGAAACTCATATTGGATCGATAGTATTTTTTCATTCAACTGATTCATCCTTTTGCAATTTTTTCATTAAGCTTTGACGCTCTTTTGGTCCTAGATCAAAAATAATCTTATCGAGCTTCGTCATTTTGTGGCTATAATTGATATACAGTAAACAATATATATTAGTTAAACTTACATATAGTTCAAAAATAATTTACAAAGAACTTGTTTTTTTTGCTTTTCTTGATGTGTTATCAGTATTTTTGTTACTTGATCTCTTGTCAGTCATTTCTTTATCAATCTGAAACCTGTACCATATCATTCATTAATATATTTATAAATAAATTGTTAACTTTTCAGGTAAAAAATAAATCTCAAGAAACCGGTGCGCCTTTCATGATGTACGCACTGCCGTTGGTGCGTGAGGGTATTAAAAATGCACTGCAAAAACAATATAATAGACTATATGGTGCGTGGGGGTATTATAAACGCACTGCACAAACATTGTAATAGACCGTACGGTGCTATCCTTGTAACATGGAGCACCAGAGCCCTATTTTAGATATGATGCACTGATTTAAAAAAATTGTTTTCAAATTTTTTATTATAGTACTTGCGCGGTGCGCCGTATAATACAACGCACTGGTGCGCTAGGTTACGCAGGGTGTACCGATAAAAAAATCCATTTTTTTCAAGAATTCATGCAATGGCCGAATGGATTGGGATCCGACTATGCAAGTCGTCTCGTGGGTTGGATGCCAATCTAAAATGAAAAACCCTAATTCTGAAATCACAGAAACAGGGAGAAGAAAGAGCAAAAACAAAAAAAATGAAGGGTTTAGGGTAAAAATGGATAAAACTACAGAAAAAGTAAAAAAACTGCAGAAAAAAAAATAATCAAATTTAATCACGAGATGGTTTGAAATTCTATGATATAGGGTTTGAATCACTAGAGGTTTGGTTTTTGATTGTCTGAATACTTCTGTTCAAACGTATTTCATTGCTCCACAGTGCTCTCGTGCTCTCTTGCTCCAGGTATGTCTCCTGCAAATCTTTGGCTGAAAATTTTAGCAAAAATAGTGAAATAATGAAAATTGCTTAGTATTTAAAGAATTATTTTATGAAATTGGATTTTCGAAAATATTTTGCCGCCCATTTTTTAATTTGTCGTTTTTTTTTTCACTTAAAGAAAATAGAGTTGTGTTTTTTTTATTTGCGTTTATTCGTCACTGGTGCGTCACTTAATAGCACCACACCGGTGCATCCTTAGGTAACACCGGCACCAACACATCCTTAGGTAACACCGACACCGACGCGTAGTAACTAAATGCATTGGTGCGGTTATATGTATAGAAGCATCGATTTGCAGTTAAGTACACCAAAATTTAGTGAACTCCAACCATAGAAATTGAGAATTATAATTTTGTTTATTCTTGAGAATTAGAATAAGAATTGAGAATTGGAATTGGATAAATTCTTGATGGAAATAACTATTCTTCCAATGCATTTTGTATAATGCAGGAGGTCCCCACTGATTATGTGAATAGATTGCAATGTGGGGCATGTGAAGATGCAATACTACAAGGTCCAAGTGGAAAATTGTGGCATGTGAACCTATGCTATGCTAAGACGTGGGCAGTTTTCACAAATGGTTGGAAAAGTTTTGCTTCTGAGCAGTTTATTGAAGTTGGAGATATTTTAGCTTTTACACATGTTTTGTTTCATCAACTTGTATGTCTCTGTAATGAGCGGGCCTGATGCCTGCCTCAACAATCAATGCACTCAGTTGGTCGCCCAACTCCATCCTGTATCTAGTATTAGGTCGACTGCACCTAGCAAAAGGCAGTACTGGCGCACCAGTAGGAGCATGTCTCTCTGCACTGGCCTTCTGATTATGATCCTCGGCATCTGCCATGCCCTGAACGTCATCAGGATCCACACTTGGATCATGTGGTGGTGTCGGCATATCGTCGCCATCAAAAGAGACAATGTCTGCAAAATATATACAAGTACACAACAATAATTAGACAATTTCATTACATAATTTAATAAAAAAAAGTTAAAGAACATGTTAGAATAAATATAAATAAAACAGTGTTATTACCTCTATCATCTGGCGGCTCATCATCTGTGAAGAGGATGTTGGCACACCCTCGCCAATACAATCTAGCATAAGGATAGGGGACCATAATGAAGGGATGCAACTCGTCAACACTGGCTAGTAAGTCCAGTGCATCATGCGATATCCTGGCTGGAAACATAGTCTCTCCCCTCTTGGGCATCATCTGCCCTCACATGTGCATTCGGGCCTACGAGGTTGCTGAACAAAAGTAGGCCTCATGTCTGGATACCTCTCAAAAAATAAACAAAAAAGATTTGAAGCAAAAGGGAAGTTAACCCTCCCTTGTGCATGAGCACAACATCTATCTAAGGCCATATAGAACTGCTGCAAAAAAATGGAAGACCACCTGACAAGTCGTGGCTCATGTACTAAAGAATCAACATAATATAGAAGCGAACAACTAATGCGTGGCCCCGTCACTAGTGTTGTGTGAAATGGTCAAAATGAAAGTGAGAGGCATTGCACGTCCTGTCTACCAAATGCACCAATACCTAACTGACCTCCAGTGACCTGAAACTCTGAAGGAGACAATACATCTGCTCCAACGTATCTCTGGGAGTAGACTAACTGACTCCCTGCTACACAACCAGCTGGAACCTCTGGGAACGAGGGAAAATCCACCCCTCTCCTCGATAGCCCTGTAATGAAATATATATTCTCCTTAGTGGGTGTGTACCACTGGTCAGGACCAACTTGGGAAGCCAGTTGGTGGGAATTCCACCTGTGGATAAGATGTCTCAAAAACACACTATGGGCTTTTAGGTAAGTAGTCTCCTCATAGAACTTGAGGAGGCTTACCTGCCTTAGGAGCCCCTGGGTATCTGCTATAATAGGGCGAGGGTACGCATCTCTCTCCCTGTCTCGTGCCTCCCACTGGCGAAGCATGTCACACTGCTCCGCCTGTTGTTGCTGTTGTTTCTCCTCTTCTCTCTGAATCATTGACATATTAAATATATATTTTTTTATTAAATCAGACATGTATTTAGGAATATACATATATAATTTTTTTTGGAAAAAAAAATAGACCGGTCGGTGCACCACAAAAACAGTCATGCACCGGTTCTGGTGCGGTATTTGTTTGTAGTGCACCGGAGGCGGTGCCCCAGATGACATAAAACACACCGTATGCAGTGCACCTGAAATTTTTTAAAGCACTGTTGACTATATATGGTGTCAAAAGAGCAGTACACTGACTAAAATATACGCTCCAACACTTATAGTCGTGTCAGCGCACCGACTTTCTGACAAATTATATAGTTAATGGTGCAATCTTTTACTAGGCCGCACCGTCGACCCTATCAAAATGCCGAATGCAGTGCGTCGACAGACACTGGGGCGGATATTTCCGTCAACAAACCGCGTTGCTATTCCCATGGTCAATGGTGCGACCGGCTAAATCACCGCACCACACTTGTTTTAAAATTTTAAAATAAAGGGGGGCGCCTTTTGGTACCGCCCCAGACATGGTGCGGATACCATTAGCACCGGTTGCGGTGCAGCCTGTAAATTTTACAGGCAGCACTGCTTATTGGTGCGAGTCGAATGGCTCGTGCGCACTGCGCAACAAATTTTTGTTCTTTTCATTTTAAATGGTTAATTTTAAGGTTATTTCAAATTCTAATCCGCTAAAAAGCTTAATTATTTAAAAACAAGAAAAATACTTGTATATTTTGCAGTCAAAGAGGCATATTCGCTGTCGAATTTGCAAAAGAAAATTTGCCCACCGTTTTGCGAAATGCAAGCTGGAGATTGGTGCAGCAGTGCGTGCAATGGGTGTAATGGGAGCATCAATGTCAGGGCGGCTCAGAGAAGGAGAAATTGCACCAGTGCTTGAGAGCTTTGGAGCACTGAGAAAAGTGAAA
Source organism: Pinus albicaulis (assembly GCA_034641835.2). NCBI lineage: Eukaryota > Viridiplantae > Streptophyta > Pinopsida > Pinales > Pinaceae > Pinus > Pinus albicaulis. The sequence continues at coordinate 1,905,255,739 of CM076575.1, read as the reverse complement.
AATGCAGTTTTTTGGCCGCAATTTTTTTTTTATTTAACCTTGTTCCGGTGCGCGGGGTTTTATAGGTGCATCGGTGCGGTTGCTTAAGACCGCACCAGGCGGTTTTAGTTTTGGCGCGGTGTTTTATGATGCATTGGTGCGGTTCCTTAACACTGCATCGGGCTGTTTCTGTTTTGGCGCGGTGTTCAATGATGCATCGGGGCAGAATTGTTGTGAAGCACCGGTGCTCTATAGTAATAGGACGCACCGAGTGGGTGTGTGTGGAGCGCACAATGTCCGGTGTGCTAATGTTTTGTGCGACTAGTGCTTTCTCTTGTAGAGCGCACTTGTGATTGAGATGTCTGGAGCATTGAGAAAAGTGAAAAATGTGGTTTTTTGACCGTAATTTTTTTTTTATTTAACCTTGTTCTGGTGCGTGGGTTTTATAGGCGTACCAGTGTTGTTTCATACGAACGCACCAGTCTGGTTCTGTTTTAGCGCGGTGTTTTATGATGCACCGGTGCGGTTTCTTAACACCGCACTGGGCAGTTTCTGTTTTGACGTGGTGTTTTATGATGCACCTGCATGGAAGAGTTGTGAAGCATCGGTGCTTTACAGTAATAGGACGCACCGGGCGAGTGTGTACAGACCGCATGATGTCCGGTGTGCCAATGTTTTGTGCGCATCAGTGCTTTCTCTTGTAGAGCACACCAGTGATTGAGGGCTCTGGAGCTCTGAAAAAGGTGAAAAATCCGGTTTTTGTGCCGTAATTTTTTATTTTTTATTTAACCCTTTGCCAGTGCGCGTGGTTTATAGGCGCACCGGTGTTGTTTCTTACGGACGCACCGATCAGTTTCTGTTTTGGCGGGTTGTTTTATGATGCATCGGTGCGGTTTCTTAATACCGCACCAGGCGGTTTCGGTTTTGGTGCGGTGTTTTATGGTGCACCAACGTAGAAGAGTTGTGAAGCACCGGTGCTCTACAGTGATACGACGCACCGGGCGGATGTGTACGGAGCATACGGTGTCCGATGTGCCAATGTTTTGTGCGCACCGCTGCTTTCTCTTGTAGTGAGAACTGGTGCGATGTTGGACGATAAGCACACCGAGCGGAAAACATCCGCAAAACCCTCCGCTCGCCAACCTCCTTTAGTAACCTCTGCTAGAAATGATGTATGGGGTATTTTTGTAAGCGGTTCCTCAAAAACATCTGCTAGAGTGTCTTTTCCTTGTAGTGAACTAGCAAAGCGCTGGGGAGATTACCTCACACTGACACTGGAAAATCTGAATTGGCCAAACACTGAGCTGATGAGACCTACGCTGCCCCTGCATAGTCTCTGCACAGTGACTGCCTAGTCTTTGCGTCACTTTGCATGGGGACTGCGTCATTGTAGCTTTTTGGCTCTTCTGCTAGCTGGATTTGACCCTCTCGCCTCTCCCGGTCTCACACCCCGACTCTCTGGAACTCGATATGACTGACCCTCAGCTGAATCACAAACTTCCTCAAGGCTAGTGCACTGCCTCTGTGCAGTTGCTACGCTGCCTCTCTGCGTATTGCTCTCTGTCTGCTCTACAATGTATTCTTTGGATCAAGAAACTCTTCCAACGAGAAATTATCTTTGCCCCTCTGTGCAAAATATTCTCGATCGATTTTCTCCCTGAGCACTGCTCACTAAAGAGTTTCGATCTCTAGAGTTTCTCTCTCGATGTGTCTTCCAAATGATGCATCAAGTCCTTATAATCTTCTAGTTGAGAGTTCAATGACTGAGATTAAATCGTTATAACCTTCTCTTTGAGACTTCAACGATTGAGATTAAATCGTTAATCAACGACTAAGATTAATTTTTGACTTGATCTTCGTTTTCTCTAGAAGATTCACACTTTGTTTTATTAATACCTGTTGAGCTTCAAAACTATCTCTATTTTAACATCCATTTCACTACTCTTCCTTCCTTTTCGTCAAAATCCATAAGCTCAATCAGTGTTGGTTTGCACATTTTCAGTCTGGAAAGGTATTTAAATGATCTCTCTTTTATATTTTAAGTGTTTCTTATTATTTGAATAAAATTTGTATTTAGCTACATAATTCATGCAACTTTATAGCTAATCTCTGTTTCTGCAGCTACTGAGGAGTGAAGTACATGGGCAGTTTGGAAATGATCCACTCATGAATTTTATCTTACTTACCTGTCCAAGATTGAGAAGGATAGTGCCTAAAATCACGGTCAAAGGGTCAGTCAAAGCAGAGGGTCGAGACAAGCGAGCGAGAAGTTGAAAGCTTGATGATTTGATCTCAACGTAGCAAATCGTGAAAGCTATGAAGATCGCATTTCTGTTTAGAGTTCTATTCCTAGTTTAATTAGTCTTTTTAGGCGAGATCACCTCAAACAGTCAATTCAACTCTGTTATAAATACCAGGCTTTATAATCTGAGAATAAGCTTGATTTTTTATTGTAATACTGTTATACATCGAAACTCTGTTATTATCAATCCATGAAGAAGGCGTGTTCAAAATCACCGATGCGTAATTTGTTGCAAGCGAATTTAGAACCATTCTGTTGTGGAGGGCCCCGACACAGAAGAGGTTTAGTAGTTTAATCTTCTGTTATTTCGTAGTTTAATTCTTCATGCTTTCCGCATAGTTAATTGGTATGTTTTTTGCATAGTTGAATGTTCTGTTTGCTTTGCTTTCCTTAACATATTAATAACATAACTTTGTTAGCATTTGCATTTCGTAGAATAAAACCTTTCTTGCATTCTCTTGCACGGTAGATACATGCTTCGTTTTTCGTTTCATAAGATTAGATATGCATTCTAGTTTTTCACAATAGGTACATACTTTGCTTTTCTTTCCTATTGCATAATTACTTAGATCTAATACTGTTGGTCTGGTATTTCTATTTGCAGAACTTAGTTAAGATTAAAATAGATGCTCTGCTTTATCATTAACAAAATTAGAGTTGATTCAAATAGATCCTCTGTTTTCATAAAGATAATTCAGATAGATGTTTTATTTTGATATATATATATATATTTTGACAGACTTAGACATAGTTTGGATTAATGTTTTGTTTAGATTAGAGATGATTTAATTAGATGTTTTGCTATTTAATTAAATAGATTTAGAAGTAATTTAGATAGATGTTTTAGAAATAACTTTATCATAGTTGTGGACATAGATTGACTTGACATAGCTTAAGATTTATCACTTAGATTGATTTCTTTTTATGCAATATAAATTTATCATAAATCAATTTTCTTTCTTAGATAAACATTTTCTTTTTTTCCTTCTCGTAAGTTTTATCTTTTAGTCATTAGAATATCTTTTTTAAGAGTAATTTATAGATTAAATTCCTTTCTGAGATTGATATTAAACATTTCCTTTTCTTCCTTCTTAGTTTTATTTTTCAAGCATTAAAATTCTTCTTTTGGTGTAGTTACTTTCTTGCCTTATCATAAAAACTACAAAACATACAAAAAGATTAAAATCTCTTCTTGTTTCTAGTTTCCTTGAAGTTAATCATTCATCCTTAGATAATTTAAAAATAGAATTCTCATCGAAGTTTTGATAGGCAAATTTAGATTCCATCTTTCAAATCATTTCTTTCTTTCTCAAATTCATTTAGACACTCAAGATAAATACAAAATCCTAAAAACAACATATAAAATCATTACAACGAATTAAGTAAGAAAAGACTTCTAGCATATAGTGCACCTGCATTTCATAAGATGACTAACTCCGATCGATAATTTATGATAGCAATTTAAGACATTAAATTGACTAAACATTTTGGTGTAGTTGCCAGGGAATTGTAACTAGGAGTCTTATTTGTTAAATCTTTAAAAAAAAAACATGCGTAGAGAAAGAGATTCTAGGGGTATATTTGTAGCTAGAAGTAGAAGTTTGATCCCAACAACACCACTCACTCCATCAAGACCTCGTAGTGCCACACTATCAACTCAAACTCGTATTCCATTCGTAGCAGTAAGACAGACTTCCTGAAGTCTTAAGATCAGAAATTCAACCTAGAGACTCTCCAACTTCATCAACTGAAGCAGTTCTAGAAGAAGAAGACCCTAGATCCCCAACAAAAGGAGTAGTCTTTTTAATCTCTACTGGAGAACAACTCTTAGCCCTAAAGCTATATATCCCTAGTGGAGAAGAGGAAGAAGTCTTCTTTAATATACCATTGATAGAGGAACGAAAAGAATCAGAAGAGGAACAAATAATTCCAAATTTAGAAACCTATATTAGTTCTGAGGAATCTACAATGGCTGGAGAAGGGGAAGGAGAAGTACACAATTTGAAAGATGAACAATTAAGACTATGAGGAGGTATGCCTAGGATTGGAGGAGGTGGAAGAGGTGGAGGACGAGGAGGTGGACAAGATGGAGAACTTGGAAGAGGAAGAGGTAGAGATGGAGAAAATAGAGAAGACCTCGTTGGATTTCCTATATTAGATGAGGATACAATTGCCACAATGAAGAATATCTCACCCTCCATCCTTCCCAATTTTCATGGATTCAGGAGTGAAGATCCTGAAACATTTCTGTTTGAATTTGAGGTTTTATGTAGATCATATGACTACTTACTCGATTTTCAAAAGTTGAAATTCAATCCTGCAACTTTTAAGGATGCAACATTAAAATGGTTCATGGGCTTAATAACACATTCTATTAGGACATGGGAAGAAATGAAAAGTGCATTTTTACAAAAATACAAGGATTACTGCACACCTCATAATCGGAAAGATGAAGTTTTTAAGATGATGCAAAGAGAAGATGAAAACTTAGAGGACCTAATTGAAAGATTCAGTTACAATCTAAAAAGGGCTAAGATGGAAAATTTGGATGAAGATACTTTAAAAGCTCTCTTGTTGAAAGCCATTAGAGATGAATGGTTAGATATTCTTAATATGATGGGAAAGGGAGACATCTCTCAACTATCATTACCTGATATCTCTGAATTATGCATACATCTTTCAAGAGGGAAGTCAAGAATTGGGAGAAGTCCAAGAGATCCTATTCTCTATAGAGTGAATAAATCTGCAGCTAGAACAGTAAGTAGGGTAGAAATAGGAAATTTTTTTGATGAATTTAAAACAGTTATTTTAGGGAGTCTTAGTGAACAAATAGACATCTTAAAGTTCCAAAACAAGCAAGAGCTGAAAGTGATGCTTTATCTATCTTCTGCCCTAAATGCAGAAAGAAACATGCTTTAAGAGAATGTCCTCTTGATTTACAAATCATAGAGACCTGTGTCATATGCATAGAAAATCATGAAACAAAGAAATGCCCTTCTATACCAGGTCTTAAGGCTGTTTTCCAAGAGGAAATAGCCCCACATCTAGTAGATCCTCTTTGTTTTGTCTCTAGAAGACCATGGAAAGAGCCACAAACTCAAGGTTTTAACACTCAGATGTATACTCAACCCCCACAAAATAACTTGAATTCATCAATGCCATGTCAGCAACCTTGGTCTCAATCTCAACCTTGGGCACAAGGAATGAAAAATCGTTATGGGAGATATTCTCAATATTACCAATATCCACAATCTTATTCGAGCTATCCTCCACAACATTTTCCTCAAACCAGTCAACAACCTCAATTTCCAAATCATAATCCACAACTTTCATTGCCATTTCCACAAAGGCCAAACCAACTACCTGCTCAGCCACTTCCAAACCCAAAGAATAAAAATGCACAACCTATTTATAACATGGAGAGACAAAATTTGGATTGTTTTGTTTAGATTTAGTGATGATTTAATTAGATGTTTTTTCTATTTAATTAAATAGGTTTAGAAGTTATTTAGATAGATGTTTTAGAGATAAATTTATTAAAGATCAATTTTCTTTCTTAGATAAACATTTCCTTTTCTTCCTTCTCGTAATTTTTATCTTTCATTCATTAAAATATCTTCTTTAAGAGTAATTTATAGATTAAATTCCCTTCCTAGATTGATATTAAACATTTCATTTTCTTCCTTCTTAGTTTTATTTTTCAAGCTTTAAAATTCTTCTTTAGGTGTGGTTACTTTCTTGCCTTCTCATAAAAACTGCAAAACATACAAATAGATTAAAATCTCTTCTTGTTTCTAGTTTCCTTGAAGTTAATCATTCATCTTTAGATAAGTTAAAAATAGAATTCTCATCAAAGTTTTGATAGTCAAATTTAGATTCCATCTTACAAATCATTTCTTTGTTTCTCAAGTTCATTTAGACACTCAAGATAAATATAAAATCCTAAAAACAACATATAAAATCATTACACTGAATTAAGTAAGAAAAGGCTTCTAGCATATATAGTGCACCTGCAGTTCATAAGATTACTAACTCCGGTCTGATAATTTATGATAGAAATTTAAGACATTAAATTGACTAAACAATACCCTTTAATTATTTTAATTTCATAAATTTAGACTTAGGGTTCCATTAAAAATAATTAATTATTTTAATTAAACAGACTCTTAGTTGAATTTTCACAAATGATTTTAGGGTTCTTTGGAATACACGTGTCTAAGCCTTCCTGCAAATTTTGAGACTTAGAGGACATCAGATGCTACCCCAAATCAACAATAGCCATTGACCATGTCCATAGATCAAAACTCATAATCTCATGTCACAACTCAAACTTGTATTCCATCCTTGCAATTTCCATGTTTGTGATAGCATTTTTTATGTTTATTGATGTTGATATCTTACTTTTTTATCGTATATTTCATTTAAAGCTTAATATATATATATATATGTATATATATATATATATATATATATATATATATAGAAATTGTATATAGACGAACCTAATGGCGAACGTCATCTGAACCTCATCAAAAAATTTGAACTCGAACCCAACCTAATCATTGTCGAACCCGAACTCGAACCTGAACTATGTGACTTAGCCTTTGACAAGTCTTCAAATGCAATTTGAGTGGTTAACATATGGCTCCACATGGGTACGCATACTTTCATGAAAGCATGCAAGAATCCAGAATCTGCATCCAAGTCAAACAAAGCACATAAGTAGCATCCATTCATATATATATATATATATATATATAATCAAAAATAGAAAAACTACATCTGGAAATCAAAACTATTTTAACAACATGAAATAGAAATCTAATCTATGAGCATAAAATAGAAATTCTAAAATGAAATCTAATCTGAGAGGGTAGGGTTAGAAATACAATACAGAGATGCCCGTTGGGCATCAAATGTTCTTGATGAAGTCTGTTTTGAAAAACCGATCGATTCACAGGCATATCCATGGGTTGTTTCTCTGATGTGCCATGTCTAATCTTGATAATCTTGGGACCTTGACTTATCCCAACATTAACCTATTTGTGGCCATCAGATCCATCAAGCTTCTTACTTTTCCTTTTTCGATTACCAACTTCTTGAGGCTTGACATCATTTGACAATGGTGATTTATTTTTTATATCTTTTTTCCTTTGTTCTTTTCTTCTTGGTTAGCCACGATGGTGATGATGATGTAACTACTTTCAACCCTTCTGCTTTGTTTTGAAAATGTTCTAATGGACGACTTAAAGCACCCAAGATTTCTATCATATGTATAACCTCTTTATTCCAAATATGTTGTGTCAAGGGTGATGGAAAATTCGTTAATACTGCATCACTCTCTCTCTTTCATGGCCCGTAAATAATTTCGTTGTTGGGTTTCCTTGGATCTTGCACATGATTTCTTCATTCTAATTCTCGAATCTCGATCAAGTCAGACAAGGGTATTATCTAGCATAGGAATGGTAGCTTAGATAAACCCATCTGAATACTTCCTCCAAGATCTGTTGTCCATTTCCGAGATAGGAGCATGTCCCATGCATTAGGAACATCTATCACAACAATGTCCATAGTAATCATTCTGTCTGGACATGTTGCTAGGAAAAATTGTAAATATTTGATAAACCCACACAGTTCAATTCTTTTTGAATCCATGGAACATATGTTGTGATAAGGCCTAATTATCCTTAAATTCAATTTCTCCATGACTTTATTGGTCATGACATTGGATGAAGCCCCTGAATCTATCATGCAATTGTGTAAAAGACGATCATTCACAAGCAAGGAAATGAAGAAAGTTTGATTATCTTTGTATCCTTTATAATAGTTCATACTTTTCAATATAATTTCTTCATCTTCTGGTTCATCAGTAAGAATTTCTTCCCTTACTCCCTTTTGAGTAACTTCAATGGTACTTAGCAACTTTGCACTTTGAAACAATATATCAAAACCTTTGATACTGGAATAGAAACCTTTGTGTTTTTATCCGATCACCCAAGTCGAAATTCAATTCTGAAGTAGGAGGAGAAATGTTTTATTTTGGGATCCTCCAATTCTCATGGATGAGTAAAAAGCAAGAATCAATTTCTTTGAGTAGTGCTGAGGCTGAATACATTGCAGCCTGTGAAGTGAGTAGAGAGGTTTTCTGGTTGAGGAAGTTGTTGTCCGACTTATTTGAAGTACCAATGGAACCTATAGTGATACATTGTGATAACAACAGTTGTATAAGATTGTTTCAAGACCCAGTGTTTCATGGAAAGACAAAGCATATAAATAATAAACAACAAGTGTCACTACATTCGGAAGCTAGTACAAGATGGTGTATTTTAACTACTGTGACAATTTTTAAACACAGAAACCCTATTGCAGCATATTGATTTACTTATCCTACTTGTTTGATTTAATTAACAAGTTATTTAACTGAATATTCAGAAAAATATCAAAGCAAACAAAACTGCAACCTCCACATACATAGATCATTTACTGAAACATAGCGCACATATGACAAAGGACACAATATTTTTTGGACAATGTCCCCAGAAAAACTCAATGTGGGAAAACCAGTGCAGTGACTCTTAGAGGGTTTTATTATTAAGAAGAATCTGAATACATCATGGGCACCAATAGTGGTTTACCCGATAGATAATTTCACGACAATTGTACCTTATCATTCGGAGATAGAAAATATGGCTGATTCAAACCCTCAAGGGAATTACTGAATACGAGCGCTTTCTGGCCCACTGGAACCCAAACACTGTTTCTGCAGCCTCTGCATCAGCCCCTGAAGCCTCATGTTGCCCCTGCGTGACCTTGAAGGGCTCAGTGCTGCGTCTGCGTCACCCAGACGGGCATGGGTCAGCGCTTGCATTGTCTCTGTGTCAGCGTGGCTGGGTTGCATCCTTCTTGTTGTCCTCTGCGCTGCCTGGTACAGTTTTGGCTCTCTGCTTATGTATCCTCGGCCTCGGATCAGAGTATCCATTGCCGATCTGCCCCTCACTAGCACTGCATGCTCACTCGAAAATTCTCAGCAAATCGCACCGCAGAATTTCGACTTAGCTCAAGTGCTACAACTTTGTGTGTGTTCTCCAACTGAACCCAAGCCTTCCTTTAATACTTTTCTCGTTGACAAATCAATGACCGTGATATAATCTCTAATCAACGACTCAAATTAGAAAAAGCTTGATCCACGTCACTTAGAACATTCTCACCCACAGGTGTAAATTAATTCACCTTAATTTTTTAATTTCCCTAAGTTAGACTTAGGATCCCCATTTAAAAAATTAATTATTTGAATAACTTTTATCCGATGCTACCTAAAATCTCAACAACTACAATATATCTCCACCGATGAGCAAGTAGCTGGCATATTGGCAAAATCTATTCCTTATAAGAAGCTTGTGTATTTGAAAGATAAGCTTGGTCTATTTGATATATCCTCCGTAGTTGAGGGGGAGAGATAGGCACATCATTCTTGTCTTCACTTGGGAAGACAAAATGGAGTACTGGGTAAACATCTGGCATCTGATACTCTTTGAGGATGGGGTAGGGCATCCAAGATAAGAGTAGTCGAGGACCGATATTCTTTGAGGACTAACTATCCAAGATAAGAATAGTCCAAGGAAGGACATACTCTGTGAACACCCGAGTGGGGTATGTGCTTTGAGAGACAATGATGATGGTGCCTATAAATCATTGGTCTTGCCAACATTGTGCTATGATCTTGTGGAGAGATAGAGTTGTTAGTCAAGGCCTTGCTATGTGACAATGTTGGTTGTTATGATGCTAGACAGGGTTACCAATCCAACTCTTCTTGTGAGATCTGTTCAGGTTGAGAATGTCCATGCGCCATTTATGAATACCTCCTTATTTAAGAGGGAGTGTTGAAAAATGTGTAACTAGGTTCAATCTTCATAAAAATGAAATGTACTTTTGATTCTTGTATTTTGTAAAATGAAAGAAAAATTATTATTGTTATTTTTGACCATGGGTTTCATGTTCAAGGTCTTTTATTTTAGAGGTCAAGCACCCATTGAGTGCTTTTAGGGTTTGTCCTAGGTTAAGAAGTCAAAAGAGTCATTGTCATAAGTTGAAGACCCCATTGGGCACATTTTAACTTGTAAAGAAAATCATTCTTGTCATTAAAAGTGTCAAAATACCCTTCAAGACCAAGTCGGCTTGAAAGCTGAGAAGTTGACCTATTTTGAGGAGCCACGTCCACCTTAAGAAGCCTATATAGAGGGAACTTGACCTCCTTGAGACACATTCATCACTCACACATTCAAGCGAAGGAGAAGAATAAGAAGGCTAGCGAAGAAGGAAGAGGACAATGAAAGATTGTTTCTGGGCTAACTCTCTCTCACACATACAAAGAAGGAAAGATAGTGTTTGTTGCTTCAAGGTCGAAATTCTCTATCTGTTGGAAGAGGATCAAAGTTGCTGGAAGAAGGACCTAATAGGTCACATACTAGCCCTAGACAAGGAAGAAAGGAAAGCGAAGTTGTTGGGAGGCCTTGGAAGGCTAATTTCCCTCACATGCGTGGATGCAATTGCTGCTGTAGGGGGCCAAAAATTTCAGACCTGCAGTAGAGGCCGAAATATTGAAGCTGGGGTCGAAGTTGTGTTGCTGGAAGAGATTTGAATGGGTTTGACTTGGACACGGGAAGTACATCATCAGGAAAGGTTGGATTTGGTGTTGGTATAGATGTCTTGGAATTCTTGACTTTAAGAATCTATAAGAAGAGAAGAGATTTTGCGGGTTTTCCTCTCAAGTGGAGAGGTTTTGGGCCTGGCTTGCAACCTACATTTTGTGTTCTTGTGTACTACTGTTCTTCTCATTTTGGTAGCTGTTTGAATACGAACATAATAATAAGTGAAGAAGTTAATAAGTAAGAAAAAGTGAAAAGACATCACAAGGAGTTATCATAGAAAGAGAAATCATCTTAACTATTTCCTTATAGATTTCTCAACATTAACAACCATATTAGGATGTTGGGCAAATTTGACAAGCAAGAAACGAATAAGTCTTAAGGATAACGAAATAAAAAGTTTTGGAAAATTGAAGTGTAAAGATCATTCAAGACTTCAGAAGAATTCATTGAATCATCTTCCAGATGGGGTATCTTGGAAGGGCTACATCTTAAAGGTGGATACTATCATCTTCTATGTAGAATAGTTGCTAGATGCATAGTAGAGTAGGTTTATGAAAGGAGAAAACAATGTTACATTAATTATTATCAGGAATTGATTGTTGAGGGTACATAATATAACCCAATGTGGAAAAAGTCGAAGTCGGGATTAAATCGGCAAGGGTCCAAAAGTTGAAAAACTCGATAAAGTCGGGAATTTTCTGAAAAAGTCGGCAAAACTAAAAAGATACAAAAATATTCATTTTTGGAAAAAATCCAGATTTTTTCCAAAAAAAATTAAAAACTTATGAAAGAAAATACCTCACTCATGATTTTTTCGAAAAAGTCGGCAAAAAGTCGAGACTTCGAGGATAAAATCGCAACTTTTTCAGGGATGAAAAAGTCGGCCGATAAAGTCGGCTCTGGGAAAAATTCTGGATTTTTTCAAAAAGTCGAGACTTTTTGCCGACTTTTTCCACACTGATATAACCTATTGGCAATATTGGAAAAATTTTCAGAGATTATTTGGAAACTTTAAAAACTAATTAATTTTATTTTAATTTTCTATATTTAAAACTTCCAAAGCAATGGCAACATCAAAGAAACCCATTGCTACATACATATGGAAATAAACTGATATATAAGATGTCAAGTGGTTACATTAGACATTGATACTAAAATATGATATTTGTCTTGAGTCGTAAGTTTTGATAGGATGTACAAAATCACATAAAAACAAATATAAATGTATCTCATGAGATGAATCATGGCAATGAAAACAATGGATTTCCCCTTTCTTTTTTCATGGAAAATGGTCATAGCATCCTCAAAGGTCAATCCCCCAACTCACATTTGCAAAATGAGGGTTAAAAGACTAGGAATTTCTTTATAAGGTGATACTGACAGAGACAAGAAGATAATTTGGAAATTATCGCGAGAATTACAGAAATTACCGTGATGATTATTGAAAATATTGCAATCATTTTAAAACCTCACACACACGCAGATATATATATATATATATATATATATATATATATATATATATATATATATATATATAGAAAGAGAGCGAGAGAGAGAGAGAGAGAGAGAGAGAGAGAGAGAGGCAATAATATTGCCATTGCAGATGTTGGTGATATTATTGCAGTAAGTGTAACAGTAGAAATAAATTCCTACTCTACCAAGCTTCAACTATGAAAAATAGTGGGAAAATACAAAAAACATTAATTCTTTGGTATTTCCATCTATGGGTAAAGAGGTGTATTGGCCCCCCTCCTGAAGTTGAGATTCTCTTTGGCTAAATGTTACCCTTGTGATAGTTTGACATATAGCACCTAATGTTACTGGTGAGCTTCTATCCTTCCCTCCTTTAAAATGCATTTAATTCGTTTTGTCTATGAAATTATATTTTAAACATTTAAGAATATGTTTATTATATATTTTTTCTATGGTTCTTCGCAAACATTTCAGGGTCATGTGGAAACAAATATTGTGTGTAAGTGGTAACTTTATTTCTTGAACAAGATTACTTAGCTTCAACCACTGTTGTTTTTACTTGATGGTTGTTATTATAGGTTATTACCAGCAGAGGCTGAAAACTTTAAACTTCAGTGGAATTTATTTTATCCATGATAATGAATTATTGTTTGGATCATGCTTGCATAGGGAACACCTATGATGCTAATGGGAGATGAGTATGCTCACACTCGATATGGAAATAATAACAGTTATGGTCATGACACTGCCATGAACCATTTCCAGTGGAATCAGGTACTGTCAACTGATTATCGATATTAATTTACACTTCTAGTCAGACATTTAGTCTATTTATTTTGACAACATTAGCTTTTGTTAATGAATCCAATATTTTGTCAAAAGCAGCTAGATGCAAGAAAGGAGAGTCACTTCAGGTTTTTTGCTGAGACGATTAAATTTCACCGACAACATCCTCTTTTGGGGCGTGAGACATTTCTAACCAAGGTATATCGCATTAATTTTTATCCATGTCATTTCTTATACATATGTAGTGACCTTTGTGTGTCTGTGTGTCAATATGGTAAATGATTTTGCTTGAGACCTGATAGTAATCACCTTATGCGTCCTCCAAACTGAAGTACATACAGAGGCGAGTTACTCTCTATGCCATAGATTGAAAAAATTCATTGGTTTTGAAGTGTGTAACTTTCACCATCACGCCAGTATGTGGACCCTACATTTCTACTATGAGAATTAGTGAAGATTATAACTAACATCATAATCTATTGCATGAAACTTAATTCAAAACAAGTTAGAGAATGCAAGTGGATATAATTTTTTTTTACCTTATGTTCTCACTAAGGCAGGCAAGATATGTTTTCCATTATCACTGTTCAGATTTGTGGGTGCTTCTGTTTGGTTCAACTTAGTCCTCAACACTTTACCAAGATATGATTCTATTGTCATCTTACTTGTCTAATAAACGATTCTATTAATCTAGTAAATCTCCTGTTTATTGGTAATTATGTTTCAACCATTAACCTACTACCTTCATGGCAAACATCTTAACCAGCATGACACATGTTGATAACTTGTACTCCTTCTTATAGCTGTAGATGCAATAGAATCATATATGTGATAATAATGTCTATCATTACGAACAATAGATGCAACATGAAAGGATACAAATTGACCTATCAGTCTAGCTTCTTAAATGTGGCCACCCAGAACTTTGCAATATTAATTTCTAAATTTATTATCAGTATTGTTGCCGCCTTGCTTGCACACCTCGGTTAGTGTGGGGAAAATCCTCAACCCCAGAAGGTGTGACTTGGTGGATACCTAAGAGATGAGGCTGTCACCTATTCCGAACTCTCTCTCTTAAAGCTCTCTCCTAGTTAAGCTAAGGGGGGTGGTCCCTAATGAAGGTTAAAGGAAATGCGAGTTTTCTAGGAGACTAAAGGTGTGAAAATTTCATCTATTGCAGCAACTAGAAATTATTCTTCTAATTTGTCACGACAAACAACGAATAAAATCATATATGCAATTTTCACAATAAAATTACTATGCAAAATAAAATATTGGAAACTGAGAAAGTCTAGCACACACACAATAATATTAATACAGTTACTTTTGAACAAATGTCTCTAGAAAAACCCAACCTGGGAAAACCGGTGCAAGATATGAGGATTTTCTCAAGCCTAGGGTTTGGAGTACCTCCCAAGCTACAAATCTCAACACTCCCTCTTAGTGTGGGAGGTATTTCCAACACTAGGAAGTTTCCTGTTGGAAATACTGAGAGGGGGTCTGAATCAATATTTCTTTTCAATTGTTAATTTTACCAGTTAGATCACTTATATTTAGAACAAAAAATGAACAATAAGAATAAATGCTTTTATTAATTTCTTCTTTACAATAAATTAAGTACAATATATGTAGGGCTCCAACCCTAGATGAAGACACCAATCTTCAATCTCCCAGGCCAACCTGTATTTGCCAAGCACTGACTTGGACTTCCAAGGCTCCAACCTTGTCAATTCTGAGGCACCAACCTCAAGGGCTCCAACCCTATATTTGGTACAGGCTCCAAACTAGTCTTTTGAGGACTTCTATCCTCTAGGGCTCCAACCCTATCTTCCAAGGCATCAACCTTGTCTCTATGAGGCTCCAACCACCTGCTTCAATTCATCAAGATATATTTGGTTATACTTCACGGCTCCCAATGTCTTCTTCAACGAACCCTTTCAATCTTCACCTAGTCTTCATTGTAGTCTCCACATTATGTCATCAATGACAATTTTTTCTTTTTAAAAGTTGTCACCACTGCTCTTCATCATAGCCAAACACTTTCTCCAAGGTCACCTCATGATGACATTAGTAATGCATCATGGTATTCAATAATATTTCCAAGACCTTCAAGGTGTCTTCAACAAGCAACCCAAGTTCTGCACTTGTTTTAAGCCTCTTCTTCAAGAATACTCGAAGGGTGTCTTCAACAATGCTCAAAGGTTTCCTTTTTGACCTGCATAACAATTCTTTAAGACTCCAAGATACTTCTTCCAAGATCTTCACTATATTAACCAAGCGATGGCTTCAATGATGCTCCAAGGTCTCCTTTATAAATTCTTAAATTAGTACAAAAGGCCACTCCGAGGTTGTCTTCAAGAGTATCCCCAAGGCAACTTCAAATCCACATAAGACTGTCAAGAGATGTTAATTCCAAGCTTGATTAGGACTATCCGGGCCTCTTACAAGTGCGTCCAAGCTACCACAGATAGGCTTCCACCGGCAGACTACCCAAGCTCTTTAACTAGTCAATACACTGAGTATTTCACAAGCTTGTCTGAGCACTTCCAAGAATGCATTGTTCTGTAGATCAACAAGCTACAGGTCTGAACACTTATATGCTCACAGTTGTATATCACAGCTAGTATGATCACACCACAGTTGTATCTATTTCCAAGTTATCCACGTATAGATGAGACACTCCAAAAATCTGAGATTGTTTTTCAAGCACTGTACTGTAGGTGTGTCTTTGAGATATCCTTAACCCACCACAAAAGGTTAACCACAGTTTTTAAGGTAATATGAGGTGCACTGAGCTATAGAACTGAAACTTCTCACAATCCAAAATATAGCTCATTACAGGAAAATTGTCCGTAATGTCCTCCACAGTTATCTTAATGTCCCTGTCCTCTTCAACTGTGTTCTGTCACATTTCTGTGATTAAGGTTGCTGTAGCTGCCTGTGGTGGTATCGAGCTCCTAACTCTACAACAGTCCGAAATCCAGCAAGAGATGAGGTGTAAACAATGAAAATAATCTGATGGCCCAGTTCCACGAGTTGATGATAAGATCCACAAATGGAAAACTGACCCTGGTTGTTACAGATCCACCGTGACACAATTATTTCTTTTATTCTTCTTGACTGTTCACAAGATGTGAACATATATCCCTATCTCATGTTTATCCGAGCTGTAATAGATATTCAAACCGAGCTGATGATGAGGAGTGAGGTCCGAGACTTTATATTTATAGTGATTTTTCCATGACTAAATGAAATGACATGTGTTTTAAGGGTAGGCCGACTTGAGAGGTTTTAGCACATGTCGGCTCAGGTAACAACTATAATATTCCATCTTAAAAATTCGATCTCTTAAACTATTTGGAGTTAGGAGGCAAGTGAGGGCTCATTAGAAAGCTAAAATTATGCTTTAGAGGATGGTGAAGGTCTCATAGAGAAATTCTGCCTCTAAGGTAGTGAAAAGTAATTTTTAATGTGACTGTCCTTAAATTATTTAGCGCAGAAAATGATTAAGACAGTATGGCTTCTCCATTGTTTGTCTTCTCCATTATTTGGCTACTTCATCATCATAGGAACATGTAGGACATCCACATCATCATGATAGTGTCCAGCAATGAGTGTTTCACATAATTGTGCAGTGATATGTTATAGTGCAGCATCATTAGGAGAACTTCAAAATAGTCTTCCAACCATCAAATGATATCTTCCACGTTATCACCTAGTATTTCAACCTTCATCAAGTGTCATCATCACTTGTGGTCATTCATTTAGTGTATGACATCATCAAGTGTATGACTCCATATGTCATTAAGGGTTAAGGTCTAGATCATCAAGGTGGATGCAACATTATAGCTAGTTCAAGGACTTCATAGGACTTCTTCATTAGTGGTTTGACATCTTTATGGGTTGACCTCTTCATTGATGGCATTCTTGTCAAACAAGAGTCATGACATCATCATCTGGTACCAGACATTTATTTTCTTCAACCTTATCATCACATTCTGAGGTATCTCAAGAATATTTTCCATCTCGGCGAATGCCATATTGACATCAATGACACCCTTGATTAACAGTTTCCATCAACATCATTTGGCGACACTAGACCATCTGGCGTCCATCACTGCAACACACTCTGTAGAATGAACCGTACAATCTCGGTAGTGCCTCTTCCTCATCTCATCTGAATTTGAAGACCTCAAACATCCATAGGGCTACTCCCTCTGAGGCTAGACTCCCATTGAGACTACACGATCTCCAATGGCTCAATCCTGGAAGCACTCATTCTCCTAGATCAAATACAACTCGTGCAAATCCCTTCAACCTCGGATATGTAGCATCACGATCTGATGAAGACTCTAGCCTGCTAACTAGCAGTCCATCACATGAAACAATCTCGATCAAAACAATCTTGTCCATGCCAAAGCAATCCTCAAGCCATCCCAACCATCCATGGAAAATAACAGCAAGTCCATGATCAACAATCTACCCTACAACAAACTGTTGTTATCCAAGATCACCACCAATCTACTAGAACTCCTAGCCAATCTCGTTGCCAATCTAGTCAATGTGGAAATTTCTGAATCTTTATAGTTTATGCAAAAATTTTCACTGTTAATCTGGTTATGCTCCTCCTACTTAGATAAGTTATTAACTGAATGAATTCAAGTTAAAATCGAAGAAAAACACATAACAGATCTCCACCAATCCAGATCTAGAACAAGTTCATGCACACATAGACAAAGTGACAGTTATTTCTAGACAAATAGTCCTCAGAAAAACCCAATGCGTGAAAACCGGTCTCTAGCTGCTGGAGGGTTTTATTATTAAGAATTTTCTGAATATAACAAGCCTGGGTTCCAAATCTAGAAAACTCGACAGAGAAATATTAGATCTACAACTCACTGGATGATCTAGGGCCAAAATAATGACTGATCCACACCCTCAAACGGGATTTACAGAACTCAGCCAAATTAGGGCCTAGAAACCCCAACATTGTCCCTGAAAGCTTCTGCGTCAGCGTCTGAAGTCCCTCTGACCCTCAGCGCTGCTTCGAAAAGGTTTTCGTTACCCCAGACTGGGTGACGCAGGCCCTACGCTGCCCTTTAGGGTCTCTACTTAGCCCTTGAGGGCTTCCTATTGAAAAATCACGTTGTCCTTGCTGTTGTAGCTTCCCTTCTCCTCTGCGTTGTCCTCTGAGCTGATCTCTGCCTCTTGTGTATTCTAGACCCCGGGATTAGATCATCCCTTTGGCCTAAATTCCCCTCTCTGCTGCTGAAACACTTCTGAGTGTCCTTAGCAAACCCTGACCTAGAATCTCAGCTTAGCTTTAGTGCTCTTCCTCTGTGTATCTTTACAAATGACCCCAAGCCTTTCCTTTATACTTTTCTAGTTGGGAAACCAACGACTATGATCAGATCTTGAATCAATGGCTAAGATTAAAAGAAAGCTTGATCCGTGTGACTTAAGACAATTTCATCACATGTTTAATTAAATTCACTTCAATTATTTAAGTTCCCTAAGTTTTAACTTAGGAAATACATTAAAATAATTAATTAATTTAATATCTCCTAAACCAGATGAAATTGCCCAAATCAATTTCTAGGTCTTGTAGATCAAGTGTACTCTAGTCCCTCCACAAAATTTGGGACCTAGAGCACAATTGATGCTACCCAAAATACACAAAATCTCAACACTCCTTCTTAGTATCAAGGGTGTGCTCTAGCAATGCATCACACTTATGCATTACATGATTTTGGGCACTGGTTCTGTGTTGCTGAAGCTTGGCCTACTGCCACTCAACTCTACACTGTTGCTGCCATTCTGCACTGCTGCCCATGAATCTGCCACTGCCACTGCAACCTCTGTACTGCAGCTCCCTCTCAATTTGCTGCATTTGTGCTACTCATAGCACTGCCACTGCTGATCTACTGTACTGCAACTTCAGTTGTTGAGAGAAACAACTGAATCTCTTGCCCAATCTTTGAAAAACAAGTCAGATGGGTTGCATCCTCATCACTGAAGCTCCATATGCTACAGATCTGTGCTGGCATCTGAAGAATGATTCACAGCTACAACTTTGCCTGCATAAACAGACTCCCTTTGCACTACTAAAGTCACATTAGCGCCTTGTGCTGAAATCTTTCACGTTGCTACTGCACTGCGCTGTCCCTCTGCAACCTTCTGCGCTGTTGCAGCTTTGCATTGCGTATGCAGCTCTGGTTTGCACTATTGAAGTCACATCAGCGTCTGCGCTGCTGCTGCTTCTACGCTGCTACTGCCTTGCTCTGCACTACTCCTAGTCTTCAGATCTACCTCTGCTTCTGCCTCATCTATGATCTATGCACCCACTGCTCCACTTATCTTGCTACTGTCTTAAGGCTGTCGTTGCTCGCATGTGATCCAAGAGATGAGCTGCTCAAGGACCCCGCCTTACTTCTATGTAGGTCCTCTACATATCCATGTCACCCAACCTCCGTGGTTCATGAGTACTCATGGTTGCATCTTTTGTTAAATTTGGACAACTAGGTCCAAACTCCATGTTATGATGCTCAGATTAAGAGGCTAATATTTTTGTTGGAATCCTCTTTCGGAGAGGTGTAAAATCCATATATAATATGTCTTAATCCGATGAGCAGAACATTCATTTTGAATTTATTATTCTTAATAAATTATATGTGCAGGTCGGCCTTAAGGTTGCACGCCCCCAGCAGATGTGTCACACGCCCCAATGATGGATATAAATACAGGAAAAGTTGGAGAGCATTTGATCATCATCACAACACACATCTTCCTCTCTCATCCAAAATAGTACGAGCTACCCGGAGGACGAGTTTCATCCACACGTGGGAAGGAAAAGGAGGACAGACCGTACGGCTGAGCTAAAGTACGATTTTCTGCTGCTAGGGTTTCGCAGAAAGTTTGACCAGCGTTGACTTTGGTCAACGCATGGTCCAATCAAGCTGAAAACTTGTGGAAGGTTCGATTCTTGAAGGCCGTACTACCTGGCACAAAAATCGAGGTCAAAGGGTTGACCGTTTTGCTGCTGCGTTGACTTTTAGCTTGCTGCCCTGCGTTGACTTTTTCAGGACATCGTTGACTTTTGCAGGGTTGACTTGGGTTGACTCATTTGCTGATTGGAGGACTGTTGTGACACATGCTGGGCTGGCTGACCAAAGGAGACTTTGCTGGTTGAAGCATCCTGTTGACCGCCGAAACGAACACACACATTTTTCCTGTTTCTGATTTGTCTTCTATAAGATCTACTTTTATGTTCTATCTGCATTTTGCTTAACTACTTGTATGATTGCTGTAAGAAAAGTGAAATTGCTCCTAGCATAGAACATCTACAAAACTTTACATGGTATCGGAGCTGAGGTGAAGACAAACTCTATCTTTAGCAATCATCACCGAAGAAATGGGTTCCACTAGTCTTGAATTCAAGGAGAATGACAAGCTGACTGGAAGTGATGACTTCCATGCCTGGAAGATGATATTAGACCTTAAATTGGAAGATCATGATCTCCTGGATCATGTGACAGGGAAGATTCAAGAACCTCCATCAAATGCCTCTGCTGCTGTTAGAAACAAGTATAAGAAGGGAGAAATCAGAGCAAAGCTGCTGATCAGGGAATCCATAAATAAGAGTCTGGTTGCCTACATATCTGAACTAGGCACATCCAAGGAGATGTATGACAAATCGATACTTATGTTCCAAGTAAACAATGTGAACCAAGTGCTATTCCTCAAGAACAAGTTGAAGAATATGAAGAAGGGCCGAGATGAGTCTGTTCAAACTTTCTTTCTGAAGTTGACCGAAACCAGGAACAATCTGCTAGCTATTGGGAGACAATAGCTGATCGTGAGATGGTTCTCACCGCACTTGGAGGACTTCCATATGAATGGCAAGTATTCACAACTACCATTCTCAACAATAATACCATTCCTAACTTTGATGAGCTTCCGTCAAGATGTATGCAAGAAGAAACAAGGATGAAGGAATTTGATAATGAAAGAAATGCTGCCTATGGTGCTCATTCCCGAAAGAAGAACTCTGGTGGTTCTAAGGACAAAGGAAGGACTAAGACTCAAGAGAAGAAGGGTAAATGTTTCACCAGCCATAGGCCTGGACACTATGCTAGAGAATGCCCCTTCAAGAAGGATTCTCCCGATGGTGACGATAACAACAACAACCGAAGGAATGGGAATCGAAGAAATGACAAATCCAAAGGAAAGAGGAAGGCTCACTTTGGAGGAAACAATCAACCTTCTAAAAGGACCTGAAATACCAGGTATGAGGAGTCTAATGTTGTTGATAAAAGAAATGAGTATATTCTAGTATCTGCTCTCTCAGCTGCATCTCCGCCCGACACTATGGATGTCTGGCTAATCGATAGTGGTGCCTCAAGACACATCACCGGATTCAAGGAAGCACTTTTTGACATGGTTGAAAGGGATACTAATCTAGAAATTATCCTTGGGGATAATGCCACTTATCCTGTGAAAGGGACCGGGACTGTGACCCTCCACTTGTCTCAAGGACAAGTCCTCCGTCTACAAGATGTACTCTATGTACCCAAATTGAAGAAGAACCTTGTGTCCGTATCTGCCATGGAAGACAAAGGATTCAATGTAACTTTCTCTGATGGAAAGGTACTCATGTGGAAGAAGAGCTTCAAGGAAGCTATCTCAATTGGTTTTAGAGTTGGTACACTCTACCAGGTTGGAGGGAGTCCGTTAGGAGCTATGACTTGTGATACTATCCGTCAAACCGAACTATGGCACCGAAGATTTGGACACCTTCATTACAAGGCTCTTTCCGAAGCAAGGAAGGTGGTGACAGGGATGCCTGATTTTGGAAATAATCATGAAGGTGTATGTAAGGGTTGTGCTGAAGGGAAACATACAAGGGGACCTTTCCCCTCAAGTGTCACAAAGACATCTGATATATTGCAACTGGTCCATTCTGATCTTTCTGGTATGTTACCCGTAACATCCCTGGGGGGATGTTCTTACTATATGACATTTACTGATGACTTCTCTCGCAAAACCTGGATATACTTCTTGAAAAAGAAGGATGAGGCTTTCATGTGGTTCCGTACCTTCAAAGCCTTGGTGGAAAATATGACCGGAAAGAAGATCAAGATTTTGAGGACTGACAATGGCACCGAATATGAGTCAAATGAGTTCAAAGACTTTTGCAGAGCAGCTGGCATTAAGAGGGAGACTACCACTGCATATACTCCTGAGCAGAATGGTGTTGCTGAACGCAAGAATAGGACTATTGTGGAAGCTGCCCGTGCCATGCTATGTGACCAGGGTCTACCAAAGTTTCTGTGGGGAGAAGCTGCAAATACTGCCGTGTACATTCAAAACCGATGCCCTCATTCCGCTTTGGACTCCAAAACTCCCGAAGAGGTTTTCTCTGGTAAGAAACCTGATGTCTCACATTTTAGAATTTTTGGATGTCCTGTCTATTTTCATGTGCCGAAAGAAAAGAGAAGTAAGCCGGATGCTACCGGGAAGAAAGGAATGTTTGTGGGCTACAGTGAGACTTCTAAGGCATATAGAGTCTATGTACCTGGTCAAAGGGAAGTAGAGATAAGCCATGATGTCACTTTTGACGAAGATGCTTCCCTGAAGAAAGTAGTAGATCTTCCTAGATCTGGAGAAAATCATGAAGAAAGGACTGGAAATCTGGAAGAACCCCAGGATGAGACTATGCCTGATATCGAAGGACCAATGGACCCTATAGATCCATCTCCTTCGCTGGGAAAGAGACCTTCATGGCTCAGGGACACCCTGGAAGATGCTGAGGGACATGCTGCCCCAAGGGGGACATTCCGTGAAAGCAAGAAGCCAAGTAGATACCAAGGGTATCTAGCTGCCATGAGTACTATTGTACAATCTGAACCTGGATCTTTTGAGGAAGCCGTAAAGCATCAAGTCTGGAAGGATGCTATGCACGAAGAATATGAGTCCATAATGAAGAATGATGTCCGGGATGTGGTCCCGAGACCGAAGGACAAATCTGTTGTCACCGCAAAATGGCTCTACAAGATCAAACATGGATCTGATGGGAGTGCTGAAAAGTTCAAGGCAAGGTTTGTTGCCCGTGGCTTCTCTCAAAAGGAAGGAATTGACTATGATGACATATTTGCACCTGTGGCACGATATACCACCATTCGATCAATCATAGCCCTTGCTGCAACGCAAGGATGGAGTCTTCATCAGATGGATGTCAAGACCGCTTTCCTGCATGGTGCAATAAAAGAAGAGGTGTATGTAGAACAACCTCTGGGATTTGAAGTTCAGGACCGAGACACTCATGTCTGCAGGTTGAAGAAAGCCCTCTATGGGTTAAAGCAAGCACCCAGAGCTTGGTACGAGAGGATGGATAGTTACTTGATGAAGCTGGGCTTCACTCGAAGCAATGTTGATCCAAACCTTTACTTCAAGGTTGTGGAAGGGAAGCCTCTCATTCTAGTGCTGTATGTGGACGACCTCTTCCTGACAGGTGATGACCCTCTCATTCATCAATGTAAGAGGGAGCTTGCTGCTGAGTTCGAGATGAAAGACCTAGGACTGATGCACTATTTCCTAGGCCTGGAGGTCTGGCAGAGACTTGGAGAGATTTTCCTTTCTCAAGGAAAATACATTGTGAAACTTCTGGAAAGATTTGGTATGGTGGACTGCAAGACCGTGTCAACACCAATGGAACTCAACTTCAAGAAGTTGAGTGGCAGCGCTGCTGGGCCTGTATTGGCAAATCCTACTGAGTATCGTCAACTCGTAGGAGCTCTGATGTTCTTAGTGAACACCCATCCAGATATATGTTTTGCAGTGAACACTTTCAGTCAACAGATGGTTGAGCCTCATCACTTTCACTGGGTTGGTGCCAAGAATCTTTTGAGATATCTTAGGGGCACGATAAACCATGGGCTGAGATACACTGCCGGGAGTGTGACACTCCGTGGATATACCGATGCCGATTGGGCTGGCAGTGTGGTGGATCGTAAGAGCACATCGGGATGCTGCTTCAATCTTGGTTCTGCTTCGATCTCATGGATGAGCAGGAAGCAGAAGTCGGTGGCTTTGAGCACCGCTGAGGCCGAATACATTGCAGCAAGTATGGCCTGTTGTGAAGCAGTTTGGCTGCGAAAGCTCTTTAGTGAGCTGTTTGGACATGTGCTAGATACCACTGTGATACTCTGTGATAACCAGAGTGGGATTCGTATGACTGAGAATCCTGTGTTCCACGACCGATCCAAGCATATTGATATCAGGTACCACTTTATCCGGGATATGGCACAGCGAGGCGCCGTAAGGCTCGATCATATAGGAACTGATGAGCAGGTCGCGGATATTCTCACTAAGCCCCTGGGGAAGGTCAAGTTCCTAACCTTCCGTGAGAGTCTTGGTGTCGTGGAAAGACCCTATGATGTGGGTCCTGTTGGACGATGAGCTCTGGGAGCTCTCGGGGGCTTTGGGGATAGCTTCTCGGAGCTATAAGCACTCATAATGCTTCTGCCCCACCCTTGTGATTATTGAGCTGGTTCGCCTCTCATTTATCTGTGCCCCGTATGCATCCTACCCATTGAGTTCATGGCTCATGGGAAGTACCTCTCATTTGGCCAATGAGGTGGGAAAAGCTAGAGACTATTAGCAAAGACTGATGGACGCATCAGAGATTGCCGTACTCTCTATCTAGGATGGCACGGTCCAACCACTTGATCTGGGATCAAGATTTGTGAGGTCTGGGACCTCTGGACTGATTATGTCACTCGGGGGATGATGTCTTTGTGACTGACCCATTTCTGTTCTGAAATAAAGAAGCCAGCAAAGCAAGTTTCGGCGGGATGATGCACGATGTTGATTGCACTAATGGATGGAGTTCTCCCTAGTTGAGAGGGAGTGTTAAATTTGGACAACTAGGTCCAAACTCCATGCTGTAATGCTCAGATTAAGAAGCTAATATTTTTGTTGGAATCCTCTTTCAGAGAGGTGTAAAATCCATATATAATATGTCTTAATCCGATGAGAAGAACATATATTTTGAATTTATTATTCTTAATAAATTATATGTGCAGGTCGGCCTTAAGGTTGCACGCCCCCAGCAGATGTGTCACACGCCCCAATGATGGATATAAATACAGGAAAAGTTGGAGAGCATTTCATCATCATCACAACACACATCTTCCTCTCTCATCCAAAATAGTACGAGCTACCTGGAGGACGAGTTTCATCCACACGTGGGAAGGAAAAGGAGGACAAACCGTACGGCTGAGCTGAAGTACGATTTTCTGCTGCTAGGGTTTCGCAGAAAGTTTGACCAGCGTTGACTTTGGTCAACGCATGGTCCAATCAAGCTGAAAACTTGTGGAAGGTTCGATTTTTGAAGGCCGTACTACTTGGCACAAAAATCGAGGTCAAAGGGTTGACCGTTTTGCTGCTACGTTGACTTTTAGCTTGCTTCCCTGCGTTGACTTTTTCAGGACAACGTTGACTTTTGTAGAGTTGACTTGGGTTGACTCATTTGCTGATTGGAGGACTGTTGTGACACATGCTGGGCTGGCTGACCAAGGAGACTTTGCTGGTTGAAGCATCCTGTTGACCGCCGTAACGAACACACACATTTTTCCTGTTTCTGATTTGTCTTCTGTAAGATCCACTTATATGTTCTATCTGCATTTTGCTTAACTATTTGTATGATTGCTATGAGAAAAGTAAAATTGCTCCTAGCATAGAACATCTACAAAAATTTACATCTTCCGACCCATCATCTGCCACAACAGCTTTGGAAGAAGATGCTTCCTTGTCCTTTTTCTTTTGAGGACAGTTGTTGGCAAAATGTCCCATTTCATTAGACTGGAAGCACTTGATCTTTGAGAGATCCTTCTTCTTCTTTGGCTGCTTCTTCGATGCCAAGGCTGTATCTTCCTCATCTTCCTTCTTTAATTTGCTCAATCTAGAGCTGTGTTGCTTCTTGGTGAATTTGCAGAGTTCTTCTTGACGCAGAATTGACCACAAACTGTCCCAATCTGGGAGGTCTTCTCTGCCCAAGATAGTATGGACAAAGGTTTCCCACTCATCTGTGACTGCATTGAGGGCAGTCTTGACTATCACATCTTCTTCCACCTTAGCACCCATTGCAGTCGACTAATATCTGATTGACTGCAATTTGAAGAGAAAATGCTCCATGTCTTCTCCCTTGGTCATCATGAATGACCTCATCTGAGTCTCCAACAACATCTTTCTTTGGACATATTTTCCCTCATATAGGGAGATCAAGGCCTTACACATCTCATTAGTTGTCTTCTTCTTAGCTAAGTGTGGTACAATATGGTCCTTGATTACATCCATAATCAGCCGCTTGGCATGCCCAACAGCCTCCTTATGCTTCCGAAGGAGATATGGATCTGTCGGTGTGGCCAGAGTTTGCTCTACATGGTCTCTAAGATTGTATGCCTCAAGGACTATCAGGATCCTTGCCTTCCAAACCGAAAAGTTTGAGAGGCCATCTAGCCTATCCTAATCACGCAGTCCATGAGGAGTCATCTGCTTAGTATGTGTCAGAACTTCCTCTTCTCTTTGCTAGAGAAATGGATCTAAGGCCCTTGGTGAAACAGGCACCTTCTGCTCCCTCTGACAACTGATTTCCCTCCTTGGAACAGGGTTGCGGGGAAGCTTCAAATCCCCTTCGCTCCCACTTCCGAAACTCGCTCCGTGCGAGAGCGTTTCGGAAACGCTCGGAAACGCGCTCCCGAAAACGCTTCCTGACGGGAGTGTTTTCGGGAGCGCGTTTCTGACCCTGTAAAAACGCTCCCTGTTTTTGCGGGAGCGTTTCAGGAAGCGCTCGGGAGCGAATGCTCTGGCGCTCCGACGTTTAAAAACGCTTCGGGAGCGTTTTTAAACGGAAACGTTCGAGAGCGGTCCGCTCCCGACCGCTCCGACAAAAAAAACGTTTTCCTGACAGCGTGGAAATTTTTTTATGAGAAAAATCGAATTTTTAAAAGGGGGGGGCTTCATTTGCATTTCATTGTTTGTTGAGTTGAGAGAGAGCAAGAAGGAGAGCGCAAGGTTGACGGAGAGCAAGGGAGCAAAGGCGACGGAGAGCAAGGAGCAAAGTGTGAGGAGGATTGCAAGAAAGAGGTAGGCCTTCTAATCAATTTTGTATTTTCTAGGATGAATTTGTGAATTGTTAAATTGTTTGAAAATGAAAGCTTGAATTTTTCTTGAATGTTGCATTTTATTGGTTAAAACTTTACGTGATTGTTTTTTCCTATGTTGCATTTCCTATTCCATTTGGCATTTTTTTTGCGAGGCTAGAAACTTGAAACTTGTTTCCATCATGGCTATATGGCTAGGAATTTTTCTCATGTTGGTTCTTTTCTTTGTGATAATGTTGTTGGAGAGTGCTAGAAGAAAGAGGCAAATCGAGAGAGGAGGATGAAGAGGAGGGTTATGATCTGAAAATCTGAAGAGGAGGAGGATTATCTTGAGGAGGAAGTGGGGAGTGGAGACCTTGAGAACATAGAATCCCCAACTAAACAAGACCAATATCCTTTGTGGAAATATGTTCGAAACAAGAAGGAGGGAAGAAGGTGGTGGAACCACTAATTTATTGCCCCCATTGCAATAAACAATACCATGGTTCATACACTGAGTACGAGAAGGCACCTTTGTGGGATAATGCAGGAGATGGAACTAAAATCTTGGGATCAAAGTTTGTACTTTGTGCCGGCCTACAGAGAGAGATATATAGGAAGGAAGAGGGGGTTGCCCTACGAGAGATCATCTAAAAGATCTAGGGGTTTCGTTGATTCGGGCCAGACATCATGGACAAACAAGTTAAACTTCCACCCATGCCGGTGGTTTGAAGCATTGGCATTGGATTAAGGCGTAGAACCATATCCGATTTCCTAGACGAAGGGTGTAGGAATGATGCGGATTCAAGTTCTGGGGTTTCTATATGCATGTGCAGGGTGCCATTCAATGTTCTTCGCGCTCCACTGTTAAGCAAATGGTTTACGCCGTAATGATGCCCCAAAGGATACAAAAATACACAAAATTGCTGACAAGGCTGACGTAAGGTCTTGATCATGAAAGAGCTAAAATAAATAATTCTTTGGCTAGAATGACGGAGTTCGTGGAATGAGCATGGGGTTTGTCCGTGTCTACGATGGATGGACCAATGTAATAGGAAAACCATTGATAAATGTTTTGGTACATTTCGGATGTTAGTAGTGCGATCTTCTGGCGGCTTATGATTATTCGGATAAATTCAAAACCGGCATTAGCATTGCGGAACCATTATGATATAATTGAAAAAGTAGGCCATACAATGTGATACGAGTCATCAACGATAATCTTTGCTAAGCGTAAGGCGACGGGGGCAATTGTTGAGGATAAATACCCCAATTTTTTAGTCTAAGTGTTTGGTTCACACAATGAACCTTTTGATGCATGATATCATCAAAAACAGGCAACCTCAATTCAAATGGCTTGATTTGTGAGGTAAAAAAATGATCAAATTTATTACAAATCATAGCAATACCCATTAGGCTTTTCCGTACTCACTCCAAATTGGAGTTGTTGAAAATAGGAAAAACTAGATTTGCCCACAACTATTACCTCACCTTCGGGCGCCTTTTGAAGGTAGAAGTCATTAGGCACACTGATAGTATCAAACCCACAACGGCGACTATTAAAGGACGGGCGGCAACAATAGTTGACGGAGCAAAGGTTTCGAACATGGAGAGATAGCCTTGACCCTCGATTTTGGGCACGTATGAGAAATTGTGAGTTTTACCAAGCCCATTTATAACATGATTCGCTTTGCGGATAAAGTAAACCGGTGATTGGAGAGGTTTATGGCAGAGGATGGATATGTTGGGAGCAAATAAAAGATATTGTTAAGGATAATGATCCCAACTTGTATGCTATGATTCATGAGCGTATTGTGTGCACGGTGGAATAAACTCAATGTTCCACTACATGCTTTGGCATATATCCTTATGCAAAATATTACTCTCCATCTTGGTTAGGCCAACACACTGGAGGGTGGGGTTAGGGTGAAACCT
Source organism: Pinus albicaulis (assembly GCA_034641835.2). Lineage (NCBI taxonomy): Eukaryota > Viridiplantae > Streptophyta > Pinopsida > Pinales > Pinaceae > Pinus > Pinus albicaulis. The sequence continues at coordinate 1,905,226,472 of CM076575.1, read as the reverse complement.
CACACGGATCCGGAGGTACAAGAAGGGTACATGAAGGCATTGGACAAATTGAGTTTTGTGGGGAAAAGTGTCACTAGATTGCGCCTTGAATTAGGCAAATACTTCGGTTGCTAACTTTGGTTCTTTTCATGCAATGGAAGACGGACGAGATTTGATGCTCTCACATGGTGGGAAGCATATGGCGGCATAGGACTTTTGCCAAAGTTGGCTAAGTTCTCTCACAAGTTGTGAACACTTCTTCACGGTGTTGGAGCACCTACGGCTTTATACACAATGTGAGAAGAAACGGAAATTTGAATCAAAACCGAAGTGAAAAGCTTGGTTTATGTACGTATAATTTGAGGTTGTTGAGCCATTACGGCCCAGTCGAACTAAAATGAGGATCAATCATACGGAGTACGGGACAACAACCCGGAGGATGATAATTTGGAGGACGGCACATTATACCGGAAGAATTGGAGAGCAAAACTTTATGGGGATGATGATGAAGCATCGGCGGCATCGCCACACACGGGGCCGGTCCACCGTCTGCGGCGCGGTGCGGGTGCCGGTGCCGTGCCGGTGCCACTCCTCGATATCCTGCCTGTTGTTCCTTTGCGGATCCGACCTCCACCTTCTAGTCGTGGTCATGGTACTCCCCGAGAGTACTAAGAGATAACATTTCCTTAAATGGCTCACAAAAAATTAGACATTTCTCGTGGGCGTGGCAAGGGGCCGGCCCGGATAAAATATATTTGTTGTTTACTATTTTCTATTTGTTGTTGACGAGTTGAGCAGTTGAAACTTGACTCTTTACGATTTCATATATTTAATGACAATTTAAGTTTGAGTTTGAATTTGAAAGGTGAAACTTTGAAGTTGGCATTTATAAAGTTCTTTTGTTTACAAGTCATTATGAATTATAAATGTGATGCTTCATGAAAGTTATATGGTGATCAATGAATCAGCGTGATAAATGTTATATAATATCCGTGATGATAAATGTTATATATTGAATTTTGAAATCAATGAATCAATGATGATAAATATTATATATCAATGATGATAAATGTATATTACGAATTTTGAAATCAATGAATCAATGATAATGTTAAGATAATGAAATTTGAGTATTATTGATAAATGTTATATATCAAATTATCAATGATGATAAAATGTTATATATTGAATTTTGAAAGCTTGAAACCTTCAGATTGATGATTTAAGTAGACTCAAGAGTCAATATGTTGTATGCTTCCAACTCGTGGGCGTGGTTGATGAAGATTATAACTTCTAGATGATTGATGTTATATGATTCAATCTATGTTTTTATGTTTTTTATGTCTAATTCATCATTCTACATGTTTTTGTTGACATATACATGCATCAAAATATAAAAAATATTAATATATATATATATATATATATATAAACGCTCCCGAAAACGCTCCGGACCCGGAAACTTTTAAAAATGGCGCTTCGCTCCCGCTCCCGCTCCTGCTTCCAAGTAACCTTGCCTTGGAAATCTACTAAATCAAATATGATTCAGCTCTTCTTTGATCCTCTGATCAAACTGCAAGTTTCCTTTGGTTAGAAACTCTCGGAGAAGCTAATCTCCTCCCGCTCTTTGTCACTTGTGCTAAGGCTAAAAATATGAAAACTTCAGAAATTTAACCCCACCAGCACCTTCTGAATTTGTGCATCTTTTCTGCAGTCTTTTCTGGATCTAACAAATTCAGATCTGAATCACATTGGCCGCTTCAGACCAATCCAATGTTGTTTTTGAGCTACCTCTGCGCAGTAATGGCGTGGGCTTGCTAGGAGACAACGTTTGACAACATTACCCTTCCCTCTGCGTGAACCTGCCTCTGAAAACTGCGCTATCCCTTCAGATCTGTGTTTCTGCTGCTTTTCCAGTTGCTTCCTGCAGCTAGAACCTTCAGATTCTTGCTGGTGACTCTCCTAGATTTGCAATTGCTCTGATACCATGTGGAAATTTCTGAATCTTCATAGTTTATGCAAAATTTTTTATTGTTAATCTGGTTATGCTCCTCCTACTTAGGTAATTTATTAACTGAATGAATTGAAGTTAAAATCGAAGCAAAAGACATAATAGATCTCCACCAATCCAGATCTAGAAGAAGTTCATGCACACATAGACAAAGTGACAGTAGTTTCTGGACCAATAGTTCCCGGAAGAACCCAATGTGGGAAAACTGGTCTCTGGGTGCTGGAGGGTTTTATTATTAAGAATTTTTTGAATACAACAAGCCTGGGTTCCAAATCTGGAAAACCCAACAGAGAAATATTAGATCTACAGCTCACTGGCTGATCTAGGGCTAAAATAATGACTGATCCACACCCTCAAACGGGATTTACAGAACTCAGCCAAATTAGGGCCTAGAAACCCCAATGCTGTCCCTGAAAGCTTCTGCGTCAGCCTCTGAAGTCCCTCTGACCCTCAACGCTGTCCCTGAAAGCTTCTGCGTCAGCCTCTGAATTTCCTTTTGACCCTCAGCGCCACTATAGAAAGGTCTGCGTTACCCCAGGCTGGGTGACGCAGGCCCTACACTACCCCTTAGGGTCTCTGCGTAGCCCTTGAGGGCTTCCTTTTGAAAAATCATGTTGTTCTTGGAGGGACTGTGCTATACTTGCTGCTGCAGCTTCCCTTCTCCTTTGCGCTGTCCTCTGAGTTGATCTCTGCCTCGTGTATTCTGGACCCCGGGATCAGATCATCCCCTTGGCCTAAATTCCCCTCTTTGCAGCTGAAACACTTCTGAGTATTCTTAGCAAACCCTGCCCTAGAGTCTCAGCTTAGCTTTAGTGATCTGCCTCTGTGTATCTTTACAAATGACCCCAAACCTTTCCTTTATACTTTTCTCATTCGGAAAGCATGATTAGATCTTGAATTAATGGCTAAGATTAAAAGAAAGCTTGATCCGTGTGAATTAAGATAATCTCATCACATGTTTAATTAAATTCACTTTAATTATTTAAGTTTCCTAAGTTTTAACTTAGGAAATACGTTAAATTAATTAATTAATTTAATATCTCCTAAACGAGATGAAATTTCCCAAATCAATTTCTGGGTTTTGTAGATCAAGTTTACTCTAGTCCCTCCACAAAATTTGGGACCTAGAGCACAACTGATGCTACCCCAAATACACAAAATCTTAACAAACATGTCCTCACCTAGGACATCATCCAACTATCATCAATCCATCAAGAGGCCATCTGTAGCTCCTTTTGCTGCTGTCCTCTTGACCTTGAATTTTTTGCTTCTAGAAGATTGGTTAGCATACAACACTAGCCCTAATCCACTGCTCCAACACTCCTTCAAGTACCCTACTATCTAACCAAATCACTGTAGAATCTGCCTCTTAGGTAAGGACTCCTAACCACCCTAGTTAACCCCAACCTCCTTGGCTTCGATAGGTTGCAAAGTCTATCATCCAATCTGGTCTAAATGTCATAAATGGAGAAAATACATACCTCTGTACTGTTGTTCATGAGCAGTGTCTTGGTCTCTGGTTTGGGCTCCCACTGTAACCTACAACAAACCAACCATGTTTCTCAAAACACACCTCAAATGATGCGGCCTCCTCTCCTCTACAAGTTAGGTGACCTCGTTGTGTGAGGAGGCACCTATAGCACCACGTTAGGGACGTTTTGACCCACAAAACATCACCTGTGTCTGCGCGCTCCTACCATCACAGAGGTCTTCGCTATTTCGCTCTTAACAACCTTCAATTAGGTGTGACTTGCATACATGACTGTCATTTCTTCAAACGTCCCCAAGGAGAAAAATTTGAGTCTTTCTCCTTGGTGTACCGTGTTGAAATTTGCAATTTTTTAGATGTGGTTCCCTAAGGCTTTGATCTTTGGCCTAGGGAAAAGTGTCCAAAAGAATTTAATTTTTCTCCTAAAGTAACTTTACAATTTTTTATAAAGTTAAATCTAATTTAAAAGTGACTTAAGTGATAAAGTTACTAAAGTGACTTTATAAAGTTATAAAGTCAAATCTAATTTTAAAGTGACTTTAAGTGATAAAGTTACTAAAGTTAAAGTGACTTTAAATAAAGTCAATATAAAATTAGAAAGGAAAAAGTGACTTTGGAAATAAAAGACCAAGTGGGTCTTTATTAAAGTGGGGTGAATTAAAAAATGAAAAGTGAGATTTAAATGAGCATTTAATCTCAGCCCTAGATCTCAATCTATCTCAGCCATTGGATTTAGGGATTCCCCAAAAGTCACTTAAGGTTAGGTTAAAGGAGGAAAAGGAGGAAAAGGTCATTCATTTCTTTCATGAGCAGATTGGGAGAAGGAGAGCAAGAGAGCAAGGGAGATTTCTGAGCAGTGAGGAGAAGGAGGCAGCAGCT